>JAKOGI010000261.1:0-350000 GCA_029747015.1 Carnegiea gigantea | reverse complement strand
TTCATGATATCAGCCTAGGAGAATAAATTGGTAAGCTGACTTCTTCCAAGTGATCTGAAGGTAGCATTCACGCATTTGTAGAACGCTTAGCTGCAGTTAATAGTTACAATCACCTGCAGGTAATAGTAACAATCACGTGAAGATGACTGCAAATTTGCAGCAAACAGAGGTCAAACTTCATTGGATAACATTATTAGAGCAACACCATCTGATGAATTTCAGTGCTGATTTTGGCAAATTTCTTGGACACTTGTCGTCCTCTCAGGTGGCTGACAAAGCCTGAGGATGGGGACTCGGTTTGTTGAAGTAAAGAGAGGACCATGGTTCCGGTATTTTCGGTGGACCATCTCCCTGGTCAATGAGCAGCTTTGCAGTATAAAGCACTTGGTATTGCAATCTCTAGAAGGACAAATGTGGCACTTTGTGCTATTCGAGCTTATCATTTCACTTGAATTAGTTGAATAGCTATATGGGTTACTCATGGCTTTTACATAAGAATACAATCAAAACACTTATTTAGACTAAAGCACACACAAGTTTTGAAAGATCTCGGAACCTAGGTCATTCTGAGTACTTGCCAGTCAAATATGGGTGTGCGGGCAAAACCTTTAAAAGCCCATCCAAGCTTACCATTGGGAATGGGTGTGAGATTTGGAATGGGTGTAAAGATGTTCTCCCAGAAAAAACCTTGGTGGCAACGAACTTTCTTTATCCATTTTCCTCATCTCCATAGCTTACTGCCCTCACATAATACCCTTACCCCAGAACTTTTTTGTGTACAGTTTTGAGAATCAACCTTTTTTTAAAAGAGCAAAAAAATTCCTTTAATTCATTTGTATTGTCTATAGTCCTCCCACCACTGAGAGTTGTATTACTTTTATATTGTGCTCCCATCTCAGATTCAAGCCAAGGGATGAGCTCCCTGTTTCTGTGAATTTCTATTGACTTGTTTACATGTTTATTAGGAGGACTGGTCTTCTCCCTTGATGACACAGATAGGCTGAGGACTTCTCTTCTTAATGATGGCTAGTTGGCTCAGTTCAGCTCACGAAAATGGTAAGATGAACCCAGCTGGCTTGGCCAGGGACCAAAACAGCACAGTTTGATAGACTGAACAGTGAGTTGGAGCCATGTGGTTCTTTCGTTCCTCTTAATTTCTTCTTTTCCTGCAAATTCTAGTTTCTCCCCAACACAAATGGGAGGGAAAAGCCGAATGAATGAACTAAACCCCTCAATAACAACCCAAGGAATGGCTAAAATGATGCTTGAAAAGAATTTTGTACGATTACTTATATCACCAAATGTACAAATCCCTTTTAAGGAGTTCACTTCTAACAATCTATAGCTAAACATGCTCAGCTTACATAACTCGTCAGATGCGTGACCACCTTGAAAGCTTCCGAGATAGTGCGTGAGTGAGAACAATGCGCGTTTGTAGGGCCTGAAGGTACTTCCCTCTGGCCATAAAGGTGATTTGGGGTTATAGGTCTGTACTGTACTATGCTTACGTCCAGAAAGCAGGGGAGGGCATTGGGATTTCTTTGACAGTTAACAACACATATAAGTTCGTTGACTTCATTCATTTCAAATACGAGGACATTGCAAACTTATATGTCTACACAGTTTATCTGGATCGCATTTGGATGTCTAGACATTCAATCCGAATCCGACCTCTTGCCATCCCTACCTATATGTCTAGACAAATTATCTTATCTTGTCTTGTCTTATCTTATTTATTTATTATCGAGGTAAAGTATCTTATTGGATGATCAAAGCAAGGTTTCAGAGATAAGTCCCTTTTTTCCGATACTTGACTCAATTAGAAAAAACTAAAAACATGGGGAGTTGGTAGGAAATCAAGAGATGTTGTAGTCTAGTATAACCGAGATCGTGATCTAGCACAATTCTAAATTTTAAATTTGAGTGTTTTGACTGTCTTCTATGATTATAATTAGCAATTTGGACACTTTATTGAGTCCTGGCCTGTTTATAGATTATTTAGTAAGGTAGTGTAAAGACTTAGGTTAGTTGTACCGCACATATTTCCCTTTATATAAAACTGTATTTTTTTGCAGCAATTTGACTCTTGGTGACTCTGTCTGAGAAGAGGGAAGATATCCGACCCATACCACATATGCTGGAGTTCATTGTTTAGTTCACAGTTCTTTTGAAATGAAGAACCATTATTCAATTATCCTTTTGAATATTATTTTTGTTTGCTTGATTCAAACAAACAACATACGTTAGATATCTTTTGCCCTATTCAAACAAGCAACATATGTCGAAACTCTCCAAAACAATTAGGATATATGAAGGATGAAGCCTCTAAATAGATTAAATTTCATTTTAGCCAATGACACACTACGTGTGTTTTATCCCTTTACTTTGGTTGAAATTTTATTAGAGGATCTAAATAAAAAGGGAATCGACTAAAAAAGTAAGGAAGAAAAAAGGAAAATAATTACTAAAGAAAGGGCATTTGTCGTCATTAAACACTTAAGCCATCTTGTTAGTTACAAAGAAAGTCACTCCAACATAAGCTCAAGACATTTGAGTATGACACGGTACAAATTATTTACTTTTGTGTTTATATATGCATGGTGCAAATACAAATAGACATAGATAATATACTTCAATTGTTAAACATAACTATATCCGTTTATTTCCACTTTGGTACAAAGCACCAATTATTGTACTTGAGAAATTAAAAACACAACCAATAGTTTAAAAAATAAAAAATAAAAAATGACAATTGCATTTTGCGCAAGGGCAAATCTATACTATATATAAAAGCAATGTATTTCTGACGTGGCTTTTTCCTGCATTGTTAAAAATTAGAACTTCTGGGCCATCGGATTAATCCTCACTTCAATCTCAACCGTCCATAATCACTAATTAAATCAGAACCAGAAAAATATAATCACTTTCGTTTATTACAAATACATAAAAAGGAAATATGAATAATATTGTTTTATTACAGATACATGCAAAGGAAATAAGAATAACATTCACAATCTACCAAGTTTTTAAAAGGAAATACGAATACTATTTCTGAAGCATGTTTCTCTCTCCTCAAAAAACACTTTCCCTGACCTTGCTCCACGCCTCCCTCCATTCAATTCAGTTCCAAGTTTTTGGTCAATTACGCTTCTCTGATCGGAATTCTGCTTGCTGGTAAGCTTTTTCATATGGATCTTGTGTTTCACTTGCTCAGTCTATTGAATCTACCAAGTTTTTCGGCTTCTTTCTTTTGGCTGTGGATTGAATTGGGGTTGTCAAGTTTTTGATTTTCATGTTAGGAGAATTGGGTTGGGCCATTAGCACTGCCTCAGGCAGAGTAGAACTGAGAACTGAAACAGGGGAGGGGGAAAACCAAAATTACTCAAATTCGAACCCAAATCATTATGATTGTAAGCTAGAAACTTGCAGCATACTGAAATTACATAAAATTGAAAGCTGGAAACAAGTCCAGACGGAAATAATCCGACTCAAAAAGATTCATTTTTATACAACCTAATGAATTCATTGGACTTGAGTCGTCCAGTAATACCCAAAATAACTGAAATTTACAGCATATCCTTATAACTAATTTCAATCGCATCATTCACTGATAGGTTGCACAGGAAATCATGTTTTTCTGATTCTTTCGTTGCAGTTAGAAATTGTTGAATAAGATAAGCAGCTTAGTTTTAATGACATCAATTCAGTGATTGGGTTGACGAGTAACAGAGTGATAATTCATGCAGCGAGTGTAGGAGTTCAGTTTGCATGGACATCAAAACGGATTAATCAGATGAAGCTAAAAATAGCCGAATCCAGAGCTCCAGGCATGGCAAAAACCAAAAAGAATCCAACTTTATCCGGATTACACCAATTAAACGAATGAGGTACATCAATAAAAGAGAGAACTGACCCGAGAAGAGGTCTGAGAGGGGCAAAAACGATAATATAGAAAACCCTGGACCGAATTCCTACGATGAAATTCAACTATTATCTCGGGAAACTTATATAAGAATCAATAATGGAATCATAGTGAAAGAGGGAAAAACAACAAAATCAAAACCCTCTTTCTATTTCTCTATCCTAAAAATCTCTCTTTTTCTAGAAACTGGGTTGGCTGATGGATGTGTGAGGAACTGAGGAAGGAGGAGAGGGGTTAGTTTAAGGTAAGGATAGGGGGGGAAGGAAGGGTCTAGAAAGAGTGACAGAGGCCGTCGGATGCGAATGGAGGTGGACGTGGGAGAGAGAACCGTGGAAAGACAAGATTGGGGCTTTACTTTGAATTCAATTGAATGAACTATGTCGGATTGTTTTTCATTTAAATTTTGCCATGTTTATTGTTAATTAACCATCTCAATCAACAATTTAAGCTGATAGTTGAAGGCTCGAGTATAGGTTTATACTCTAATATTTATGATTGAAATCTCCCTAATTTAGTGTGATACTATTTCAATTTTTATGGATTATTAGCAATACGACATCATGTAAATAAAAATGGATAAATTTTTATGGTTTTGGGTTTATGTTTTGTGAATATAAAAAATTCGTGATGAAAGACCTCTATTTCTTATTAGATTAACAGTAATACGACTCCGGTAATATGGAGAATCCGAGACCAAAAATAATTATGCATGTAATTAAGCATGATAGTTAGAGGAATATTATTAAGAGAAACTGGCAATTTGTATTATACTATTGAGTGTAGATACTTTTATAAGTCCAGTGCCATAATTTACTCATGAATTTATTTATTATATTGGTAAGTTTAAATATGTGTCGGATCATGCGACTTATGAGAGTGTATACTTTTAGAAGTCTAATACATGAATTGGGAGAAATGATAGATACTTTAGCTTAGCAGTAGTACAAATTACGCATTTAGTATGTTTTAATTCCGTGCTAAGCAATATGCACGAGCTGTTTCTAAAATTATAGATATTAAAACTTTGTGAAATCTTTACATTCTCTATTCTTTTTCACTCTATCTTTCAAAACGTAATTCTTATAATAATGACTTACGATTACTAAATTATAATATTAAGCTCATTATTCACCATGTGTTAGATCCACAGTATTCACACTCATTTATATATATATATATATATATATATATATATATATATATATATATATATATATATATTTCTCCATCTCTTTATGTGAACTTTTAACTATATATATTGATATGAGGCCTCCTGAGGGTTTAATTACCCCCAGTATGAAGGCGGCCGGTCAACATTAAGCAATTTGAAGAAAATAAAGTACAACTTATTTATATCAAACGAATAGTCTACAAAAAATAAAAACCTTATGCTGTGAGCTGTCGGAATATTATTAGTATTTGTAATTTTAACTCTACATAAAAATTTGCCTTAAAATCAATTTCAAAGTTGATGTATCATGCATTAATAAATGCCTTTTAATTTCTTTTAATGGAGAATACATATATGAGATTGTATGTACTCATATAGTGTTGTAAAAGTTAAGCAAATTATTTGTAATTTTTCTTAATTAATCGCAGAATTATACACTGAGATCTTTCTTCGACTACAATTAAGTTTAGTTTATCAAAACATCCTATATCGGTTAGCAAAGGCCACAATTTTTTAGCATCATAATTGATACGTTTTGTTAATTTTTGGTTGAATAAAAAATGATTGATAGCTACTTAACTTACATACCAATAATTTTAAGTGATTTCAGGGCATTTAACAGATAAATCTAAAACTTTTACTATTTAGGCTGTTTCGATTATTGTAATTTATTGGGCTAGAAAAAAATTATAAAACTTTTACTATAGAATCTACATGTTATTTGGAAATTTTCTATAAATTTTCACTTTTGGATGTTTAATTTTAGTGTATATTATCTATGATACTTGACTATTTTTGGTAAATCTTCATGAGTTTCTGATGTGTATCTTCTGATTTATGCATTTTTGATTGAAATCTCCCTAATTTAGTGTGATACTATTTCAATTTTTATGGATTATTAGCAATATGACATCATGTAAATAAAAATGGATGAATTTATAAAATGTTGTGATCATTTCACTATCCGATGTGTGTATATATGTGTGTGTGTGTGTGTGTACACACATATATATGTATGTGTGTGTGTGTGTACGCGTGCGTGTGTGTGCGCACACACACACATATATACATATGTATGTATGTATATGCATATGTGTGTGTGTGTGTATATATATATATATATATATATATATATATATATATATATATATATATATATATATATACACATATATGTATTTAAACTGTCTATTGTAGCATGCACCGTGCAAAGCACGGGTCCAGACTTGGCTCATATTCGTATCATATTGGAATATAAAATAAACAATATAAATATAAATACAAATAAATAAGTACATATGTAACATATAAAATTGGAATATGAAATATTAAAAATTTAAAAATTATAAATTATAAATTGCAAATTATAAGTTAAAAAAACCGAAAATAGTAAGCCCGAAAATTACAAAAACAGAAAACATTACTTTTTAATTTTGTAATATATTTATAATTTATTTATATTTAATTTTCAAAGTTGTAAATTATAAAGATATAAAAATAAAAAACATTAAGCCCGAAACTTTCATAGTTCAATTACAAATTGAAAAATTTCAAAACAAAAAATAGAAAATAAAGTTAAAGCTTAAAAAATTTAAAAAAATAAAATTTAAAGATTAAAAATTACACCATAAATTGTTCGTATTACATTTTTTGGTTTTTATTTTTTTTCCCCTTTATTTATTTTAATACTTTTTATCTTTTTAGTTTTATTCCAAACAAAGGCTATAGAAAATTCCAAACAAAAGCTATAGAAAAGCTATAGAAAATTAAAAATTTTGTATTATTTGTATTTATTGTGTGTTTTGTATTTTTTTTATTTCCTGTATTTATTTTTAAATTTTCTATCTTTTTATGTTTAATCCAAACAAAAGCTATAGAAAATTCCAAATAAATGAAAAATGAAACATACAAAAAAATTTACAAATTCAAAAATACTACATAAAAAATAGAAAATAAAAAATAAGAAATAAAAAATTAAAAATTAAAAATAAAAATACATAAAATGCAAATATTTTTGATCTTCCATGAAACAAAGGACTCTTTATTGAGCCTATAAATTATAGTGTTACTAGCCAATCGTGAACAATTAATAGATATGAGCAATTAGAATTAAAACTGGGACACTAACATTCAGAATGCAGTCATGGACAGAGACCCACCAAGTAGTCAAAGAATTGAAAATGGTTTACAAAATAGGCTAGCTCGACTTACTGCAAGATGGAGGATATTTACACGGCGTAATCAAGATGAGACAGCTGCACGATATATGCAAGAACGTGAACGATATCAAGCAGAAGCGAGAGCATTACAATTGGCCATATCCCGTGCTGCAACAAACACTACTAATCTACAAAGTCCATATCAGGCACTGCCTACGATTCCGAACTCAAACCCATATAGAAAATTTACAGAGCGATGGTCATTCACCGAAAAGATGGTTTCATGTCGCCACTGCAAAGCTACTATGTGGTTGGGTGAAAAGATTAGAAGTAGCAGCATTTCTCAGCCACGATTCACCTTATGCTGTCAAAATGGCCAAGTCATATTGTCAAGCCTGCCTCCAGCTCCTCCTCCCCTAGACGCATTACTGAATGATCCAAATTTCTCCCGATATCTTAGAGCTTACAACTCAATGCTATCATTTACTTCAATGGGTGGGACAATTGACTACACTGTAATGGACGGTCATGGTCCTTACTCCTTCCGTATCAGTGGCCAAAACTACCACCACATTGGTTCTTTACTGCCGACACAAGGAAGAAAGCCAAGATTTGCTCAATTGTACATATACGATACACATGATGAAGTACGGAACCGATGCAGGGCTTTGAATAGCCAGCAAAGTGTTAACGGCGTTGATCTGACAATTTTGGAGGCATTACAACGAATGCTTGATTCCACAAATCCTTATGTGCGGGTCTTTCGAAATGCACGGGATGTCTTACATGCCAACAATATTGTTGACTTAAGAATACGCATTATTGAAGCACGGCCAGGGCGCCAATACACAAGACCCATAGCAGATGAAGTGGCAGCTCTCATAGTGGGTGGTGAGCATACCGATGGGGAAATCCGAGACATCATTGTCTGCAAGATAGATGGAAACTTGCAGCGTATATTGTTACAGAAAAAGTTTTAATATTTATAAACCCCAAGTGCAAGGTGTATCGTTGAGTACTTGGGGTGTCGTCCGCAGGGAATTGTGTTTCCAACTACCAGAGTTCACTAAAGCGTCTCAAGCTAGGCAGGATCGAAGGGTGAGAAGGGGAAACTAAACTAGGCTACAAATACAGAAATAAGCGACTTGGAGTTGTGATTTTACCAATGAATGAACCAACTAACCAATACGAGTCCTAACCTACCCAAACTACACTATGAACAAGAGATGGTCGGTTGCACCATCAAAGACCACCCAAGCCCTCTCTCAAGATAAAATCCTAAAGAATTAAGTTATTATACGGTCAAAAAGTAGGTGAAAGAGGCACGTAAAATGGGTAAATTTACCGTTCAACATATATATGAAACTCACCCATCTTATATGCCTCTCCAATATCCCCTTTTATTTCCATATGGAACCGATGGTTGGTCAGAACACATTCCATGCGCTGAAGGGTCAAGCAGTAATAGAAGATATGTCACGATGCGAGAGTTCTATGCATTCTTGATACAACATCGAGTGAATGAGTGGAACATTTTACTTCGTTCTGGTCGTTTATTTTTACAATTCATTGTTGATTGTTATGCTGCAATAGAAGCATGGAGATAGAATTACATACGAAGTCACCAAGGTACACTCCGAGCAGATTTGTATAGTGGTCTACAAGATGCAATTATTGCTGGAGAGAATGATCCTACTGCAGTTGGGAAGAGGTTAATATTACCCGCAACTTTCACGGGGGGCCCACGTTACATGAGGCAGCACTTTCTTGACGCAATGGCCATTTGTTGTCAACTAGGCTATCCAGATTTTTTTGTGACATTCACTTGCAACCCAAACTGGCCTGAAATTATGGAGGCACTATCCCAACAACCTGGCCAAAGCGCTAGTGATCGACCTGATATTGTAGCTCGAGTATTTCGCTTAAAACTGAAAGAGCTAACTCGAGATTTTAAGGAGAAAAAATTATTTGGCAAAGTCATTGCAGGTGTGTTTCTCCTCCAACTTTGTGTTTCTTCATTGTTCACATATATAGCACTATTTACTCTATCACTCAAGCTTCTCATTTCTCCTATTCACAGATATACGTGTTATTGAATTCCAAAAGCGAGGCTTACCACATGCTCATATTTTGCTTACTTTAGCAAATGAGGATAAGCCAACCTGTGCAGAAGATATTGACAACATTATATGTGCTGAGCTACCTAATAATATTAGTGATCCTCTAGCATTTGAAACAGTTACAAAACACATGATTCATGGTCCATGTGGTAATGGTGTTTCTTATGCCCCATGTATGGATGGTAGTAAGTGCACAAAACATTATCCAAAGACCTTCTCTAATGAGACCATTATTGAAGAGAATGGGTTTGTCAAATATAGGCGTAGAGACGATGGCAGAAGTGTAACTATTCGTGGTACGAACATTGATAATAGGTGGGTTGTACCATACAATCGTGACCTTTGTGTCAAATATGACGCGCATATAAATGTTGAGCGCTGCGCTCAGAAGAAGGTTATTAAGTATCTTCACAAGTATATGCATAAGGGACCTGATCGAGCAACTTTTGTTATTCAAGACAATGCTCACAGTACCGATGATGGAGCAGGACCTTCATATAGACGGGTTGATGAAATACAACAGTATTTAGATTGTCGTTATGTCTCACCCATAGATGCAATTTGGAGAATATTTGAGTTTGATATAACACATCGTTACCCATCTGTCGAATTGCTACAATACCACCTACCAGGACAACAATTCATTGTCTTCAACGATCGAAATGACCTTCATGATGTGGTGAATCAAGCAACAGAGAAGGTGACAATGCTCATTGGGTGGTTTCGCGCAAATATAACAGATATGAATGCAAGAAGATATACTTATGCAGAATTCCCAACTTATTATGTATGGAATAAGAGCCTTAAGAAATGGACTATAAGACAACAACGGGTTTGCATAGGTCGAATACCATATGCTCACCCTAACATGGGGGAAAGATATTATCTGAGAATGTTGTTGCATATTGTTCGGGGTGCAACATGTTATGAAGACTTAAGAACTGTTAATGGGACCCTGCATTCAACCTTTAAAGAAGCTTGCTTAGCACGTGGGTTGTTAGATGACACTAATGAGTGGGATGAAGCATTAACAGAAGCATCAACATGGGCAACTGGGGCTGAACTAAGGAGTATGTTTTGTTCAATGCTTATGTTCTCGGAAGTGGGACAACCTAATCAATTATGGGAGGCACATTGGGAAGATCTCACTGATGACCTTCTCAGAAGGTTACAACGAGAGCACAAAAATCCCCAATTGGAGATAAGCAGTGAACAGAGGAGGAACCTTGGATTGTGTGAGCTTGAGTTAATTTTGAATAAAAATGGAAGGTCATTAAGGGACTATCCTCCTATGCCCTTACCTTCACCTGAGATGTTACGGCGAACAGGTAATAGACTTATCAGGGAGCAACTTGACTATGATGTATCACTAGAGAAAGACAACCTTCACATGTACCTTCGGACACTAAATCAGGATCAAATGCGAGTTTTTCAATCCATAACTATGTCAAATGAACGTGGAGAGGGAGGCTGCTTTTTTATTTATGGTAGTGGTGGCACAGGTAAGACATATCTTTGGAAAGCTCTTATTGCTTATATCAGGTCCAAGGGCTTAATAGTGCTTTCAGTTGCGTCCTCTGGTATAGCGGCTTTGTTGCTGCCTATGGGAAAAACAGCTCATTCGATGTTCAAGATACCAATTAATGTACATGAGACATCTGTTTGCTCAATTTCAAAACAATCTGAATTAGCAGAACTAATAAGGGAAACATCATTGATAATTTGGGACGAGGCTCCTATGACTCATCGTTACATATTTGAAGCTGTTGAGCGCACCTTCAGGGACGTTTGTTCTATCAATGAACCTTTTGGGGGAAAATTGCTCATTTTTGGAGGTGATTTTAGGCAAGTGCTTCCAGTTGTAACTAAGGGTAATCGGGCAGATGTAGTTACAGCGTCAATCTCAAAAGCAATATTTTGGCCTTATTGTACTATGAGACATCTCAGGCTGAACATGAGGCTAATGAATTCTAACTTAAGTCATGATGCAAAAGCGCGATTGAGCAGTTTTGCTGAATGGACCCTAAATGTTGGAAATGGTTCCATACAAGGGTATCCATTTTCAGCAAGTAGCGAGCCAGATTGGATACATATTCCTGAAGAATTCATCATCAACAACGACAACAATGGTCTCACAAATTTGATAGAGTTTGTCTACCCAAATATACTTCATAGATACCAAGATGAACAATACTTTCAAGATCGTTGCATACTGGCACCATTAAACACAGATGTCGATGATTTGAACTCTCGGATCTTGGCGATACTTCCTGGTAGTAGCCGTACATATCTGAGTTCAGACACATTCCTACCATGTACTACCAATTCTTACATTGATGATATTAATCCACCAGAACTGTTACATGGCATGAACTTTTCGGGTTTCCCAAATCATGAAGTTGACCTGAAAGTTGGTGCTCCAGTTGTTCTTTTAAGAAACCTTGATCCTTCAATTGGCTTATGCAATGGCACCCGTTTGACTATTCAAAGACTTGGAAGTAAGGTCATCCAAGCAAAAATCTTGACTGGTCGAAATGTAGGGCAAACGGTAACAATCCCACGTATTGATTTAAGTCCTTCGGATAAGGATTCACTATTTGCCTTGAAGAGGAGACAATTCCCTTTGAAATTGGCATTTGCATTGACAATTAACAAAAGACAAGGTCAAACATTGCAGTATGTAGGTGTATATCTACCAAAACCTGTATTGTCGCATTGTTAATTATATGTGGCAATCTCTCGCGTCACTTCACCTTCAGGGTTAAGGTTTCTGATTTGTAATAAAAAGGGTGTGCCTAATAATATGACCAAGAACATCGTCTACCGTGAGGTTTTTAACGATGTTGATGATTCTTGGTTAGTCCCAGTCCATTAATTATGCTGTTCTTAATAGTATTACACATTTGAAGTTAGTGTTTTATGTTTACAACAACCTTAATTTGTTACATGTTGGGCTAATCTATATGTATTTCATTTCTTTCTTTATGATTATAGACATGACAAGTTTAGTACACAGTTCGATGCCGATATGTGCCATCAATCCTGGCAATAGATCTGTGACAGTAATTGTTCGTCTCATGAGATTCATGAAGGTTCGTACCTACGAACACCGCAAAATTTGGAAAGTTATATTCATGGACTACCAGGTACAGAGCTAATCTAAGTTCTTAAAACGTGACCAACATGTAGATGTATACTGAATATCAAATCACGAAATTGTTTTACAGCACGCTGAGATATTAGGCATCATGGAAGGTGATGACGCAATTAATCGGTGGAACTCTATTCTCAAAGCTGGCAATGTTTACCACATCTCCGGGCTCTCAGTTGATGCTGCAACAGACGGAGAAAGGAATGTGGTTACCAATAATTTGAAGTTGGTTTTTACGCCACGAACGAGACTTGAAGGTGTCATTAATGATTGCCTGACATTCCCTACCAGCACTTACCACCCTTTGTATCGTTTATCGATGTGCCGCGATGTCTTAAGTTACATGATAACATAATAGGTATATATAGTTTGCAGATTATAATTTACATATGGCGATTCTACTTATATGGTTTTGTAGATATTTATAACATTCTTTAATTTTTTTCTGGTGCAGACATCATTGGCATGGTAGTTGCTCTATCCCCCTTGGAAAAGACAAGAACTAGAGGCACTGCAAAACGAGAACTGCTACTTTCTAATATGCGGTTTGTATTTCATCACTAATCGTTTATGCTTTCTTATTAATGTATTTTTATTGCCCAATAATAGCACATATAATCTATAAATACAGCATGCAGACTTTGCGATTAACGTTGTGGGGAGATTTTGCAGAGGTAGAGGGCACCTATCTTCAACAACATTTATATGAGGGTACCCTCCAAATCCAATTGCCATATCTTTTGTATGTAAATGTGTTTATTTCTCAACACTACAATGGTATCCTTTTCTAATATATAATTTTTAAACAACTCTACACTTATAGGTATATCCATTTCTACTTTGCCAATAAGTCGATTGCTGATTAATCCAGATATTCAGACAACAGAGGACTTTGAAGGATGGTAAACATTACCTGTGTGTTTCATTCACCATTCATGTTATATACAATTGCTGTCGAATATAATACTCTCATTGTATGCATTAGGTACTCTGGGACCAGAGGTGTGATGCGTCACTTTGATTTCATGCGCAATAGAACATTGAGGATTATAAATCTGGAGAAGTTGTTTGCTGCAAAAAGAATAAGATTGAATGAATACACAGCTATGCAAAGTGTAAGACACATACTCATATAACAAATAACTTCATCCTTACAGGTTAGATAAAACGTAATGCTATTTTACTATATACAGGTTAGACATTTTCGTATTTTTGCATATGTGGATGAGATCTACCCACTGTTTTATGACGCTTGCACTATTTGCAAAAAAAGTGCCAACACTTATGTATTTGCTCTGAATGTACCTTATTGTACATGTGCAACTCCAAATTTAACTCAGAGAAGGTATGGATAAAGGGTTTTTATTGTTAAGTAATCTTCATGATACATTTCAAGTTGTCTTTGTACATTATTACGTACAATATTCTTCTATATGAATTATAGGTACATCTTCAGGGTTTTATTACGAGATCATACAGGTTATAGAACATTTATTGTTCGTCATGAGGATGCTCGGGTTCTTCTGCATACAAGTACAATAGAATTGGATTCATATGCAGCTCAGGTATTGTACTATTTACAACGTTTTGCACAGTTTATTTTTCAATTACTAACTATCTCATGATATCATTTTCTGCAGTCATATGGTCATCTATCTCTATATGCGATTATAGATGATTATATAGGAAACCCATGGGTTTTTGTTGTGGAGCCTCCACGACACCATGAGGTAGAATTACCTATCACTCTTATTGCGCCAGTTAGTTGGGAGGAGGAGGTGTTTTACTTATGAAATACTGATGCTAGATACACCAGGTACACATGATGCAATTATAGGCTTCAATTATACCATTGTTAACCAAATAATTACTAAGAACATAATTTTTACTGTAGGTACAAGAAGAGAAGGTGGATTCTCCGTCATTGGCGCCACAAATTAACATATCAACATTGCGTTTAGCATGATTTCAGTTATATTTGGACTACCTATAATCTCTATCATACTTTACATAATATCTTTTACAATCATCTGTTGTTTTATTAATTGAGTTTTAATGGTTATACATGGAATTGCTATCTACTAATATCTTTCAATAAATTTGAGTTTCTGTTGAGCCTTCCTGTATTATTTTGATTATCTCTCTCGCTCTACACACACACACACACACACACACACACACACAAAAACACATACACATACACACACAAACACCAACTATCTACCGTAGTACACACCGTGCAAAGCACGGGTCCAGACTAGTAAACTAAATTACGAAATGAACAATTTTTCACATAATTGAGACAACTTCTTTTGCTTCAGGTGTGAAACTATTGAGCCTAGATTCCAACTTGTACCAATTCTCCAAATCCATGGGCTCGCTGAATTGGGGAAATGTAGCAAGCTTGTCCAAGTCTTCCCTAGTGGTACCTTTGCTTTTGAGAATGTTCATTATGTCAAGTAAGGCACGCGCTGTAGTGAATACTGATGTAAGTGGATGTTTAACCAAGGAGAACCCCATTTTGCTGAACTTCGCTGGGGTATGCAATGGGGTTTTGCCTCCTTCAATCATATTTGCTATCTTGAATCCTTTTACTTCCTGTCCTATTTGCTTGAGCTCCTCATCATTAGCTGGTGCCTCAACAAATAAACCATCGGCTCCAGCCTATAGAGAAGTTCATTGTGAATATTATTGAGCAATACTTTAGTCCAAGTTCGTTTTTTAGGGGCTTTGGGGGGCAGATGCAAAAAGGTGGGCTTTATGTAATCAAACATTAGTATACAATAGAGCACATACATAAGTAATGAAAAAGTTTGACAATCAAGTGGCTTTGAATTCAATATGAAATCTAGTTTAGGGTGGTTTGCACGACATTTGGTTATATGTGGACAAATTATGACCTTGGTTCCTGTTTTCTATGATTGATTAAATGTTCTTAGAGAAATTTTCTAGGAGGTTGTGTGATTGAATGTACCTCATAGTACATATTTGCGCGTGCAATTACATCTTTAAGACCATTTACTGATCGAGCATCAGTCCTCGCCACAAGGAACAAATCAGCATCACCAATAGCATCTCTTGCAGCTGCTATTTTGGCTGCATGCTCCTCTGCTGGTACGACTTGTTTGCCTTGCATATGACCACACTTCTTTGGCCATAGTTGATCCTGTTTAGAAGTGGAATATGGATTCAAATTATTTTTATTTTTATTTTTTTTTTGGTTTCAACCACAAATCCAATATGCAAGCTATTCTAAATCGAGTACGCTTTAGAATGCATTAATGACATCTTTTTACCTCCAAAAAGATGCCAGAAGCACCTGCTTTAATTAAGTCCTTAACAACTCTTTGAACATTAAGAGGACCACCTCCACCAGTATCTGTATTCACAAATAAAGTAACTTCTCGTTAGCGATTTGTAAGTGTGGCTTTTGAAAGGCACCATGTGATTAAAATAAAGTAACTCATACTTGCAAATGGGCAAGTGAATCAACTTTTAATAAGAAATTCATTTATGGAGCATTTGCACTTGATTAGATCTAACTAGATGAGGATTTTATACATTTATAGATGGCATTGTTTTCTCTAGTATGTTTTTAATAAAACATGCTTAATATTGGTGAGACCAATTTCAAACACATGTAATTTGAGTACCATCAATTGTAATTCTTGTCAAAGTTAAACTACATTATTTTTAATTTGATAAAGTCAAAATTAATTGTCACTTGCTTCACATCACATGATTGCTTCCTACCAATTTCCTTTTCTCTGAAACATTATAATACGACATACATATCTGATAATCGATAATAATAGAGTTCTACAAGCAAACTTACCAACATCAACGATGTACGCAACTTTTGGAGAAGCAGAACACACTCTACGAGCAACTTCTGTCATTTCTGCCGTCCTGCATTTGCACCAAATTCCCTTTATTTTCATTCCTTAATCCTTACATTGTTCCCCTAATGCTTAACAAACTAAAAGTTTTCTTTCACTGTTTAAAAAGGTTCGATGCCATTTAATATGATTGGATCTAGGCAAAACATACTTGGGCCGCATATATATATTTATGTAAAAGCCCAACAAAGAAGCTCAAGTTAGAACATAAGGAGTATAACTAGAGAGGGAGAAAAAATAGCCTTACGTGAGCAAGCCGAAGTCGGGTTTTCCTAGATGAGATGCGGACACTCCGAACCCGGACACAAACCCAGCTTTAAACCCGACTTTCTGAACAACACATGCAGCCAAAGCATCATGAACTCCAGGCAAGAGCACTGTCCCTCCTCCTCTATCAACTTGTGGATGGTGGTCGTCCCGGGTCGGGTCGACATGCATCGGAGCCCCACCTGACCTGGCACTTTCAAGGTCGCTCTGGTCACCGAACTCAACATTTTCACAGACGTAGAGAGAGAAAGAAAAATAAGTGGTATCAGACCGGGTTTAATCTCAATAAAAAAGAGATCGAGAGGAAGCTAATTAAGTGAATAACCTCTCGATCTCTCAATTAGGCTCTATGGTTGATATCTGAAGGTGGGATGGCTGAGAACATTTATACAAGAAATTCAATGGCTGCTAGGAGCAAGTAATTAGTCATAACACGCAGCATTGTTTTGTTTATTAGCGTCTGAAATTTTCTTGTTCTATGGCTCTTGATTGGAGGTGTCAATTCGGGTCAGTGTTTTGGGTAGTTTCGGGTTGACGTGACTTATTTTGTCTTTTTGCGCCTCAAATTCCTCAATTGTTCCCGCAAAGCTGAAATTTTTGTGCAAATTTCTAGAAGGTGGTAATTTTAACTATTCTTCATCATCAGTGTTGTATGTTATTTGAGGGCCTTTATGTTCATATTTGGTTGATATCATACAGTATATTCAAAAGTTTTTTCTAAAAGAGCAATATTATCCTTTAATAAATTTATAGTAATGGGATGAACTCGTACAGGTATAGTTGATAAATAGTTTAACCTATTCTTATAGTGGTTTAACAAGTTTTGCCTAATACTTCTAGAAGTTAAATCGAAAGATCTTAAATAGTCCCATGCTCTATCTCAGAATTAGATTGTAGTTTGTTTTTAAATAAATCCATTGTTTAGGAGTGAAACTTTTAATTTTGGTTACTTTGTTCAAGATCTAGGGCTCTGATACCATTTTTAATGAGGTCAAGTGGTTTTTATAGAAAAAGCGGTAAAACTATATGTAGAATTAATTAGGTGATTCACACAAAGAGATCTTATTAAATTTTAAAAGTGGTACTCGGATACTAAATTATCAAATAAAACTTTAAACTTAATATCATATAATCCTATCAAAACAAAATTGAGTCAAAGAAATTATACCTTCAAGAGTTGAATCTGTCTTACTCCTTCGCGCTCGTCTTGCTCCACTCTGACGCGAGACTTACCTACTTGTTCAGACCTTCTCCTTCTCCTTGATAGTACTTTCTCTTTGATTCGAAATTGTAATAATAGAATTATAGACACAAAGTTCTTGAGAAAAGGTTTCTCTTATTTCATTGATAATTTTTCTCCTTTCCCTAAAGGGAGAATCAGAACATTTTTTGAGAGATTTCTTACAAAGAGATTTTCTTTCTTACAAATGCCAATCCAAATCTCAATGCCGATGTCTTCTACTGAAATCGGCTAACTTATTTATAGGGGAAGGAGGTGCGCCGTGACGTAAGCGCTTACATCATAGGAAATCTCAGACGATAAGATTGTCAGCTAAGAGATAAGGTTTACAGATAAGGTTTTCACTGTTCTTGATAAGATTGCTGAATGTTGATTGTCTTCTTGTGTCTGCAGGGATAAGAGTTGATAAAAGTTGTGGCCCCTTGTGTCTCACATAATGCTTAGGCAAGAATCTTCTTTTGTGTCTTGTCCTGTTCTGCTTTATAAAGTTCAGCAAATTTTGTACGTACAGCTGGACTGCCTAGAAATTTTTTGGGCTCCAGTGCATAACTAAAGTCAAAAAGCTGTTCATCGACTGAGATGTTTTCAGCTCCTTCAGTGGTGACTAGAATTAGATTTTCGTAAAGAGTTCTAGCTCCTTTGTTCATGAGTTGTTCGCTCTGGCATTTGATGGCAAGAGCACCTGTTGATCATTTATAATTGATCCATCCTTTGTCAAAATGTGGAGTTTTGTAGTGTCTTTTTTTCTCGGCTGCAATGGTGGGAAGTTTTGTAGTTGTTCCGGATTTTGTAACATGGGTGATTTCAACTAAATGAATGGAAGGGTAAATAGTGTCCTCATCCTTTTCAGGAGAGATGGTAAAAATACGAAGACAAATATATTCTTGTTGACTGAATTGCTTAATAGCATATTTAAAATTGGCTGGGAAATGTTGTAGTTCAATAAGATTGAGGCTTGGGTATAGATAATTTAAATATCCATAGTTAAAGAGTTCAAAAACGATATCAGGGTTGGCTTTGGTAAAAGCAAGGATTCTGCGAAAAAGTGAATCCCTTGGGTTGTAGTAGAGTTCAGGTAAACTAGAGATTTTCTGGTAAGCAAGCACCGTTGCTTCATAATAATTATTGTAAAAAGAGTCCAATAGATTAAGAGTTCGAATGCCAGTATTTTGAATAACTGGTCTTGCAGCCAATAGCTTAGCTTTTAGTTGTTGCTTCTCTTTCTCTTCTTCAGAGAGGGGGTTTGAAGCGTTTCCCTGATTTGGTCGAAATGAGAGCTCAGAGAGTTCAGAGCAGACTTTCGTAATATCCACCTTGGAAGAGTTCAAAGAGTTCAACTTAAGCTGTTCAATAGTCTGGTAGAAATATGTTGTTAGTTCTCGAGCTTTCCTAAGATCAGCTCTAAGATCTACAACAATTTCTTCAATGACTTCAATTTTTTCATTAACAGCTTCGCAATATTCATTAACATTTATGAGAATATCTTCAAAGTTTTGGATTAGCTGGGTGCTGTCCACTTGTTCCATTGACGTTTTGCCTTTGTCCAGCGAACTCATGTTCTCTTGTCAAATAGTTTGCAATAAAGTTGTTTTTTCCGGCGACATGCTCATACACAGCATTAAACTGAGATAAAAAGAGTTGCCATTGATGTAATTTTCTCATATGAGGTCCATTGTCTAAAGCTTGTTTGACGAAAGTAGTAGCTGCTTGATTATCAGTTAAAACTTTAAATGGCTTCAGTAGCAAAAAGAGTCTCAATTTAGTAATTCCTTTAATAATCGCTAAGAGTTCTTTTTCCATTGTATTATAATTTTCTTCACATTCAGAAAAAGTTCCACTGTGATAACCACAAATTTCATTTAAATCAGTCTTTAAGACTGCCGCCCATGTTTTATCAGATGCGTCTTTTTGAAGAATTAGATTATCTTCAGGTTCAGGGAGTCTAAGACTGGCAAGTTGTTAACATTCTTCTTTTAATTTCTTCACAATTTCTGTATATTTTTCTGTCCAACCAAGAGTGTTGTTTTTTCTGAGTAGGCTTAGCAAATCTTTTTTCTTCTTAGCTAAGTATGGTATATAAGAATTAGCATAGTTTAATAGTCCTAAGAAACCTTAAATTTGCTTCTTTGTTCTCAGTTGGTCTGGATATTCCATGATTTTTCTAGACATATGAGGTTGTAAGCTAATTCCGTTTGTGCCAACTTCGAATCCTAAGAATTCAATTTTCTCTTTTTCAATTACAGCTTTTTTCTCACTTAGGCAAATGCCTTCTTTAATAGCTGTTTCCAGGAATGTATTGAGATATACTCGATGTTCTTCAAGAGTGTCTGAACTTATCAATATATTATCTACATAGACAACAAGAAAACTGTTAAGGTGTTTAAAGGCATCGTCCATTCTTCGTTGAAAAATTCTTGGTGCATTTTTTAGTCCAAACGGCATTACAATCCATTCATAAAAACCTTGAGGTGTACTAAAACCTATATATTTAATACTTGTTTCTTCCATTTTGATTTGCCAAAAGTCAGATTTACAATCAAATTTTGAGAAGAATTTTCTATTTTTTACAAGGTTAATTAATACTTCTTTGTTGGGTAAGAAATAGTTATTTGTTTTTGTAAACTGATTTAGTTTTTTATAATTAATAACCATTCTAACCTTTCCTCTTCTTCTTTCTACTTTGTTAACTACCATAAAGGTTGGGGAAGAGTATGCTCCGTTGGATGGTCTAATGAGTCCTTTTTCAAGTAGTTCTTTTATTTGTATTGAAAATTCTTTGATATCCTCTTCAGAGTAGAGCATTGGTTTTTCTTCGATATAAACTTCTTGAGTTAATTCTATTTTAGCTCGAGGATGTTCAGGTTTTCAAAATTGTAATGGATTTTCAGAACAAATTCGTTTGAGTTTTGCTAAAAGGTCATCTTTCTTGATGATATGAACTGTAAAAATAGGTTTTTGTAATTGTATTTGAAGGGCAATGCGTTCATAACTATGTCTACTACGCTTCACGCGTACTCTGTAGGGTTGTTTTAACATGGAAATTTTCAAAGTGTGACCACATTTGGCAGTGAAATAAACAGTATAAGGAGTTTGTGTAAACTTCACAAACTGTTTTAAGAAGTCATTTCCTAATAAAATATCATAACGAGAGTTATACTGAAGTACAGTGGGTATAGTAAGAATTTTGTTGCCTAAAATAATGGAAACATTGTTCTGAACCAAATCTAAGTAGGTAGGAATAGGATGAACTCCTTTGATTCTAATTTTACGATCATTTGGGAGTTTATCCCATTTTGGAAGTAAAAAGTCCTGAAAGAAAGTTACTTCGGAACCTTTGTCAATCAAAGCAGTAGTAGTAATGTCTAATTCTTTTACAGTTACATCTATGTAAGTAAGAATAGATATTTCAAGTTGCTTCATAATCTTTCAAGAATAATGGTAGTGTGTTGCTGTACAAGAGTTATATGAGTAGCACCAATTTCACAGTTAGTATATTGATCCAGGAAATTCATTCCTAAGAGTATATGGTAAAATTCATTTTTAATTGAATGATCAATATAGCAAAACAATTCTAATAGAGTAGAATTACGAGTCTTCATCATTATTCTAGAGATTTGATTTAGAGTTGCTTTCTGACCATGGTAGGTAACAAAGTTATAGTCAGATGCTGTTGAAACTGCTATGGGTAAAGGTATACAATGGCTTTGTGATGCTCCTGTATCTATAAGGATTTTATTAGAGATCCATGTTTGCCCATTAAAATAGTCTAACTTTACTTTATATGTACTAGTTCGTTTAGTAGTTAATAATGGAGGCGTAAACCTGGGTATAGTTGCTGTACTATAACTTCGTGTTAAAACAGGTTGATTAGCTACTCTTATTCCTCTTTCAGTATAAGAAAGTCCAGGTGCTTGATAGCTAGTTGATGCTTTATCTTCTTCAACTAATTGAAAGTCTATTAATGCAGGTATTTTGGCTTCTTGCATAGGAGGAGAGATAATAGTGCTGATAGTTGAAAAAATTGGATCAACAGTTATTTTTCCTATTTGTTTTACATCTTTTATTGGAAAGTTAGTATTTGAAAAAATGTATAAGTCTCTGTAATAAAAGGATAAGGCATCATTTCCTGGTTGTAAACCAATGTCTGTTAGGAGTTTAAATTGCAAGTTTAAGGTGTCCTCTATATTTTTACTTTGAAGAGTAACAGAATAATTCGGATAACATTCAAAGATTAATTTTTTGTAAATTAGATTACCTTGCAATGTTCCTAGATAACGCTTCTGTATATTTCGAAATCTTTGATCATATAATGATAGAATAATAGGTGAATTAATACCTTCTTTGAAGCACGCATTTATAGCAATTTGTATTCCTTGTAAATGAACATATTTAATTAGTTTTCTATCTTTGGCAGGAATTTCTGCTAAAAATTTATCAATTATCTCTTGAGTCATTAATCTTAATCAGATATTTCCCTATAAATGTTGAATTTTAACTGGTTGTTCTGTAGTATAAAGCTTAAAATATCTTATTAATTTTCGAGTTAGAAGATCATCTAGTTTTTTTATAAAATTTCGAGGATCTTTGAGAGATAGCTCAATTGCTATAATTTTTTCATAAAGTTTTTGGTTGAAAGTAATTATTTCAGTATAATTCTCATGATTTTCTTGTTCTTGTTGCTGGATAATTTCTGTTTCTTCAGTATTTATCTTCTGTATCTGAAGAACTTTCTATTTCTGATGTACTTGTTTCAGCCTCTGAGCTAATAGATTTATAACAACTCGAAATTACTTCATGTATATTAGTAGTTATTAGATAAAGTTCATCTTAAATTTCTTCAAATTCTTCTAAAAAGAGTTTTACTATAGTTGCTTTTCTTTTGTTGCAGTCAATAGATTTATGTCCTATTTCTCCACAATTTCAACATTGATAAGCAGTAGGTTTTTTATTTCTTTTGTAGTATCTATTCTGGGGGTTAAAGTTTTCTTGAGTTAAATTTTCGTGTCGAAAATGTTTACTACTTTTTTGTGGTTTATTAACTGATTTTTCAGTTTTTGCTTTTTCAGTCTTTGTTCTTTTAGTTAAAAATTTCTTCTTTTTAGAGAATTTTTTCTTTGGAATTTTTCTAGTAGTAGTTTTCTTGGTATTCTGTTTTGGAGTTCTTTTTCTTTTAGGTCTAAAATTTGGATAATTTTCACAGCCATACTGTCCTGGTTCTTTTACATCTTCACAGCAAAGAGTTACTTTTTTAATATATCTTTTTCTATTTTCTTGTAAACAAAGCTCCATCATTTCTTTGTTTATTAGAGTCTGAACTGCGGCTACTGATCTAAAAATAGAGGGATGTTTTGCATAAACTTCAAACTTGTCTGAAAAGTATTTATTCCAAGGGTGAGGAAATTTATTCAGTAAAAGTTGGATATAAGGCTTTTAATTTTCCGTAGAATCATAAAGCTCATAGTAATATTTTTCAAATTCACAAAAGAAACTCTTATAGTTGCATAAGTTGCAAATTCTTAAATTGGTGAGTTTGTATAAAGCTTCTTTTTTCCCTTCTAGTCTGTTTAGTTCTGGATTTTCAATAAATTCGTATCCTTGAAATTGTCCTAATAGATATTTTTCAAAGGTCCAAACTCCATGTTCGATGGAAGTTCCAAGATTTCTTTTTACATCCACTTCTATTAAATTTCTTGGCACTAGAGATATTCCACTATACCAATTTAATACATTTCCTTGCAAAGAGTAGATTATTAAATTGTAGATAGCATTAACATCTCTGTCTTCTACAGCATACGTTGGTTCTTGCATTAAAGATAGTATTAGAGAACTTCTTCAAGTATCTAAAGCTGCTCTTTTATCAGTTATACAGTCTATGTTTAAAAAATATCCCCATACAGGTACTGGTTCTAAAAGAAAAGGATTTTTTTGTTTAAATTCTTTATTGATAGTGCTTCTTCTTATTGGAAGTCTTTTCTTATTTTGAAAGTTAGTTGTACATTTATTCTTATGGATTGAATTAGTTCTAAAAGGATTAGAAGGCTCTCCAGTTTCATAATTATTTGGATTGTTACTTCTTACATTTCCTATAGGTGTTCCTGCTTGCATGTTTACTTGTTTTATTAGTCCACTTAATTGGAGATTTTTAAAGTCATTTAACAGTTCTTCTATAGCTTTATTATATTCACCCATTATTGGCTACTTTCTGCTTCTTCTTGTTTCTCCTTGGCTTTTAATAATCTTCTTTCTTCAATAGTTTTTTGAATAGCTTGTTCTTGTTCTTTTAAAATATTATTCTGATAGCGTTTAATATATTTAGCATCATCACTGTTGGGATTGACTTTATCGGGAAGTTTAATTTCTATAGGAGTATATTCTCTTTTTTGTTTGGGTTTTAACATTCCTTCAAAGGTTAAATTTATCAGCTGCATTTGTATTACTAGTTGTTTAATAGAGTTATTTATTTCTCTAATTTCTTCTTTTACAGCTCTAAGTTCGTTTTCTAGTTGTGGAAAGCTCATTATTGATTAATCCTCATCATTAAACCAAAATTCTGTATCAAATTGATCTAAGTTGTTATCATCGTTGTTATATAAATTTTCACAAATTTCTAGATACGTACTTCTTTCTTCTTCATAAAATAAGAGATCTAGTCTATCTTTATTTAACCAAATTATTTCTTTCGAGACATTATTTTTTCTTAGTTGTCCAATTTTTTGTATATAAAATTTTTGTTTTTGTAATATTTCTCTTTTAGAAAAAGCTTTATATAAGTTGACAACAGATTCACAATTTATTTGAGTTATTATTTTGAGTTTGGGCACTTCAGGTTTCTCCATTTAAAAATCTTACTCAATTAAATATATTTTTATCAGGCTATTAATTATAATTATTATTTTTACTTCAAAAAGTAAACAATTATTTTTATTTTCATATACATATTTTAATAATTGTAGCATGTCTGTATCTCCATACATTTATTCATCAAGTTCTATTTCAAATTCCATAGCATTTACGCTTAAATTTTTGTGTAAAAGGACGTTTTGTTCTTTAGTCCTCAAAGTTTGCCAATTTTGCATAGCTAGTCCTACATTGCTACATGATACAAAATGATGACTTGGCAACTTGCAATTGGTGAATGTTAGTTGAGGCATATTAATCAACATCAATGCTATTAATTAGAATTTATTATATGTTATCAACTTAATTATTTATTGCGTGGTTTTACACTCCTAACTTATTTTATTTTTTAAGTAAGTCCTCATATGCTTAACTTGGTATGCAATGATTAATTTTTTTTGTATTGTCAAATTGATTCATTTTATTTTCAATATTAAAAGAATACAATTAGATAAAAGAATCAAATTTTACCTTAATTTTAATTGTTACTACTTATTATTTTTTAAAGTCTAGATCTTGAGGTCATTGTAAATGAGTTATAGCATATTTCCATATAACAATTTAATTGTATAGGGTAATGTATGAATGACATATAAGACAACATGAACAAAGATTGTGTTCGATTGTTTGGCTATATGCATACTCATCTAAGGTTGATTTTTATATATCTTATGTAGAGCAATCTATAAGATTGTAATACAATTTTTATAAAATTAAGTTAAATTAAAATATAGTCCATTTAACTTCTAAAAGATATCTATCATAAATTAATTACACTGTAACGTATTTAATAATCATAGTAAATGGTAAATGATAAATCATTATCATATGAAAATGAAAGCAATTTAGAGTGATTTTAAAGGAAAACATAAAGCAAACAATAATTATGCTATTATAAAATTGTAAATCCACTTTTTAAAAAAAATATTTTCATTAATTATTTATACTAATATTATTAAAACAAAAATTGACTAACATCCTTACATTGCAAGGGTATAATACTAGTATACCAGTTAAAATTCAAAGACATGTGGCTATATTAAAGTTGAGCATGTACGTCTTGGGGACCTAAAAACAATTTTAACAAAAACTATGATGGAGTTCCAAAAATATATTACCCTTAAATTTTTGGTTAAAGGTGTTAAATACCCCTCAACTTTAAAAATGAGGAAAATGCCCCTTGACTTTAGTATCTGATCTTATCTCTTTTTATTAATTAATGATGTGGCAAATTTAAAAAATGACATGGCTTGTTAAAATGATGTGGCTTAATTTATGGTATATTATGTTAAATGTAATTTTTTTATTTCTAAAAAACAATCAAAGTACATATCATCTTTGGTTTTCCTGGTTGTACCCCCAAAAAAATCTTATGATCGAACAATGTAATGCATCATATTTTTTCCTGCACTGTGATGAGGCCAATAATAAATAAAGCAAAATTTTTTCCCTTCCCCTTTTAATATAAAGACCAGCTCAAGAGATCATATAGGTAGATCAAAGTCTTTCATTTCAATCTCATAATCTTATTTAGCTTGATAATTTAGCTTACAATTAGAAATATTTTAACAACTAATATGAATTGTTCAAAAATTACTTCATGTATTATCAAATCAAATCCTGTTGGGGCATGTATAGAACACAAAATTAATATATATAATTAGTTTTATATAGAAGGAGGGGGAGAATCAACTATATATGAACCTAATTTCTAGAGCATAGCATACGATATTTTTAAATTTTCATATGAAAATTTATTTTTAATTAATCTTATAAACACAAGCATTTTTCTACCAAAAAAACATTTTAGTAATTTTTCAAGAAAGGTGGAAAAATTATCAAGAAATAAGGAGTATAAAAAAATAGACAACAAAAAGGTGGCGCGAGAGTGTGATGAGCTCGATTGATAGGAATGAAATCCTCAATTTGTTTCAAGCAAGTCTATGAAATAATTTTATTAAAAAACGAAAAAAGAATAATCCATATATCTTTATGATAATTTAATTACTGTAATGTTTTCCTAACTCAAGCATGATGAAATTATAAATCTATTAATTAAATTAAAAAAATTAGAAAGTTATGTTATAAATTGACGGAAGTAGTTGCCTGAATTCTACATTTCGAATACGAATCACTAAAATACAATAATGTTGTTTAGCTTGTTTTAATTTGTCTTATATTTTGTCATTGAATATAATTGTGTAAAGCAGATTATGTAACTTTTTTGGACAAATTATTTAATCTGTTTATGCAAGAAGATGCTTATGTGGCTTTTTTCTTTCGAAATCTTGCCATGTCACATTTTAGGTAAGCCACATCATCAGTTAACATAAAAAAAATAAAATTAATAAAGTAATTCAATTCAATTAAAGGATATTTACCTCATTTTTAAAGTTGAGGAGCATTTTGTTACATTGATCAAAACTCAAGGGCTTTTTATTTTTAGAACTCAACTATGATGTATCAAGAGTCTATGGCTTCAGAGTCATCCATTAATTACCTATTTACAATCAGTGTACTAAATTAGTATTTTTGCACGAAATTTAACATTTAAGGCTCCTAAATAACGTGTACTAGTTGGCTTTCATTAATTTGTTTTTTATTTAGGAGTAAATAATGTTGTTGGTGAATCCTAATTGGTTAATTTAGAATGCTCAAAACTGAAGGAAACGCACACCACTAAAAGTCTTTCGTATTGTCAAGGGGGGCTTTTACTTTACATGCTGGTAAATTTTGGACAATATTTAATTCGATTTTCTCTCTATTTTCATATAATAATGGTCTCTGTGTCTAATCATTGGAGCTAAAACTGCAAAATTTATAAAATAAAATTTAGTGATGTCAATGGAGAAGTAAAATTTCATACTATTTTTTCAGCTTGAATTGTGCGTATAGACTAAAGTAAAATGTGTCTCTAAACTTTATCTACTTCATTTTTGTGGAGTAGCAGATAATTTACGATTTTTAAATTTAGGGTCAATCAGAACCAATCTCTCTATAATTTTACAATCCACGGATAAGATTGTTATATCCAATATATCCACACCCCCACATGGTGGCAGAATTTTTGAATTATTGGATTTGAACTTGGATTTATCAAAGGAGAAGTAGTGTTGCATGTAAAATTGAATTCTCAGTGTACAAGTCATGTTGAAAATTCAGGAAGCAGCCTTGAATCTTTAACTTAAGAACAATGATATGCTGCACGAAAATGACTTAATTTTGTACCCTTCGTCACGCCAAACCAAAGATTAAAAAAATGATATCATTTTGTAATTATTTCCATTAGTTATCATTAGTTACCTTAATTTGTGATCTAGATAGATGGTCAACATGGAGCTTGATATCGGGGGGGAGAAAAAAGGGAAGTTGGAAGGAAATTTAGAAAAGTGTTTCAGAAAACAACCTCATGAACCAAATGCATGGTAAATGTTTGAAAAATGTTGTATAAGACTCGACATTAACTTTGAATTTAAATTCTCCAACTTGACACAAAATTCTTTGTTGTCAGACTACTGGTATAATAATTCCTGATATTTATTTTAATTCATCACTTTGATATAACCTTTGTCCAAATAAATTCAAGAAAACAAAATAGAAATAAAAGCAAACTCAAAGAAAAAGAATTGCATTAGCAAGTTAGAGATACGTTGCTACTTAATTTCTTCATTGAGTACGTGAGGCCTGGTTCATAGGAAAATATTGCAGTTGAAGGTGTTAATTAGAGGGAT
This sequence comes from Carnegiea gigantea, assembly GCA_029747015.1. Lineage (NCBI taxonomy): Eukaryota > Viridiplantae > Streptophyta > Magnoliopsida > Caryophyllales > Cactaceae > Carnegiea > Carnegiea gigantea. Next base: position 321,443 of record JAKOGI010000261.1, on the reverse strand, counting down.
ATTGTTAAGTTGAAGGCACGGGAAATTCGATCGATAAGGTATTTCCGATTTTACTGTTTAACTAAACTTAGGTTTTATTAAGATTATCATAGTTCCTTTGTTTTAAGAATGTTCATGATATCAAGCAAAGCGCATGCTGTGGTAAATACTGATGCAAGTGGATGCTTGACCAAAGAGAAACTCATTTCTTTAAACTCTGTTGGTGTGTACAAATGCGTTTTCCCCCTTCAGCCATGTTGGCAATTTTGAATCCTTTTACGTCCTTCCAATTTGCCTAAGTTCGTCATCATTAGTACCACCCTCTACAAAGAGATCATCAACTCTATATGGAGGCTAAAGGGACAATATAGCACGATATGAAGAATCATTAGATGTGGATAAAATATTTCTGTTGGCCCGATTTTGGCTAGTTAAATCACCCTAGAAGGTGGTGAATAGGGTGATGATCAAAGTGGCAAGATAATCAAAATCGAAAATGCAGAAAATTAAATGTGGACAAAACACAAGAACTTTTTAACGAGGTTCGCCTCAACTAGGCTTAATCCTCACCTAGAGTTCCCTAACTCTAGGATTAACCCAACTTTATTGTATCTTACTCTAAGTTTCAAGTCGCAAGTTGACACATTCAACTAGACTTGGTAGAGTTAACCCTTCCACTCTATAATCCCTCCAAATTACAACTTAAACAATACAAATAAAATGTAATCAAAGCAAATTGAAGCTCAATGTATGCCGATAAGTGCTTGAGTAATGTGTATACCAAATAGTGCTTGCTCTTCTCTTTTTCTTCAGCCTCAACCAGGTTCTATATCTATAACAAAATCTTGGAGGAATCATAGCCTCATAGGAAACTAGTCATTAGACTCATCCACAATTTTGGCTTTAGTTCAAGGCCTTGAATTTCAGTTCAGGGTCCCTGCAGGTCTTCTATTTTCAGCATGCAATGGCTCTATCTCCATTTTTTGATTGATTTGCAATTCTATCCAACAATTACCTTATTTTTGGGCGGTAGAAAGATTCTCTTGATTGCAATTCCTTCCATGATTAAGCACTTACAATTTTGTTAGAAAAAATCAAATATTGTTCCAAGTGAATATCTGTAATCAAATGGGATATCCTATCTCACAATATAGCATTATCAAACATGATAAGAATCATAATCAAATTTGAATCACAAATATAATATCATAAAGATCACATATTCAAATTTGAATTTTAAATCATCTCAATATATTGTGACACATAATATAAAATCAATCATGCCAATATCTACTTATAATTGTAACATATTTAAATAATAGAAACACTAAGGTAGGTTCAAATATAATATAATAAACAAACCAATGGACCACTTCCTTTTTGTATTTCATCAAAACATATTAATAAAATACATTGTAAGCTTAAGAAAATTACAATCTCCCCTTTTTTGATGAAAGACAAAACCCAATTACAACTTGAATAATACAAATCAAATGTAATAGAAGCAAATTGAAGCTCAATGTATGCCAATAAGTGCTTGAGTAATGTGTATGCCAATGAGTGCTTGTTCTTCTCTTTTTCTTCAGCACTCAACTAGCTTCTGTATTTATAGCAAAGTCTTGGAGGAATTATAGGAAACTAGCTATTGGACTCATCCATAATTTCAGCTTCAGTTCAAGGCCTTGAACTTCAGTTCAGGGTCCTTGAAGGTCTTCTATTTTCAGCATGCAACGGGTCTATCTATATTTTTTAGCTGATTTGTACTTCTATCCAACGGCTACCTTATTTTTGGACTTTAGAAAGATCCTCTTGATTGCAGTTCCTTCCATGATTAAGTACTTATAATTTTGTTAGGAAAAATAAAATATTTTACCAAGTGAATATCTCTAATCAAATGGGATATCCTATCTCACAATATAGCATTATCAAACATGATAAGAATCATTATCAAATTTGAATCACAAATATAATATCATAAAGATCACATATTCAAATTTGAATTTTAAATCATCTCAATATATTGTGACACATAATATAAAATTAATCATACTAATATCTACTTATAATTATAACATATTTAAATAATAGAAACACTAAGGTAGGTCCAAATATAATATAATAAATAAACCAATGGACCACTTTCTTTTTGTCTCTCATCAAAACATATTAATAAAATACATTGTAAGTTTAAGGAAGTTAACAATCTCCCCCTTTTTATGAAAGACAAAGCCCCACTACAAGAAATGATGTTTCCTTCCACGCTTAATTTTGCTTCTACCCACACTTATAAGTGTGGAAATAGTAGCTGCCCACACTTATGTCAAGTGCAGGGAGCATATATGTGGGGATGTTTTCTGCACACTTATTGCATGTGTAGGTAGAGAATTATTTTGCCATACTTGCAATTGTGGGGGAAAAACATGTCACATATTTTTAAATTACACTTTGCCCACCCTTGGAAGTGTAGAAAGCCTGAATTTTCTCCACATTTAGAAGTGCTGTAAAATCATTACACTTTTATAAAAAAAATTAATGCTTGTAATTAATATAGAGTTTATGCTAAATTCTGTATTAAGTACAGGCATTGTGCATGGATGAATTAATTGGAAAAATTTCATAGAAACGCATATATATACAAAATAAAAGTATATTTACTAACAAATATATTCTCAAAAAAGTATATATACATCAATCGTATTCATAACATGGCAGTATGTATCAAAGTATGCGTATAGAATCAATCTTAAAAAGCTTGCTATATAGAACAAACAAAAAATAGCATTTACTGGTCATCCCCTAACCATACTTCTAATTTTCTTCATGCATCATGTCAACCAAGCCATTCCGTTTTCTTGTATGCAACCTGAAATCATTTGAAATATTTATAAAAAAGATAAACTAGTAAAATAAAATACTTAATTACTCTCAGCATATCAAAGTAGTTAAACAAGACATAGAAGCGAATTTCAAGTTCGAAACTAAGTAATCTGCAAATAAGCAATCTTACTCTAGTTGTTTTATGGCTACAATATCACAATTCAGCGTTGTTTTTGCTTTGCTTGATGATTATTGCATTGTTTGGTTAGGTTACAAAGAGTGACTTTGCAACTTGTCCCAAGCTTGTCCTAAGAAAATAATAATACATAATCGACTATGAGGATTGGGTATATGAGCACCCCCAACTTACTGCTGGTGTGGGAACTTACCATTGAGCACTGAACCACCACATCTTAGCAGTTAGTCAAATCTAGAGCAGTAATTATCATACTTTGAGGTTTCTTAGGCTATAAAACTAAAGGTCATTCTGACATATCAAATAACTACACATTACAAAAAATAATGTATATTCCCACACTTATCCGGCTACGCTACAGGAAGTGTGGGAGGAAACATCAGGAACTTTTCAGCTCTACACTTCATAAGTGTGGAAAATCCATAAATTTCCTTCTACACTTCAAAAGGCCAAAAAAAAAAAAAAACAAATTTACCGTTCTCCCCACGTGCTAGGCATGTGCCTACCCCCTTCCTCACTTATCAGTTATCTCCTCATGTCTCTCTCCTCTCCCTAGGCAAAAAGAAACTAGAAACCCTAAGTAACCTTTGTCTTTTCTCTCTCTTCACCATCTCTCTATCTCTCTCGAACTCACTCCATGTCAACACCATCATCAACACCCCCATCACCACAATCACCCTCATTCAGTCCACTATCTTCATCAGCCAGCAATCATCCATGCCATTCCACACCAAGGGCTGATTTCGAGCTGATTCAGGTATAAATCGAAGGCAACGACGTTTGGGTGAGGTAATTGGGAATTGGGGAATCTGGGTATTATTAGGTTTTAGTTTAATTTTCAGAGGCTAAATTTAAGGTTTCTTGTTAGTTTGATTGCAGTTTTTAGATTTTTAGGGTTGAATTTCAAGTTATGTTTTACAGATTTTGGGTTTAGTACTTTTCGGTATTTTGACTCTGATTCGAATTTTAGATCTGTTCTCTAACCTTCAATTTCGTATAATCAATTTTTTTTGCTTTGATTTGGAGGAGGTTTGATGAATTTCAACTTATATTAGGCTGTTTTGGGTTATAGGTTGTTCTCAGCTAACTTCAAATTCGCCATCCCTGTTCAGCTTCTCTGTTGCGTATGCTCTGATGCTCTATTTCTTCTCTATTTGTTTGCTGCATGATTTGGACTTGGTGTTGCTCTACTACTCGGTTGCTCAGCATTTTTCTCTAATTCTAGTTGTGCTTAAGAAACTAATCTGGGTTCTCAACTAGGCAGACGCCTTAAGCTTTTCCCTTGCTCCTGTTTTTACTTTGTTTATGGTTTGGAAGAATGTGGATAACCACTATGAATGGGGCTTGAAGCTGGGTTGAGCTGTACAGCAAGCAAGCCCTAAGTTCTGTTCACCCTTCCCCTGTTCTAGTTATTTCATTAAACTTAATGTCTATTATCTTTGTTGTTGTCTTTAAGAGCAGGATACTGCATTTAGTAAATTTTTAATTAGATTGGACAATGATGTTAGTGATAAGTCTGTTGACTGTCACCTTCTTTGTCCTGACATGGTAATAGGTGATGTTAGGTGATAAATTTATTAAGGGGAGCATTGGAACCCTTAAGGTCTAAGTTTTTCTTTTTTTGAGGACATGCGTACTTTGATCCGAACCTGGGTGCCTTTGATAGGGTAAGTTAGTGTAGCTAAGTGATGAACCGTGTTCTGCTACTACGATCTATTACTTGATGACCATGATATTGGGTGTCATCTTAACGCTTTATTGAAAAGCCGAAAAAACTCCTATCATGTTGATAACAACTGCAAATTGCCATAGTTTATCAAGACAATCTCTTAGTGAGCATATCTACAATTGATTCTTAAGTCTTTCCTATATTAGGTTTCTTTTCATTTTGATTAAAGAGGAAGCTCTACCTTACGCATTTTACCTGCTTACTATGGAGGTTGAACCAGTGGTATGTATTTTGCTGATAAATGATAAGCTCAGAATTGTGCTGCATAAGTATTCTATAATCCGTTCCTTTTTGTTGGACATGATCATTTCTAAATGTAGGGTTGAATAAATAAACCTCTGCATAGTTCAGGGTATGCTGTGTACCTTTCACCCTGCAACCTGCCATTGGTGGGACTTTGGGGGACTGATCTGATTTTATTTTGATTCGATTTTTTGAGTTGAACATTGTAGAGTATGCTCAGGTGAATAATTCCTGAATCTGACTACACTGTTGCTAAATATAGTTTAGGTAACGACTATGAATTGTACCCAATAATTTTCAGATCCAAATCCCACATGGAGTCCTGGTTAAGCATTTTAATTGGGGGAGGTTAGGGTTGTTATATGCTGTAGTGTGACCCCTGTGTTTCATAAGAGGCATATATTGTTGCATTTGTAATTTTCCCTCATCACATTCCATATAGAAGTCTCTTCTATAAGTAATTCACTTGTCTTGTGTCGGTCTTCGTTTAGAGCTAGGATTAGGGTTAGTGTTAAATTGTCTTTGGGGTGAATTATTGTCGGAATAAGGAAATAATAAGGTCAGTGGTGGTGGAGAAAATGGCAGCTCGAACGATGGTCGACCTCCAATCCCTCTCAATACTGCCTATCGGAACTGCTTCAGTGTTGGTCACGTGCCATTAACATGTAGGAAGACTCTTGTACACCCATCTCTTGTAAGTCCTGAAATTATGTAATTTCAATAGCTTTCTACGATTAGTATTGGTTTGTGGATATAGGTTTGTGTAAATTCTTTCTGGATTTGTTTTCCTATTTATGTGGATGAAGTTTTCATGTTGCTAGCTGTTATGTTTGTGTTAATTGCTTCATTCAAAACTTCTGTTGATGTTCTCAAACTCTCAACAACACCAATTCCACAAACTCTTTATCTGGCTTTGACTAGGTTTCATGATGCCAAGTAATGCCGCCACTTTGTCAAGAAAATCAGTGAACTTCCAATGCCTCAAACAAACAGAGTTTCTTTAACTTGAAAATCTTATTTCACTACTGCCTTTGTTTGACTTGCATGTGTCAAATATAACCTGTACCCTCATTTTTTGAAATACTCTTCTGCATTTCAGCCTAATAAAATAGGCTATGTATTTGCAGTTTAATCTCAACACCTCATCCAGAAAGAGTCCTTATCAAGACCCATCTTTCAGCATTCAGTAAAGAAAAGGTAGTATCAGCAATCAAATATATTTGCAGTTTAATCTCTTTGGTTATCTTTTCTAATAATTCATTTTTTTTTGTGTGTTTCAATTGTCTAACAGGTTGTATTTCTGGAGCTAACATCTCTCAGTGAAGAAGACAAAGATGGAGATTTTTTTTATATATTCTTGGATGTTAGGCATATTTTCAAAGTATAGTTTGAGGTAGTATATAGAGCAATAAAATGTTCAATCAGCTACCTATAACAAAAAAATTAGCAGGATGGATTCAAAACAATGCAAGAATATTTAGTTTTGATTACCTCAGTCTTTGTTGCTATGTCTACAATTAATTTTTTTAAGGCATTAATGTGTAATCTATTTAATTGATGTTTGATCTATTTTAATTTGTTGGTTTGTTAATTCTATTTATTTATGTAGGGTGATGCGCGCTGGTAATCATATATATATATATTAAAAGTTGGATACAAACAATGTGTGAATGACATGTGGCATCTCACATGGTATAAGTTGATGACTTGGCAACTTGCAATTGGTGGATATTAGTGAAGACATATTAATCAACATTAATGCTATTAATTAGATTTTATTATATGCTATTAACTTAATTATTTATTACATGATTTTACACTCCTAACTCTTTTTATTTTTTGAGTAAGTCCTTATGCGATTAACTTTGTGTATGATAATTGATTTTTTTGTATTTCAAATTGATTCATTTTATTTTTCAATATTAAAAGAATAGAGCTAGATAAAAAAATCAAATTTTACCTTAATTTTAATTGTTACTACTTTTTTTTTGGGTTAAAGTCTAGATCTTGAGGTCATTGTAAATGAATAATATCATATTACCATATAACAATTTAATCACATAAGATAATTTATGAATGATATGTAAGACAACATATATAAAGATTGTGTTAAATTCTATATGAATATTTATCTAGGATTAATTTTTATATATCTTATGTAGAGTAATCTATAAGATTGTAATATAGTTTTTATGAAATTAAGTTAAATTAAAATATAGTCCATTTAACTCCTAAAAAATATCCATCACAAATTAATTACACTGTGACGTGTTCAATAATTATGAAAAAAAAATGGTAAACGGTAAATCATTACCATATGAAAACAAAAGAAGTTTAGAGTGATTTTAAAGAAAAATATAAAGGAAACAATAATTATGCTATTATAAAATTGTTAATCTACTTTTAAAATAATATATTTTTATTAATTAGTTATACTAATATTACATTATTAAGACAAAAATTAACTAACATCCTTACATCGCAAAGGTATAACCCTATATATATTAAAAGTTGGATAGAATCAATATATAAGTGATACATAGGATATCATGTATAATACCACATAGGATTACTTGACTTTATAATGGTATATGTACGCTAAGTTAATGCAATGCTACATTAAATTAAGATTTTAATTTTTTGCATAAGTTATATAGTAATTAGTAAAACTCCAACTTTTATATAATTTTTATTAAAGTAGTTAAATGAAAAGATACTCTATTTAATTACTAAATTTGCCCACCAAAAAATGTCTCACATATTAAAGATTTTTGGGAACATAGTATATGAATAATTATGGAACAAATACAAAAGGAATTTCACGTGATAATTTACATGGAAAAAGAAAAGAAATTATTATAACTAAAAAACAATAATTATGTTGTAATAGGGTTATTACTACTTTTAAAATTGACATATTTTCTATGCTATTTATACTAATAAAATTAAAATAAAAATTGACTAAAATTCTTGCATTGGATGCCACATAGGATACCCAATTTGCGTTAAGATGGGTATAGATTTATTACAATATCAATTCTACATATTAAAGTGAATACCACTTATTAATTAGTAACAAAATTTAACATTTATATAAAATATATATTTAATAAATAAATTATTTAAATGAATAAAAATAATGTGAGTTGAACATTAAGAATGAAGAGTGCATATTATCACAATGGAAAAGAAATTTCAAAAAATGCTCAACTATTCTTAAATCGAGTAATCTAACATAACTTTTTTTACTATTTGGATTAATAGTTATTTTTTTCATTATCAATACAATTTTAAATATGTTTGAACTACATCCTTGCATTACAAGGGGTATGACCCTAGTTAGTATAAAACTTGTTAATTAAAAAAAGAATAATTGTATACAATTGTTCTATTTTTAACTTAATAAGTTTTATATTAATTACTAGCATTATTTTTTAAAAAACTAAAATGATACTAATAACACTTTTAAGCGTGGAGAAAATTATGATTTCTCGCATCTTCCAGAGCGGGCATAGCGTAAAATGGCCACACATAAATTGTGGGTAATTAGTACTTACTCCGCATTTATAAGTGTAGAAAATATAGCTCTACCCGCATTTTCATTAAGTGTGGAGAACACTTCCACACACTTAACCTCCCCACATTTAGCCTAAGTGTGGGCAACTGCTATTTCTATATTTATAAGTGTGGTTACTAGCAAAATTAAAAGTGAAGGGATGCAACCTTTTTTGTAGTGACAATGCAAGAATAATTTTGACATGGAAAGTCACTCAAAGTCAAGGAAAAGAAAAAGAAAACAAAAAGCAAACAAGATAAATAACAAAGTATGTAATAGAGATAGATCACAAATATAAGAAGAAAGAAAGGCTCGAGGGGCATTACGTTATATGTGAGTAGAACATTACCATCAGCGTAGGTCATTAAACACACAAAATTTGAAAAAAGCACCAAATGGAGAAGGAAATTTTGAATACAATTCATCTAGCCAGTGCACACATTGGCACACAAACGAGCATTGTATCTGGAGCACCTTGTCAAACACTAGGCAAGCTCAATAGAAGAACAAGGAATATGACATCAATAATGGAAGATATATAATATGTTGTACAAGAGCAATTGGTTAAAACAAACCAACCTAGAAAACAACTGCACAAGAAAGACAACAATATGGTCTGGTAAGTTGCAGCCAACAAACTGCTCCGGCTACAATTAGAAGCCAGTTAGAATAAATTACAATATCCAGTCATTAATTTTCTATGTAACTCAAACACAAATAATGAAAAACGAAAAGAAAAAATTATCGACAAAAAACCCCTTAGCTCTGCCCTTCTTTTATCGTGATCCTCTTGTATCAAAGTCCTAACATCATGACTCATCCAACTCAAGACCAATGCTAACAGATTAGTTCAATATGAAATCTGAGAAAATATCTAATAGCAACAGCTTGGGTGATAATTTGGCATGATAGACAAGAAGAAAGCCCATATAGCATAAGCATCTGTCACTCCCACCCCAACTTAAGACCAATGCTGTATTATTAGATCAATGTAAAATTAGTGTAAATATTTAATAGCACTAGACATTAAATTTACTATCACAACTAACAGATATCATGAACCAGACAATGAGAAGCTTTTTCCTCTAACAAACTAATGTTAAGACTTTAGCTGCCAAAAGCAAAACCCTCGTATCCAAACTTAGAATGGAGGAGGAAATTATCAACAGATCAAGTCAATTGGCAAAAAGAATCATACAAAATCAATAAGAGAGAAATGCAAACTGAAGCCCTCACTAAAGGCTCTTTGTCCTACCAAGTAGCTCTATGCTACCAACAAGCTGTGTCACCAAACCACAACCTAACTTAGGATGCCTTCATTGCATCTTTGCAGATATTGTAAAAAACTTCCCGGCAATGATCATTCATGCTTTGAGGATTCCTACGAATGACAAAGTGGTGAGTAATCAATTATGAATCTTGAATATCGTTAACGTTGAAAACACAAAAAGAAACCCCAAAACAACATCAATTTAACCAATACCTGCAAGAATTAGTCCTTTGCTAATGTTCATGTCTCTAGAGTAATGAATTTTATCGAACGTAATTTTCAACAGGTAGGATACAAGAATCATATTTAACTTGGCAATATAAGGAAAAACAACAGTTATTAACTCTGTGTAACGGCCCGAACCTAAAAATAACTAATTACATTGTATTATATTAATTACAAATTAATCAAGTTGGGTGCCGCATTTCAATTTAGCATTTTATGTATATATACATTTGTGCATCGCAAGTTGAAACGACGACGTGGCTTCAAAAGGGATCTTGTTACGCTCCTAAATAATTTATTCAAGTGCTAATAAATATTTGAATTGCCCGATGAATAAATATTAGCCTAATTATCAAGGGCTAAATGAAAATGCAAAACTTAAAATATTTTCTCCAAATTTATATCCAAAAGATGTAAAATTTAAATTTATTAATTTGAGCCAAAACTATTATTTCGATATATATATATATATATATATATATATATATATATATATATATATATATTATATATGTATATACGAATGAAAAATAATAATAATATAAGTAATGTGGATAAAGATAGGAAAAATCTAGAAAATATTTAGGTGTCAATAGATTAAAGGGGGAAACCAAAAAAAAGGAAAAAGAATAAATCAAAACTAAAACAAAAAAAAAAATCAAAAAAATCAAAAAAATCAAAACCTAAACCCCAACCCCAACTCCTTTCCCAGCAACCCCGACAGATCCCCCATTTCCCCTGTTTTTTTTAGCCAGCCCCTGCCCTCGCCAGTGATCGTTCGCCGTCAGCCCTCGCCGGCGACCGTCCACCGTGTCTGTTCCAGCCACCTGCCGCTGCCAGCATCACCATCCCAGCCGAATCTCTCTCCTCCTTGTGTGTATTTGAGTGGTTGAGAGATGAAAATCCTTACCCTCCTTAATTCAATTTTTGATGTTTTGAGTCTGAATTCTTGTATTAAATGATGTATTTAGTCTTGATGAATGTGCATTTGCGGTTTTCTTGAATGTTAGTTATGAAATTAGATGGGGGAAGTGAAATTGGAATGAACATGGGATTATGGGGGGTGATGTTTGGTGTTGAAATTGGGTTTGGTAATGTGGAGATTGATTTTAAAGTATATTAGAATGAGATTAAAGTGAAATACATATTGAGTGGATGAGTTTTGGCCACGAACTTGAGAGATTAGGGTTTATGGCTTCAATGACATTCAAGTTGCTTATGTGGATTATTAAAGTTTAAACGAGTTAATGGATAACTAAGTAGAGATATATGCATAAATATGTATAAGATTAATGTAGGTGTTATGCTATAATCATGGCTTGGTGAATTGGGTTGTAGTTGGAATGAAACTGCTAGCTTGATTATGGTTAATTTGGTGGTTTTAAGTGAATTATATTGAATAATTGAATAAAATTATTGAAGATTGGGTGTTATAATTATGTATATTGGGGGTGTGAGTTATTGTCATGAGTGGGTGAGTTGGAATTGGGCGATGAGTGAAGCTTTAGCTTAATGGGAGTACTCTAATGATATTAAGTTTGCCTTTGGCAATACCTATGTGTGGTTTTATTTCTCTAACGACCATTTGTATGATCGGGACTCGACTTGAATCTGGAACCAAGTTCATGACATCACCTTAAACCATATCGCAATCCAGAGTTTAAGGGCAAACAGCGATTCGTTAAAGAGGAAAGCAATAAGCATAACAATAACGTTAATAATACTAATGATAAAAAAATAGTCACAATTCTAGCAACAACAACAACAATATCAATAATAATAATAATAATAACAATAATAATAATAACAATAATAATAATAATAACAACAACAATAATAATAATAATAATAATAATAATAATATAATAATAATAATAATAATAATAATAATAATAATAGTAATAATAATAATAATAATGGTGATACAATAATTTACAATGGCGTTAACACCGATAATAATGTAATATTAATAAATGTTCAATCAAAAATTATGATATTTTATGCCCTTTTATTAACTAATTTTTGCTCGAAATAAATTATTAATTTATGATTTTAATATTAGTTTTATTTATTTTGTAGGAATTTGACACATTTGAAGAATAAGTAAATTGCTTGAAGAAAAAGAGAGAAAATTGAATCAAAATTAGATTGAGTCATAACAAGTAATTGATTGAGAAAAGATGAAGAAGAATCGGCCCAGTCAGCGGCCTAGTGCTCACTGAGGCCCAGATCCCAGCCTATTTCTTTCTTTTCCCCTTTCCACTCCTTCTTCTCCCTTTCCCCTTTCCTCTTTTGTTCCCTTACTGGGCTAGGCCCAACCGGGTTACTTGTTGAGCCCATAAATGCCAGCCTGCCTTCTATCCTTTCTTCCTAGCCCGAGCCCAGTTTTCTCACTTTAAGTGAGGCCACGCCTCTCTCACTCGACCCAGACCTCCACCCTTTTCTTCCCATCCGTGACCTAGCCCATATGCCTCCCTTATTTTCTAGCCCAACCTGCTCCTCCTTCTCTCACGCGTGTGCCTTGTACAAGATCTTTAATCAGCCCCCCTCATCCCGTTCCTTCTTCTTACTTCACTTTGGCTCAGGAAATCCAAAAGCCAGAGGAGAATTGCAGAGCAACGAATAGGGCATCAAGTCGTTCGTCTTCTTCTTCCTCATTACCCAGCCGTTACACCCTCTCTCTCCCCCATCATTATCCATCATAATCACCATCTTCAAGACAACGGTACTGGAAGATGGAGGGACCACTTATATTCCATCGGAAAATCCGTCACCCGCTTCACCTTTTTCAATATTCCATCGGCAATCTGTCGGTCATTCAGATGGACAAAAAAATCCTTCGGAAAATTCCATCGGAAAAACCCGATTTTTTGGTAGTGTTTTGTGTTTGTGTTCATTTTATATTTTGTGTGATGTTTGAGTCGTTTTGGTCTTTCTTTTATTTTGGTAGCATAGTCATTTTTGTTAGTTTATTTTGTTCACTTAATCATTTGAGTCTCTTCTTCTTGTTTTAGTCATTGGTTTGTAAATAGTGTCCTAGATGCATTTTCTTTCCATAAAAAAAAACTTAAAAAAATTAAAAACTTGAAAATCCAAAAAAATAAAAATTGAAAAATTCTTAAAATTGAAAAAAAAAAACTAGATTCAAGTGTGCAAGTATTTAATTTCCCACAATATGATCATGAACCTTTCTGGAGCTATTTATCGCGGTTTAATGATTATCGTGCTCAATTGAATCAAAATTTCAAAAATGGAAAATTTGTGAGGTCATTGCTGTGGATCTGAATTCTGAATCTTGGGGTTATATTGAGTCCATTTATCCTGGATGTATACTAGGATTATTATCTAAAACTCAGGATGAGATATGGGATTTCATTGAAAAGCTAGCTTGGAATACCTATGCGTTTTAACAAGGTAAAAATAATTTTGGATACCCAACTTCTGATGAGTCTGTTTTTCCTGCTAATCCTTCCCCTCGATAATAACGTAATATTAATAAATGTTCAACCAAAAATTATGATATTTTATACCCTTTTATTATCTAATTTTTGCTCGAAATAAATTATTAATTTATGATTTTAATATTAGTTTTATTTATTTTGTAGGAATTTGACACATTTGAAGAATAAGCAAATTGCTTGAAGAAAAAGACAGAAAATTGAATCAAAATTGGATTGGGTCATAACAAGTAATTGATTGAGAAAAGATGAAGAAGAATCGGCCCAGTCAGCGGCCTAGTGCTCACCGAGGCCCAGATCCCAGCTCATTTCTTTCTTTTCCCCTTTCCACTCCTTCTTCTCCCTTTCCCCTTTCCTCTTTTGTTCCCTCACTGGGCCAGGCCCAACCGGGTTACTTGCTGAGCCCAGAAATGCCAGCCTGCCTTTTCTTCTTTCTTCCTAGCCCGAGCCCAATTTTCTCACTTAAGTGAGGCCACGCCTCTCTCACTCAGCCCAGACCTCCACCCTTTTCTTCCCATCCGTGACCTAGCCCATATGCCTCCCTCATTTTCCAGCCCAGCCTGCTCCTCTTTTTCTCACGCATGTGCCTTGCACATGATCTTTAATCAGCCCCCCTCATCCCATTCCTTCTTCTTACTTCACTTCGGTTCAGGAAACCCAAGAGCCAGAGGAGAATTGCACAGCAACGAATAGGGCATCAAGTCGTTCGTCTTCTTCTTCCTCATTACCCAGCCGTTACACCCTCTCTCTCCCCCATCATTATCCATCATAATCACCATCTTCAAGACAACGGTCATGGAAGATGGAGGGATCGAGGGGTGGCTCAAATGGAGATTAAAAAAGTCGAATGGCAGAGCAACTGGCAGTGGAAGAGGGATAGCGTAGAGTAGAGAGTACATGGGCAGAGTTTATTTTCATGCTTTTGCTTTTTCGTTCTCCTTTTATAGTTCCAGATGCATTCTTAGCAATTGAAAGTTGATGTAATTAGCCTAGGTTTGGTTCAAATCGAAAGAGAACTCTAATTTTGGAGGTGAATTTGCGAGTTGTTTGGTTCAAATCCGTGCACTGGAAGCTAGTTCTTTCAATTCTCGTGCTCTGTTCATGGTCCTCTGTTTGTTTCGCTTTCCTCTGCTTCGTTTATTCAAGTTGATGAAATAATTGCAACCAAATGTTGAATGGCTAAAATTATTTGCGGATTGGTGTTATGTGTTCCTTGGTTAGAGTATTTTCAATTGATCAGTTAGCATTTGGTACTCAATTTCATCACTTTATCTTAATAGTTTAGTTTCATATTTAACTTAAATATTTGGTAATTAGCTCAACTTAATTTGTATTAATTTTGATATTGGGTTAACATATACGACTTAGTAATCTAATTTCATACACATCCCTGAGGACGATGCCCGTAATTCGTACAACGATAAACCGTGCGCTTGCGGAAAAATTACAACAATAAACACATGACGAGTCATCCCCATCGCACTTTTAAAGCATCCATTAAACGAACATTGGCAATATAAAGGAGAGGAACAAAAGCAAAAATAAAATGAAACCAAATTAAGTTAATAATAATTGTTACGCTAGTAATTAAAAGAAAATTCTTTAATCTCGCACTCATTGAGAAAATGATATCTCTGGAGCAGAACTGAGGCCACTGTTGTCGTTTCAAGCTGCCAGTAAACGATTTCTACTAAAGCAGAGAGAGACTTTCAAAGACCAGGTACGTGCATTGCCTGTGCTATCCGAAAACTCACATGTTTCTCAAGTTATACACAATCAATATGATATTCATATAATGAATCATTTTATGCAATGTTTTGTCACATAAGTAATGGCCTCAATAATTATCAATCATCAAGGCTTATGCCCTTCAATTTATCCGCGCGGCTACAACTCAGGTTTTCCGATCGGCCTGGGAGGTACGCACCTATCTCAAGATCGCTGTAAACGTCAACAGGGGCCCACTTCCAAATAATAACCAGCAAATCAACTTTACTCTTACATTCTCTCTCTCCTGTTTACAAAATAAAATGTTTTGAAAGGCGGGCACCCAACTATTTAAACTCCAAATCTATTTTACTGCATAGGAATGTATGTGCTGAGTTTCGACTCATATTTCGAATATTTTTGTTTTAGATAAAAGATCAGTAAATAGTTTCCCTGCTGGCAAGCCGGCAGGTAGCAAGAAATGAGCGAGAGTTGCAATGTTGCTAAACGTTAGCTAGTCAAGTACTCACAGTGTTACAGGTAATTTTAGGTAGCCTTGTTCCATTATGGAACGACGGTAATGTCTCCAATCAAAAGACTTCCGCTGCGAATCATTAGTAAATAAGTGATTAGTTATGTAACCAAGCATTAGAATTAGGTGCGTTACAGTTTTGGTATCAGAGTCAGGTTTGCGAAACACTGTTAGCATGAGACGCTTGATGTTTAGGGCCACTGGGAGTTATAGGGACGCGTATGAGTTGTGTTGGACTAATGAAACGAGATATTGACTAGGAGTTTATGTGTATGCACACACCATGACGATGTTTCAGTAAACATTTACCTGGCTTTCAGTCTTTGGTATTAGGATTAGCGACACAGTTAAATAATATCTTAAGAATTTCATTGTTATCAAAGTAGAGTGAGAAAGCAATGGGTTAACTTCTTGGTGACATATGTATTCCAAAGAAGTTTATTAAGCTCATAGCAATGGTTTTGTGGAATTTTGGGTTGCACATTTGAGTTATCAAGATGCTTTCAATTTAGTGGTTTTACCAAGACGTACTGAAATACTGAATGTTTGGGGTATTATGATGCATAAGACATAACAAGAAGGTGAAGTTCGTAAACTTTCATGTGATTAATGTAGTACCAAACTGCATTTAACTTGTAGACAAGGAGATGTATCATGTAGCAACATTCATGGATTGGTCAGTATAAAATAGAAATTGCAATAGTGCAATGAGGTCAATGTATGGGGGCCTGTCATACCGTTATAGATGTTTTGCAATAATAATTTAGCATGATGAATTAGGTGTTGGCAATTCAGTAGCTTATGGAGTGTTACTTGATATCATATGGGTTATTTACGACAAGATAAGGTGTTACGCAAAGGAAGTGCTGTCATTTGTGTAGGCTACTGATTACTAGGTATGTACAACTCATTATAAACTAAGAGCATGTTTTACAGTGAGGGAGGTAGTAGGTAATTAAGAGATAGAAGATATTTAGACTTGGGATGTTGGTGGACGTTTTGATTCTGGGTCGTTGACCCGGATCATATAAACAAATATGCTTCAATCTAGGCAATAGTAGGCATTAAAAACTCTAGAAATGTGTAGGGGAAAACTCTTTTAGACATTTAAGATTTCATAGTTTGGTTGGGTCGATAACATCCACCCTTATTATGGGGCTAAAGCAAACTCTAAAGGCATCTGGAAATGACTATGGATGGGTTTTAGTTCCAGGATATTCATAAGAGGTTCTAAGCAGGTGATATACATAATTTCTCTTAATTATGTTGGATTGGGTCATGGATGTTCATGGTCAAGCTATACTCATTAGATTGTGTAAAATAAATTAAGTGGAGAAGATTTTACTTTGTGGAGCATCAGGCGATTCGGTAAGTAAGCTCCTTGGGATTAACAAGGACTAGATAAAAAGGGGAAAAAAAATAGAAAAGAAAGAGTGAGAAGAAGGATACTTAGATATTGGATTTATCGAAGTAGCGAGAGTGACAGTCCACAATTTTGAGCATACTCATTGTGGTGAAAAACAACTAACTACACAAGTTAAACTATAGGAAAAGGGCTTGCAGAGATGTCGTATATGTGGACAAAGTCGTTACTTTTGTATACCAGAAATTCTGGAAGACATAATTTATATTTTTGCTAGAGTGGATAAGATTTAGGGAGATAAATAATATTTGAAGAAGTATAATAAATTACAATGTTTATATGCGTTGGACTAATTAGGGCACTTGTTGATGCACCACAATTTATGTTGGTAAGGAATTGGGAGTGGTGATTCGATACATAATATATATATATATATATATATATATATATATATATATCTATATATATATATATACCGATGTATGTATGCTATATATATATATATATATAATCTATATATATATATATATATATGTATGTATGTATGTATGTGTGTATATATCTATATATATATATATATATATATATATATATATATATATATATATATATATCTATATATCTATCTATCTATCTATATATATATATATATATATATATATTACATGGACTCTATAGAAGTAGTATTAGTGATTCTATGAGGTCGAGATGCCAAATTCAAAGGAGCATTACCAGGACACAAGTTCAGGCACAACAATAAAGGATTGTGGGGTACTAAGATCTGAAACATGTTTCCATACAGATTAAAACGTAGGCGACTTTTTTTTGAGCATGTCAAACTCTTGAAACTTTAGCTATATGAATCCCTATATTGATCCAAATGAGTTTATAGTGACCTTTGACTAACTAATATTAAACCTCCCTTATCAGATATCATTGTATAAATTAGCATCCTTCTTGTCCTCCTTGGTTACCACCTAGAGCTAGTCACCCCTATTATGCAATCACATAATTTAAATTACAATTTCTTTTCGTTCACATTAAGCTTTGCAAAAATTATTTAATGACTGCAGCAATACTTCATTACATACCTTTTCTCTCATTGAATTTCCTCATGAAATTAATTTTTAAAGGGAATCCCTATCATTAAGATGGGTTACGTCTCTCTTACTTTCACTAATTACCTTTACTCAGCTTACCTTTTGCAACCATTATTTCAATAGTAACGTGACCTTACTTGCCCTTAACATCCAATCACTACGTAGATTGCTATTTTCCTAATCGTCTGGCTTTTGGATTTATGCACAATGTTTTGGTTCCTATGTAACTAGCGATTGGAACCATCTGACTATTATTGCCCCTTATTCCTAAATTGTTCACGCTTGTAGTTATTTTCACTCCATCTGCATCACGGTAATATTTTAGTTACCCATCATTTTGAAATTTGTCATATGTTCCTTTCATTAAAATCTTACGTCAACAACATTCTTAGTACTTTTAGTCATTAATCAACTTCTCCCTTAATTATCTCGACTTATGTATTGACATCGTCTCTTTGCTATGATACCTCCTCTCAACCCTGAGCATTTGCTTAGAAGATCTTAATTAGCATACGAAACCTTGCTGATTAATTTGCCTTTTACATTAATGATATTATGTCTATCATCTCTTATATTTGACTGATCTACCTCATCTTTAGACTTTGCTTCCTTTCAACGTTATCTGACCCTTCTTTTAATTTCAAACTTTTGGAATGCTAGTGGTTTCTCAAGAGTGCTCGTACCTATTTCCAGCACCATCTACCATGTCTTTGAAACCTGTGGCTAAAAATTGAACCCCTTTCTTGCTCGATTTTAAATGGTTGTCCATATTCTAATACTTTTGACTTTCATCTTCCTCATCTTCATTTTTTGCTAAAAGCGTATTTATATGTATATATGTTGCACCCCGTTTATTCATGGCAGTAAGCCTATATAGCTTGTTTGAGTTAGAGATGCAGTTAAGCTCCCATTAGTGTGAGTTAACAATGACTGTTGTAACCCCATTAATTTTCTTGCTTTTAAATTCCATTCCTCAAAATGTAGACTGGGCCTTTCTCTATGCAATCTTATTATCTTACCTAAATTTGTTTCCTATTGCCTATGTTATACTCTGCTCATTCAAATCCAAATTCGTCTATTGGCTTCATCATGTTAATGGTGGTAGACTGTCACCATGTTGAAACTCCTTTACTAATATTTTATCGGTAATTCAACGATTAAACGCAAGTGTAACTGAATCATTTTTTTCGTCTACAGTGGGTCAAATCTTTTCCCTTCAAAACTCTTTTGTCGTTATTTATTACCCTATGTTCGACATTGTGATTATTCTATTTCTTATGATATTGGTACTATATTTACGACATTGACATTCAACCACACTTTAGCGTAGCAGTTATAGTAACAGTCCACCCTTTTATTCCTATTAGAGCTCCAAAACCCCAAACTATTTCTATTCATGGGAGGGGTCTGAGCGGCTTGGTCGAGCAATCAGAACTTTGGTTAAAAGTATTTAAGTAAGCGAATGATCTTGTCTTCCTATCTTGAATACTTTACTCCTTTCTTACTTCATTTAATATTTCATAAACAACATAACTTGATCTGTAAGTCAACCTGCTAACTACTCCACTAAATTGAGATGGCATAGAATAATTGTATTTGCCACTGATATGATTCAGGAACTGTTAACTATCTATTGGCCCTTTCATGATTTTTACATGCAAACCACAATGCTGGTGGCCTTCTATTAGCTATCTCTACTTTAGCTATCGTATGACAATCCCTCCCTTGTTACTACATTTCTACCTTCACTGTTTATTTCTTCCATGGGCAATGACTCACTTGACCACCATTCTGAACACTCTCATTTGTGGATATGTTCATCTTTAAAGTCGAATTTGAATCTAGGAAACTTTTGGCTAGTCCAATTATGAAAAATCCAGCATAGTTTGAACACGATAATGGCCATCCAATCTAGCATCGCCAAGGACCTTGAGGATATGAGCATTGAAGTTGTCCCACATGGGTCAAGAAATGAGTTGTCATTAGCATTAAAAGTGCAACCCTCAATAATAGCGAAGATTAAGTTAAGTCAAAAGGGTGATATCAAATTACAGAGACTTAGGCAAAATGTTATACAAGGGAAGTCACCTGACTTTATGATACATGAGGATGCAGCCTTGAGGTTATGAAACCGGTTGTCTGTTCCCAATAAAGAAGAATTGAAAGGAAGATTTTAGGATGAGCCTATACTGCTCGTTATTCAGTGGATCAAGGAGGAACAAAATGGCTAGCGATCTAAAGCAATATTGTTGGTGGGATAACATGAAGAGAGAGATTATAGAGTATGTAGATAAGTTAAGGTAGGTTGAAGTAGGTTGAAGTGGGTTGAAATAGATTGACATGGGTTGAATTTTTTTCTGTGATAAATTAAACTTGGTTAAAATAGTAAAAGTAGGTTAAAGTAGGTTGAAGTGTATTAAAGTGGATTGAAGTGGGTTGAGGTTGGCATTTTAAAATTGACTCACAAAAAGAACAGGCCCTAATTTTAAGAGGTCAATTCAAACGCAACCAAATTGTATCTTATCAAAGTGATATCATTTCACATAAGACAAACTCGATAACTACAATTTACAAGGAAGGAGGAAAGACATGCGTGAGCAAGCCGAAGGTCAGGTTCGCCGAGGTGAGAGGCGGAGACGCTGAAGCCGTAGACAAATTAAACGAGCCTTGAAGCCAACCTTCTGTACCACACAAGCAGCCGAGGCATCATAAACTCTGGGCACGAGCACTACGCCATGGGTTGATATATCCACCAGAGCCCCGCCCGCCCCGGAGCTTTTCGAGGCGGCTTTGGTCATTGAGCTCAACATTTTCCAGGCGGGGTTGGGGGGGGAGCAACTCACACTGGGGAAAGTTGGGGTTATGAGTTATGGTTAAATTTTATATATCAATTGGGTCACAAATAAAGAATTATGCGTGTCAACTCAAATGAATTCCCAACTTAAAATTATTAGTAATGGGTGGAGTGACTTACAAGCTTATGTGTATGCTCAAAATTATTAGTAATGGTGGAGTGATTTACAAGCTTATATGTATGCTCATATCTTTTACTTTTATCAATGCGAGACAAATCCTATTTTCACATTCCAAGACATCCTCTCACGTGTGGGCTCCTAAGAAGACCCAATAGGTACACACAATTTTAATGAAATGAAGACGGTGCCAAATTAAAATTGGGTGCAAGGAATCATTAAGTGATGACATGGAATTAACTAATAAATTACCCTCGTTTTGTTTAAGTTGATTGTCTTGTTTTCTTCTAGGGGGAATGTATGTGAATTATTTGGTTTTACTTCCTTTTCATTTTAATTATTTGATCAGGTGCGGTTTGACCGATTTGGTTTTACTCCATGATAACCACGTTTATGATACCATTTGTTGGCCTGCTCCGGCTGATAATAAAACAAATTAAACAAAAGAATATCCTAAAAAATAGGTTTAGGATTATACGACTGAAAAGAAGATAGCATTCATACCACCAAACATTTTAGGAGACAATCGCTTGCGAGCACGCTCATAAAATTGCTCAAATTGTGGTTAATTTAGTGCAATTGAATAAACATTTTGGCTAAGACTCTAAATCTGTTGAATTTCAAGAGTACACAACCACAAGAGGGGGGTGAATTGTGGTGTTTGATTTTCGCATTATAAATAACAAACACCCTCACAGAGGTTATTCTCATATGACAAACACCCTAGTGACTTATTTGCAGGGGGTGTTCTCAAATATTGCAAATGCGAAAATCACCAAGATAAATGAGGAAAATAAAGCACACACACAATTTTTACGTGGAAAACACCTCTAGCCCAACTGAGGTGTGAAAAACCACGACCTACCTCGTGTAGGATTTAACCACTTTCACTAACGGGCTTCACACGTTACAAATGTAACACACCTTGTTACAACTTGCAACCACGTAACCTTCTTTTCTAAGAAAGGTTACACCACGTCCAAATCTCACCAGATTGGACACGTCCAAAGTCCACACGACTGAGGACCACTCACTCACTTTTCTGATCCAAGATCAGGGTTACAAAACACCTTACGGGGGTGCTTCTGATTTAAGCAGATGTAAGGTACAATGAGGTCCTAGTATGCCAATATCTTGAAAGCTCAGTTTAAACACAACTTATCTCGGTTTTTCTTTTCTCAAGCGTAACTCGAAAAATTCTTCTCACTAGAAAAACCACTTTTGAAATTTTCCCTTTTTGCGTATGTTGTGTATGTTTCTCGTCTTTTTTCCTCTATTCAAATGGGAGTGAAATGCTGAGATTTTAAACACAAAATCCAACGGTCAAAAACAAGGAGAGGTGAAAGAATCAGCTAAGTAGGGAAAACGATTTTCAAGCAAGAAATACTCCCCAACGGCTAGTGATAAATTTTTCCCAAAATATAAGGGATTTGTTATCTTAAGAGATAACCCTTATCTTCCCATAGCCGTGAAGAAGATTCAAATGACAACCAGAAATCTTCAGCTTTTGAAATTTTATCATATCCGAAAATATAGGCAAAGGGAATCTTTTAGTTTTTGGCAATTCTCCCAAAACCTATTTTCGCAAATCTCCCATAACATTTTCAAGAAATATCCTTTCCAGAAAAATAGCAATCTTGGAATTTAAAGAAAGTATTCTGGAGATCTTGGCCAACCGAAATGAATTTTCAAAGATAACCGGGTATGGCCACTTCAGTTCAGAAACACCCTAGGCACCCTGTTTGCAGGGTTGTTCGCAACTGGTGTTCTGAAGCACTTAGCGCAAATACCGATTCAAGAGGTGTTTAAAATGACGTTTTCAATATTGGCATATTAACAAGAGTCTAAATAAATAAAACCTATATACCCAAGACTTCTTGTTTTGAACCAGTCATCTTGTCCAAGATTTGTAGAGCTGCTGTGAACACCAAGGCCACCTTGTTTGCTGGGGTTGTTCTTTGCATTGCTAGAGTTCAGGAACATGCCTTACAATCAACTGTCGAGAGGGTGTTCTTGACTTAATATAGAATCACCAAGTAAAACCTGTTTTGAAGACTTGTTCTCACATGTAGCAAACCAGTTAATACAATAAAGATCACAAACACCAGTTAGGCCTGTTTGGAGATCGTGTTTGGAGCAACATTACTTGGACAAAGTTTTACACTTGGATTTGTTATCATCAAAACTAAATATACTCAACAAATTCCCCCTTTTTGATGATGACAAACCAAGTGACCATATTGACAAAATTAAAAAGCTTAACAACGATTAATGCTGATAGGGATCCTCTAGGTGCTAGGTCATAGATCATATGGTCTTATTCGTATGGTCTTATTCCCCCTTTTGGCATCATTAAAAAGCATAAACAACAGTATGAATGCAAGAAAAGAAATATAGAGCATAAGGTGCAAGAAGCATCATGAAAGAGATATTGCATTAAAAACAGTACAATGCCAAAAACGAAGAGGGGAGGAGGAAACAAGAGAACAACCTAGAGAATCAGGGTGCAGGGGGTGGTCTCGTTTGCAGAGGAGGAATGCTGGGGGCAAGAGTGGAGAGAAGGACAAGCAATTCCTCATGGCGTTTGGCGGAGAGGGCTTGCTCCTCAGCCAGAGCAGCCTTGACAGCTGAGAGCTCATCCTTGAGGCGAGCATTGTCCTCAAGAACAGCCTCAAGTTTGAAGGAAGGTTGCCCAGAAACAGGTGGTCGAGGTGGTCGACGACCCTGTTTGGAGACTGATCCTTCGCCAACCTCATAGCCACACCCGAGCAGAGTGTCAATCCCAATCTCATCAACGACTTGGGCCTCCACTCGCCGTGTGAGCACTATCCCAAGGTGCTCAAACACCCTTGTCAGCAGAAACCCATATCCAAGATCATGGGCCCGGGTGGTATTCGCAATTCGCCCTATGTGGCGAATCATGATTGCAGGGAGGTTGATTGGTTCCTCCCGATCCAGTAAGTCCACCAGGCATTGATCGAGGGCATCAGCTGAGTTTCGCCCTTGACCTCGCGGAATTATGTTCTTGATAGTGAACATAAACAATAGTTGGTGCAGGGAGGTCATTTCACCCTTCTTAACAGAGAGGGGTGTTCTCAGGCCCTGTTTTTGACTGAGGCGTTGGGACACCTCTAGGAGCCTGGCTGTTTCTAGGGCTGTTTTGTCTTCCCTCACATACACGTCAAAGCCTTGGGAGGGTACTCCCAAAATTTTCCCTAGTGTGGGCGCATCAACTTTAATGCGTTGCCCATTCACAAAACTAGTCACCACCCCTTCGGTGACACCGCAGTTGGCGTAAAACTCAGCCAACTCAGGTACAGAACACCCCAGCTGGGTGTTTGCAAACAAGTCGAGCCAGCCTTGAGCGCGCAACTTGGTCAGGAACACCCCCAGACCCTGTTCCTCGAAAAAGCTTACATTCACTACCTTCCCCCTGACGACATTGCGCTTAAGCAACTGCGCATGTTTGTCAGACATAGGAGAGGGAGTGAACTGCTTTGGGCGTTTGGGGGCAGGAACAGAGGTGGTAGCTTCTGGTAGGGGGGCTGTTCTGGGCTTTCGCTTGAGGGGTGTTTTTGCAGGAGAGGGCTTCACAGCAGGTTTAGTGGTTGATTTTGGAGGGGCTTGTTCTTCAGAGGACTCGGAGAACACCGGTGTCCCCTGTTTGAAGGAGGTGTTCTCAGAGTCAGAACTCGAGAACCCTTCGGTAGAAGAGGAGGAAATCTCCTCGATGACAGGAGCAGAGGGTTTGGAGATACGGGGGGAAGATTGAAAAGCTAGTCTCGCAGATTTGCGAGAAGGCTTGGAGGATTGTGGAGAAGAGGGAGTTTGAGAGGGCTGAGACCTTGGTTGTGGCCTTGTTCTTGGCGTTCTGCTACGCCTGGCCACTATTTTCACCCTTTTTCTTTTCTCTCCAGTTTGAGCGACCGGAGTGGGGGTTTCAGCTTCAGGGAGAGAATCCTTCTCTACACTCTCCTCTGATGTCTCATTCGACTTCCCTTGGAAATCGACATCTAGATCCTCCACAAACACACCTTCGACAGAGGCAGCCCTTGTTTCTGGCGCTGTTTCAGGAAACAACCCAGAAGAACAGGGCTCAAAATTAAACCCTTCAGGGGTTTCCAAGATTTGGTCTTGAGACCCCGATAGTGTACCCTCTGACTCGACGTTAATGGGACAAGCAATTGTCCCTACAAGAAACACCAATTCCCTTCCACATTCGAAGGGAATATCAACCATCCCCATTCCCACTGAGTGTAGGGACAAGCTTTTCAGGAATTTGAAAGGCTTGTACAGGATTGGGCGAGGGGGAGCAGGGATTGAGGACGCAAGAACGAGGTCGTTTGATTGAGAGGAGTTGGTGAGAGCCATTGTTGCTAGAGGAGAGAGATTAGGGTTTAAGGCTTTGCAGGTTTCTCAGATTTTGCAGTACTGAGAACAGGGCATATAAAAAGAGAGAGAGAGAGAGAGAGCACCCAAAATCTTTAGAAGATTTCTTGGTTTGCAACGGGTGTGAGACTTAAAAGCTTGTGCCTTGGGAAGGAAAAACACATCGAGCAACCAAGGGGCGTACCTGTTCTCTTCGTTATGCCTGTTCTTTGCCGTCTGATCTTGATTGGACTTAATGGTATTAAGGCGGCTTCAGTACATCCCCTTATGCTGCACTAAGTGGATAAGTAAAGACAAAATGCACGCAATTCGAGTGTATGCAATAACATCCGTTGTTAATAAGATTTGCAAACAGGGGAGAGAACAGGGTGTAAAGGTTGATCTTACCAAACCCAGTTCATGTTCTGGAAACAGGTAACTCAGGGTGTTCTCACCAACCCTAGTTCCAGTCTATTTCTCTCAAATTGATCTCTAGCTAGTGCCTTAGTGAATATATCAGCAATTTGATTTTCCGTTGTGCAAAAGTTCATAGAGATTAAACCCTTTTCAACATTATCTCTCAAGAAATGATGTCGAATGTCAATATGCTTTGTTCTTTTATGTTGACATGGATTTTTGGCAATGTTAATTGCACTTGTGTTATCACAAAAAATAGGAATGCATCCAATGTCAACACAAAAGTCCTTAAGCTGTTGTCTTATCCACAACAGTTGAGCACAACATGAAGCTGCTGCAACATATTCAGCTTCTGCTGTGGACATGGCAACTGAATGTTGCTTCTTGGTAGCCCAAGATACCAAACAAGGTCCAAGAAAGTGAGCCATACCTGAGGTACTCTTTCTATCAACTAGGAATCCAGCATAGTCAGCATCAGCATATCCAACAAGATCAAAATTGCAACCTCTAGGATACCATAAGGCTAAATTGGGTGTATGTTTCAAATATCTTAGTATCCGTTTCACAGCCTTAAGATGAGTTTCCTTAGGATTAGACTGAAAACGGGCACATAAACCAACACTAAAAATAATATCTGGTCTACTAGCGGTTAGGTATAGGAGTGACCCAATCATGCCCCTATAGAGTTTCTCCTCAATTGAGGGACTCCCATCATCCATAACCAACCTGGTTGAAGGAGAAATAGGAGTGTCTACGGGTTTGGCCAACTCCATCCCAAAACGCTTAAGTAGCTCCTTGATATACTTTTGTTGATGGATCATGGTGCCGTTTGGAGTTTGCTTGATTTGTAAGCCTAAGAAAAAGTTAAGCTCACCCATCATGCTCATCTCAAACTCACTCCTCATCATATTTGAAAATTCATTGCATAAATCATGATGAGTTGCACCAAATATAATGTCATCAACATATATTTGGACAATCAATAAATGTTCCCCCTTAGATTTTAGAAACAAGGTATTGTCTACCTTGCCTCTTCTAAAATCATTTTCAATTAAAAAACTTGACAACCGTTCGTACCAAGCTCTAGGAGCTTGTTTTAGGCCATAAAGAGCTTTGTCAAGTTTGAAAACATGGTTAGGAAATTCACTGTTTTCAAAACCAGGGGGTTGTTTGACATACACCTCTTCTTTAAGGTATCCATTGAGGAATGCACTTTTCACGTCCATTTGATATAGCTTGATTTCCATATGAGCTGCAAAGGCTATTAAGATTCGAATAGCCTCAATTCTAGCAACTGGTGCAAAGGTTTCTTCATAATCGATCCCTTCTTCTTGATTATACCCTTGAACAACCAGCCGTGCCTTGTTCCTAGTGACTGTTCCTGACTCATCCAGTTTGTTTCGGAACACCCACTTGGTTCCAATGATTGTTCTCTCTGCAGGTTTAGGTACAAGGTGCCATACTTTGTTTCTTTCAAATTGATGGAGCTCTTCTTGCATTGCCGTGACCCAATCTGAATCTGCAAAAGCTTCATTCACACTTTTTGGCTCAATGTTAGAAAGAAAAGCATAGAAAGCACAAAAATTCTTAAGTTTAGATCTAGTTTGCACTCCAGTATTAATATCTGACAAGATTTGATCAAGAGGGTGCGAACTATGGTGCTTCCATGGTCTTGGATTAAGTGGATCCACAGACACATGCTCTGTTCTAACTGAAATGTGTGTAGGATCAGGCTCAAGAACACCTCCTGATCCTGTTTCTGCACCTGTTTGCAAGCTTGTTCCTGAAGAACATGGTTCCGAACAGGGTTCAACGGTGTTACCCCCTGTTTGGTGTTCACCTTGCCTGCTGTTCTGAGAAACACCCTCAGGAGTTGTTTTCTCCATGATGTTCTTACCTCGTTTATCTTGGAGCAACACTTCTTTTCGAACAAGACCTAATTCAAGTTCATCTTTCCTGTGCATCATTCTCACTCAACAAGTTAGATTCATTAAAAAGTACATGCACACTTTCCTCAACACACAAGGTCCTTTTGTTAAAGACTTTGTATGCCTTGCTGTGAGAAGAATAGCCAAGAAATATTGCCTCATCACTCCTAGGGTCAAACTTTCCTAAGACATCCTTCCCATTATTATGCACAAAACACCTACAACCAAATGTTCTTAGGTGCGTAATATTGGGTTTTCTGCCCTTGAAAAGTTCATAAGGAGTTTTGTTCAAAATGGGTCTGATCATGCATCTATTTATAATGTAACATGAGGTGTTCAATGCTTCTGCCCAGAAATACCTAGGAAGACCACTAGCAATAAGCATTGTTCTGGTCATGTCTTCCAGGGTGCGATTTTTGCGCTCAACCACCCCATTTTGTTGGGGTGTTCTTGGAGCTGAGAAGTTATGATCAACACCATGTTCATTACAATAGTTGATAAAACTTGCATTTTCAAACTCAGTTCCATGATCAGATCTCAAGCTAATTAAGGAGTGTCCTACTCTCTTTTCAACCTTTTTGAGAAAGGCAATAAAATTCTCAAAGGTTTCATCTTTGGATGCCAAAAACAAGGTCCAAGTAAATCGAGAGTAATCATCCACTACAACAAGCACATACTTTTTCCCACCTCTACTAGTTATCCTCATGGGACCACACAAATCAATGTGTAATAATTCTAGAGGTCGGGTAGTGCTTACACATTTTTTCGATTTAAAAGAAGATCTGACTTGTTTGCCTTTTGCACAAGCTTCACATACCTTGTCATCATTAAATTTGATGGAAGGTAGTCCAATAACCAGGTCTTTTGAAACAAGTTTGTTTAACAAGGACAGGCTTGCATGACCTAGTCTCTTGTGCCATAGCATTATATCATCATTTAATGCATTTAAACAAGTCAGATTATTTTGGGGAAGAGTGGAAATACAAACTTTATAAACATTTTGACATCGCTTCCCCCTCAACACAACATCTCCTGTGTCGTCATTCACAACCAAGCAACGTGTTTTTGAAAACAGTACTAGGTTGTTCTTGTCACACAGTTGGGACACACTTAGCAAATTGTGTTTTAACCCATCAACTAAGTGCACATTATCAATTGAGTGGGAGAGAGTTTTACCAATATTACCTATACCGACAATTGTCCCAGACTTGCCGTTTCCAAATGCTACACTCCCACCATTCAAAGCTGTAAGTGAGAGAAAATTTGATCTTTCACCAGTCATGTGCCGTGAACACCCACTATCAACAAACCACAACTGCCTGTTTTCAAGGGTGTTAGTGGGGTTGTTCGTAAGGTTGTTCTCTCTCACTTCAGCCTGCAAAACAAATCACGGGTTAGTTTTGGGAACCCAGATCCACTTGGGTCCCATTCTTTTAGACATGTAAAGCTCATCTTTTCTAATCCAGATTTGTTTCACATACCTTTTATTCTTTTCATTGGCATGTTTTCTTAAAGGGCAAGTGTATCTATAATGACCTGTTTTACCACAATGAAAGCAAACGATGTTTTCAGGTAATCCCACATACTTTCTATGTATTGGGTAAACGGTCCGTTTATGCTTGTAACCAAGTCCCTTTTTGTTTCTACTGTGATGAGTGTTTAACCAATCAAGGGCTTGTGAAGATTTGTTCCAGCGTTTGTTTGTGATAAGCTCGGTTTCCAGTTTCTCTATAT
This sequence comes from Carnegiea gigantea, assembly GCA_029747015.1. NCBI lineage: Eukaryota > Viridiplantae > Streptophyta > Magnoliopsida > Caryophyllales > Cactaceae > Carnegiea > Carnegiea gigantea. The sequence continues at coordinate 291,849 of JAKOGI010000261.1, read as the reverse complement.
TAGCATGCAAACCCTTGTTCTCCCTGAGCAAGGACTCAACCATTCCTTCCACCTCAAAGAGTTTTTCCTCCATTCGAGAATGATCTCCTTCTTTTATAAAGAGGTTTTCTTTGAGCGTATTAATATTTTCATGTAAGCCCAGTTTTTCATTTTTGAGAATTTCATTTTCAAGCTCTAGGTCACGAACTTCTCTTTTTAGATCAGCACAGGTGTCTATCAAATTATATAGAAGTTCTTCTAAAGTGGCTTTGTTAAGACCATGTACCTTGTTCTTGAGATCTGAGAAGCTGATTGTTGATTCATCATCTGAATCTGAATCACTTTGGGCCATAAGTGCTACGACCCCTTCTTCAGCTTCAGATTCTCCTTCATCCTCAGAGGAATCTCCCCAAGCAGCCAGCATAGCTTTCGAGAATCGCTTGCCCAGATTGTTTACAGGGTGTTTTCGACCCTGTTTTCGAGGGTGTTCGGGCATCTGATCTTCTCGAAGCAGAGGGCAATTTTTGACTAAGTGATCTGGTTTGCCGCACTTGAAACACCCTGTGAGCTGTTCTTTGGGGGTGTTTCTGGACTTACTGAAGTCTTTTCTTTTGTTGTTCTCCTTGACCTTTTTGAAGAATTTCTTGAATTTTCTGGACATTAGGGCCATATCTTCATCTTCAAGGTCAGAGTCAGTGTCCTCATGTGCTTTCAAGGCAAGCCCACGATCCTTCTTTTGCTCCTCTCTTTGTTGTGAGTTCTTTCGGAGTTCATAGGTCTGGAGATTACCAATCAACTCGTCGAGGGTGATCTTGTTCATGTCTTTAGCCTCTTGGATGGCTGTTACTTTGGCCTCCCACGTACGAGGTAAAATTCTGAGGATTTTCCTCACCAACTCTTCAGTGGTGAAAGATCTTCCCAGGGATTTTAACTCGTTCGTGATGTGGGTAAACCGTGTATACATATCCATCACAGTCTCACGATCACCCATATCAAACAACTCATATTGTCGCATAAGTAGCTCAATTCTAGATTGTTTAACCTGACTCGTACCTTCATGAGCAACTTGCAGGGCGTTCCAGATAGCTTGGGCTGATTCACACTCAGAGATGCGAGTGTATTCATCGGGTCCTAGGCCAAAATATAGAAGCTTTTTGGCCTTGGCATTTTTCTCCATCTTTTTGTAGTCCTCGGCATCAAACTCATGAGGTTCTTTGGGAGCTGTTTTCTCTTCAGGAAGGGTTTTTATGGGAACAAAAGGCCCGTTCTTGATGAGCATCCATAACTCATAGTCTTCGGCTCGTATATAGTTCTCCATCCTATTCTTCCACCAACTATAGTGTTGGCCATTGAAGTAAGGAGGGCGAGTAATGGATTGTCCTTCAAGAATTCCTTGTGGAGTACTCATCTTCAGAATCTCTCAAGGTGTTAACCTTTTGTAGGAGAACCTGCTCTGATACCACTTGTTAAATTCGTGAGTATACAACCACAAGAGGGGGGTGAATTGTGGTGTCTGATTTTCGCGTTGTAAATAACAAACACCCTCACAGAGGTTATTCTCAGATGACAAACACCCTAGTGACTTGTTTGCAGGGGGTGTTCTCAAATATTGCAAATGCGAAAATCACCAAGATAAATGCGGAAAATAAAGCACACACACAATTTTTACGTGGAAAACACCTCTAGCCCAACTGAGGTGTGAAAAACCACGACCTACCTCGTGTAGGATTTAACCACTTTCACTAACGGGCTTCACACGTTACAAATGTAACACACCTTGTTACAACTTGCAACCACGTAACCTTCTTTTCTAAGAAGGGTTACACCACGTCCAAATCTCACCAGATTGGACACGTCCAAAGTCCACACGACTGAGGACCACTCACTCACTTTTCTGATCCAAGATCAGGGTTACAAAACACCTTACGGGGGTGCTTCTGATTTAAGCAGATGTAAGGTACAATGAGGTCCTAGTATGCCAATATCTTGAAAGCTCAGTTTAAACACAACTTATCTCGGTTTTTCTTTTCTCAAGCGTAACTCGAAAAATTCTTCTCACTAGAAAAACCACTTTTGAAATTTTCCCTTTTTGCGTATGTTGTGTATGTTTCTCGTCTTTTTTCCTCTATTCAAATGCTGAGATTTTAAACACAAAATCCAACGGTCAAAAACAAGGAGAGGTGAAAGAATCAGCTAAGTAGAGAAAACGATTTTCAAGCAAGAAATACTCCCCAACGGCTAGTGATAAATTTTTCCCAAAATATAAGGGATTTGTTATCTTAAGAGATAACCCTTATCTTCCCATAGCCGTGAAGAAGATTCAAATGACAACCAGAAATCTTCAGCTTTTGAAATTTTATCATATCCGAAAATATAGGCAAAGGGAATCTTTTAGTTTTTGGCAATTCTCCCAAAACCTATTTTCGCAAATCTCCCATAACATTTTCAAGAAATATCCTTTCCAGAAAAATAGCAATCTTGGAATTTAAAGAAAGTATTCTGGAGATCTTGGCCAACCGAAATGAATTTTCAAAGATAACCGGGTATGGCCACTTCAGTTCAGAAACACCCTAGGCACCCTGTTTGCAGGGTTGTTCGCAACTGGTGTTCTGAAGCACTTAGCGCAAATACCGATTCAAGAGGTGTTTAAAATGACGTTTTCAATATTGGCATATTAACAAGAGTCTAAATAAATAAAACCTATATACCCAAGACTTCTTGTTTTGAACCAGTCATCTTGTCCAAGATTTGTAGAGCTGCTGTGAACACCAAGGCCACCTTGTTTGCTGGGGTTGTTCTTTGCATTGCTAGAGTTCAGGAACATGCCTTACAATCAACTGTCGAGAGGGTGTTCTTGACTTAATATAGAATCACCAAGTAAAACCTGTTTTGAAGACTTGTTCTCACATGTAGCAAACCAGTTAATACAATAAAGATCACAAACACCAGTTAGGCCTGTTTGGAGATCGTGTTTGGAGCAACATTACTTGGACAAAGTTTTACACTTGGATTTGTTATCATCAAAACTAAATATACTCAACAAAATCTACCTCATAAGATTATATCAAACCATTAATATAGCTAGATCTAATTAATAAATCTTTGAAGTTCAAATTCCAGACACAGTCCAAATATAAATCACTGCCTTTTTTTATAGTCTTACGTCACAGTATAGTGCATGCAGTGGTCTACTTTTAATCATAATACCCCTGAATTTAAATTGAATAAGGCTAAAATTCCCACATTGTACACAAATTTAGCCTTGCAAGCATAAAATTTTATCTCAATTAAGATTTACTTTTAACCACAATAATATGTCTGAATTTAAACCTTGCAAGGCTAAATTAATTAAATTCCCATATTATACATAAATTTAGCCTTATAAGCATTTTACCTGAATTATGGTGCTAATCAATTAGTCCTTTAATTTTGACATATATTTAACGCTGAATATATTCAAACACAAAAATTATTTTCAATCCATTAGTGTGCCTCATTAAAGCAAAAAAAAAAGCAAAGGCTGAATGGAGAATCCGAACTTACATGTTGGTGATACTCACTATGCGGGATCTCCTTTTCCCCATACCTCCCCAAACCTCTTTGTGCGATGGTTCCCACCCAAGCCGGAGTTCGTTAAAATCAATTTTGATGGATCACTTATCAACTCTGCAGCAGCAGGCGGGTTTATTATACGTGAGTGGACATGCAAACTTATTAAAGCATGAGCTATTAACTACGGGAGTGCTTCAACACTAATGGTAGAAGTACAAGCACTTAGATATGGAGTCAGAGCAGTAATTCAAGCCGGATATAACAAAATGGAAATAGAAGGTGACAATCTTATTGTGATTCAAGCATTAAGAGCCAATTTTCAAATTTCATGGCAAATTTCAAATATTATCGAGGATGTTTGTGCTTAGTCGAGACAAGATACAAACTATGCCATCAATCATATCTATCGGGAGGTAAATATGGTAGCTAATTGGCTATCGAAGTTCGGTCACTCTATTACGGATTCCTTTGCTACGGAATCATGCTTTTCTCCCTATCTTCAGTTAATTCAAGCTGATGATGTAGTTGAGCGCATTTTTGTGAGAAGAGGCGCCTAACATTATTTCTTTATCATTTACCATTGTGTAAAAAATAAATCCCTAGATATATGCAATGCAAGTATCAAAAATATATACATGTCTTACCAAGAAGATTCACAACATATTATAGATTGTTTGCCATAGGCATATTATCCGCTATAGTTCTCACACTCGAGCTTATATCCTACTCTTTTTCTCCCTTAATGTTCACTAGAAGCTTTCGTACTGATTAGTCTCTTTTCTATACAAGCTTTAACATTTTGGTAGCGTGCATAAAAGATAAAATTTGGTAGTGGAATGACACAAAAATAATCATATGTCTTTATTGCAAATTGTAGTACACGTACAATTACAAACTAAGGTAGTCAACAAATACAATAACTTTGCAGGCATAACCCAAACCAAAAAATAAGCAAACAATGACAAAAGAGTAAAGAAATTAAACAATATATATGACATAAATAATCTAATTAATATCTTGGCTATCAATAATCCTCACATATTGGCGACACTTTCCTTTGCTTCAGGTGTAAAACTGTTAAGCCTGGATTCTAGTTCATACCAAGACTCCAAGTCCATGAGTTCACTGAACTGAGGGAATGTAGCAAGCTTGTTCAAGTCTTCCCTAGTGGTTCCTTTGTTTTTGAGAATGTTCATTATGTCAAGTAAGGCACGCGCTGTGGTGAATACTGATGTGAGTGGATGTTTAACCAACGAGAACCCCATTTCCCTGAACTCTGCTGGGGTATGCAATGGGGTTTTGCCTCCTTCAATCATATTTGCAATCTTGAATCCTTTTACTTCCCGGCCTATTTGCTTGAGCTCCTCATCATTAGCTGGTGCCTCAACAAAGAGACCATCGGCTCCAGCCTATACAGAAGTTCATTGTGAATGAGCAATACTTTGGTCCTTTTTGGGGGGGGGGAACGGGCGCAAAAAGGTGGGCTTTATGTAAAAAAACATTATTATACAATAGAATACACACATAAGTGATGAAGAAGTTCAACGATCAAGTGGCTTAGCTTTGATTCAGTGTGAAATCTCTTTTAGGGTGGTTTCCACGACATTTGGTTATATGTGGGCAAATTATGAGCCCAATGGGCCTAATTCACGTTTTCTATCATTGATTAAATGTTCTTACAGAAATTCTCCCAGAGGTTTTGTGATTGAATATACCTCATAGTACACATTTGCCCGTGCAATTGCATCTTTAAGACCATTTACTGATCGAGCATCAGTCCTCGCCACAAGGAACAAATCAGCATCACCAATGGCATCTCGTGCGGCTGCAATTTTGGCAGCATGCTCTTCAGCAGATACCACTTGTTTGCCACTCATATGACCACACTTCTTTGGCCACAATTGATCCTATTTAGAATTAAAATATAATTTCAAGTTATTTAATTTTCAATAACCAAACTTGTCCAAACTTATTTATGCTTGAGAAGTGCATCAATACCATAAAACAAACGAGTCCCTTTTTCTCTCGTTTTTATTACCTCTAAGAAGATTCCAGAAGCACCAGCTTTAATCAAGTCCTTAACAACTCTTTGCACATTGAGAGGACCACCACCACCAGTATCTGTATATCATTAACAAATAAAAAAAACTTACGAATAAGTATATGTGGCATTTGGAAGACACCACCAAATGGTGAAAAATTAAGCACATTGATTTTAGCAATGGGTCATCCGAGTGAATTTATTATGATTGAGTCAGAATTCAGTTATGAAGTTCTTGGACTCCATCAAATCTACGATGGCTTGCTTTCTATAGTATGTTGCCTTCCCTACTAAGGTCGTAAAAAAATTATGTAATCTACACCGTTAAGAGAAATTTGGCACTTATTTAATTTGAGTATGATCAATTTTGATTGTAGCCGACAACATTGAAGTTTTCTATTTCAGATGTAGACTGTCCGATACAATAGTGAGATTTGCTTCACTTCGCATGATTGGTATAAGTCATTGGTTGATCGATTTTTTCTATTTCGGATGTAGTCAGGTTCAACAGTGAGATTTGTTTTACTCCATGCAGTTGAATCATACCGATTTCCTAAGTTATTACATAAAAGTGACCTCTCTGTTCCTAACAATACTATTTTTACAATGTATGAGCTTACCAGCATCAACGATGTAGGCAACTTTTGGAGAAGCAGAGCATACTCTACGAGCAACCTCTGTCATCTCGGCAGTCCTGTATGTCAGAAAGACTTTGTTATTCATAGTATATAGTATAATTTAGTTGATTAAATTGAGGGTTGACTCTTTGTGATTATCTGTGCATGACTAGCGATGGTCCTTCACCAGTAACATTGTAGTCTGTAATAAAAAAACCCCAATTGCCAGTAGGCCATTCTAGCCAGATCAATTATTACGCTTGCAAGTCGCTGGCAAACTCGATCCAATTCCAGCGAAATTCGCGCACTATATATTATATAGTATTAATACAACATTTAATTATCATTCATTTAGATCTGAGAAAGTCCTATCTCTACGTCTGAGAGTGACGCGACAAGGAGCAGCTGGAATTTTGCAATTCTAAATTCTAAAAATTTGATCGACTGTTTTGTTCATTCCCCCTCTCTTCATAAAACGGCAACAATAAAAAAGAAAAAAATTCAGTTGAATCTGAGAAATTTTCTAACGGAAGAGAAAACCACACAATTACGGGTTGTCTTCTTGTAGTGACGGATCTAGGGTTTTAAATTAGGAGTATCCATCTATGAACATTTAGCAATCTATTATTTTTTTGGACTTATTTTAAGGGTGTCCACCCATAATATTAATATAGGTTTCAAACTTTTTTTTTTTTTGAGTTAGGGGTGTCCATGGACACCCCTCCCTCCCACATAGCTCCGCCACTGCTCTTGTGATCTCTCAATTCCGTAAAATATGAGTAGGTGATGACCAAAAAAAAAAAAGGGAGTAAAATAATTTAAATAAATTTTTGTATCAGACATTCTTATAAATTATTTATGTAAGATTATTAGCTCTCTTTGTAGGTTATCCTTTACCTTAAAGGTTAGCTGTTCAAAGTGAGTGCAGGTAAAAAGAGAGGACATAATCATTCTCATTACATGGTACTTTGTTTTTCATTTTTTTGTATGTGATTTTCTGTTTTTCCTAGCGTAGAATCATTATTGGTCTATAAAAAGTAAAAGAAAATAAATGACAAATTATATAGATTAACATATTATGATCCAATTAATAGTTCAAAATTTTATTTTTTAAATTTAAAAATTCAGCCCTATTTTCAAGGGAGGGACCTATCTTTCAATTACCACGTCTTATTATTAACAAGTAAATGTAACTTTTGTGTGCATACCACCACAATGATTATTTTGCTTACATTTTCAAGATTTTGTCAAGTTTAGACGGTTTCACATAAGACAAACTTGATAACTACAAAAAAGAGGAGGGGAGACATAACATACGTGAGCAAGCCGAAGTCAGGTTTGCCGAGGTGAGAGGCGGAGACGCCAAAGCCGGAGACAAAGCCGGCCTGGAATCCAACCTTTTGGACCACACAAGCAGCCAGAGCATCATGGACTCCAGGCAGCAGCACTGTGCCGTGCTCCTCTATCAACTTGTGAATTGTAGTGTTCCCGGGTCGGGTTGACATCAACCGGAGCCCGGCCCGGCCCATTACTTTCGAGGCGGTTTTGGCCACTGACCTCAACATTTTCAGGAATGGAAGGGAGAGGGGGGGGGGAGCTTAAGAGAAATGTATGAAGCTGAATGTTTATTAGCTATGGTTGTGGCAAAGACCAAAAGAGTGGGTGGGGGTATTTATAGCACAATTGAATCTACTACTAGTAGGTGAAACTGAATACTCTATGATCAACAACGCGCGGGTCATCTCATTTCTTTATTCCCAATTGGCATGTGTTTTCTCTTTACAGTCTTTGATAAAGACCTCATTTTAATACGTCCGCGCCGGCCGGCGGCTATTGGGTTGTCTGCATGTGATTTAAATTTAAGTTGTGTTAATTTCGGCCCAGGTTAATTATATTAACTAGCAGCGTACGATGAAAGTTTAATTTAGTTTGATTTTAGATGAGGTTATATTTATTCAAATTGATTTTCTATTTGTTATTGTCTGATATAATAAATTTGTTTATACAATGAGAGAACACAACTTTCTAGTAAAATTTGAGTTGGGTGAAATTTAAGTGGTCATTTTATATACAAGTCAAAATCACATAGACCTTGGTTTTTTTTAAGTTATCATTAGGGGTGGGTAATGGACCATGTTGGTTCGGATTAGGGTAGTCCGTTTACGAAGCGGTCGGGATCGCGTCATTGCTGGCCTGTCAATGGGGATCGGGTTAGGCTTTTGGGTAAATAAATGGGTCATGATGGGCCGACCTGCTTTTGACATGTTTTAAAATGCAACGTGTAAAAAAAACTCTATATAATAATTATTGTTATGTATAAAGGATTAGTAGTAAGCGTAAGTAATTATAGCATGTAAATTAATATGACAGTAGGTTGGAAAAAGTACAGGATCACTAAACAACTATCAATTGGCTGACCCGACCTAACCCATTAGCATGCTTTTATAGGTCACGCGATCTGTTATTGGCCCGATCATATTAATGGGCCGAGCGACTATTAACCTGATTTATTGTTGATCCTATTTAATAAAACATAAATCGCCAATGCAGTGTCAACATTTTTAATTATCATTGTAATTGATTCTCTGCAATCTAAAAATAATTTGTTCATCCCTATATAATTAAATTATTAAAATCACATCAAGAATAATAGGAGAAGACAAACCCAGATAAAAGTGGAAGAAGTGGAGGGAAATAATATATGCTTTACTTTTGCTATTCTTGTCGTGTTGCTACTATTGCCGTTGTTTCTTCTTCTTCTTCTCCTTCCTGTGGTAGGTGTTCTTCCCCCATAAGATTCACAATCAAAAAAGATGAATGTGAGGCCAATGATTAGGTTAAGTAAGAAAGATCCTAAGCCTCCTCATGCTTACTACATCCGTCATTGGGGTAAAAATCTTCATTTAACAAATATTGTCACGCAACTCTAATTCTTTAGAATTGTATTCCTTCTGAGCTTTCATTACCATAATTAAATGATTTGTTTGTTCATTTATATGATCCTTTTTTTCTTTGATATTGATTTGGAAAATATTAAGATAGATTTCGAATTAAGATTATATATAACTTTGGTAATTAAAATTTATTTTATTATTACAATCTTTATTAATAACTTTGGTAATATAATATAATTGAACATTAGGAATGTAATATAATGCACTATTATAGTTGAACATTATCTCCCTCTTTTTTCTTGGACAGAAAATCTTTTAAATTGTAATTAAGTTTATAAAGTATTAAAGAAAATCTTTCATACATAATGGACTAACCTGCGTTTCTTTTTTTAAAAAAGTAAAAATTTAAAAATTTTGTGAGAATGACATGTGTCAAAAATTTAGAGGATTTTGTTTTGTTTTAATATGAACATAAATTAACTCTTACTCTAATAATATGGGGCAATTACAATCACCCCGGGGGGGTTGGAACTTGGAAGCCGTTAAACACTAAAAAAAATTATTGTAGGTTAAAAAAAATAAAAACTGCTAATATCAATTAATTTTTTAGCAAAAGAATGCCAATGTTTCCAAAGGAATCTACCATTCTCTCCCCCTCAAATTCTATGCCATGTCTTAAACTCCGTGACTCCTGTATTACCCAAGCTTCTATACTAGTATGAGGAATTCGTTAATTCTCAAGATTATTTTACCATCCAGCTCTTTTCTCTAAAATTAATTAGGTCGCTGTTAATGTATGGTCTTGGACGCAGATTTGATCAGATCATATGCTTGAATTTGTTTTTATGTAGATTAGATCTAAGCCGATCTAATCTTAACCAAATTAGCATTTGACTGTATGTATGATTGTAACTTGTGATAGTGATGAGAATCTAACAGTTTAACTACAACAGATGATTGCCTGTGAAACATATTTCATCACCACATGGTTTAATCCAGACCTTTTAATAAGCTAGATCTTAGCCGCCTCCCTCCCCACACCTCCCCCCCCCCCCAAAAAAAAAAAACCCGCCCCCAAAAAAAGAAGCTAGATCTAGCTACAAAGTACCCAGATCTAGCCTTCGTAAAGTGTAATGCTTCTCTTGCCACATGAATTATTGGTTTGTGCCATCAGTACATAGAGACTAACAAGGGTTGCACAATAAAGTTGGGTATAAGGACATTGATAGCATGGGAAGAGCTGAGACCATGGCATTAAATTGTCACCGTATGGAGAGGCATAAATAAGGATAGGGGATGCTCATATTTGACATTTTTGACTGCCTAGATTTGCCACATTAACGATGTATTCATTGTTGCCGGCCTGTGACGTTTATGTAATTTTAGAATTATAAATTCGGGTAGCTCCTATGCATATTAGTATTTTGCAAATTTTAAAAAAATATTCTGATTTCAGGTGATTGCTACGATTATATATTGAAAAAATTTAAATGTCCTCAGGGTATTGATTTAATTGGGATTATCATATAATTGTTTAATTGAGAATACTTTTGTTATAGGGTGTCAAAACTTTCGAAAATTTAGGTTTTTTTTTTTTTTTAAATCATGCTGTAAAATTTTAAATTGAGCAATCTTTTTCACAACTTTTTATTTGCATGAAGCCGTCCAAAAATACTAGTTTTCATAAATAGCAATATGCGGATAAGTAACATGGACTTGGCCCTTTCAAGGCAGCTTAGAGATCAAGGTTTGATTATCCTTAAATTGTGCATGTGTGCGTAAATTTATACATTCAAAAAAAATGTTTTTCCTTTTTTTCGTTTTCATTTTTGTGGATTATATGATTAGCATTGCAAGGCATGGGTAGGATATTTAACAGAAATTCTGAAAAAATGAAGTTGTTGGCTTGCTGAAGAAGTGCAACTGCAATCAACGTTTCAAAGGGCATTATGTCGTTTTTCACATTTCAAAAAGGAGAAAGAGAGGCACCTCAACGAAGTAGTTCGATTTTTTGTTAACTTGATCTTTCTCGGAAATTTCTTGCTCTTTTGTGTAGTTTCTGGGCTCTTTCAAGCTTTGTTTTCTTTCTTCACCATTTTGTTTTGCTATCTTTTGTTCATTGCCATTTTGTAATTAGTTTCCCATAGACCATAAAGTCAATCGTATCATAGTATATTAGTTTATGAATTACTAAGTGTGTGATGAGGATGAATTTATGAATGAGTTATTGTGTGGTTGTTATAAATTTTGGTAAATGCTCGTACTAATTCAGATCTGATGAGTAAGTTGAAGGAGTAAGTTCATGAACTAAATTTGTGAAGATTTTGCAAATTGTACTGTAATATGTGCTTTGAGTTTATTTGCTCACACTTGGTGTTATTTTAAAGGGAAATAGTTGACATGTTTTGTGAGTGCATTCATTTAAGATGGTTTTGGGATTGGTCTAGGGAATTATAATGAACGCCCATATCCTAATAAAGGGGGGAAAAAAGGATGAACCCACCTTTTAATAGTCTTGTTGGTTAAGCAGTGGATTGATTGATTGAGAGTCAGCACGTAATGTTGGTGTACTTGATAAGAAATACGTATGATTTTTTTTAATCAAAGAAATATGTATGATTTTGATGAGAAAGATGTGTTAAATGTTACAATTTTATTAGTAAGTGATTTGTAAGAGTACATATAATGCTCATGATGTCTTCGAATGATAGTATGGTATTGTAATTAATACACTGATTGACGTCTAATTTACAATTCTTTCCTAGAAAAAAAAAATGAATAATGCAGTGGGTTGGGTGGGGGAAGGGGGTTGGGGGGGGGGATGCAGTGGGTTGGGTGGGGGAAGGGGGGGGGGGGGGGGGAGGGAGATGTGGAAGGGTGGGACGGCAACAACGGTTTTGGAAGTTTTTCGGAGAGCAATTACTATATTTACTTCTTTATGCAAAGTTTATAAGTTACTTCTTTACATTATGCTTGTACTTTATATAATTAATTTACACTCAAAATGAATGTGCAATTACTATATTTACTTCATTACACGAAGTACGTAAGTTAAACTACATAAACTAAACCTTAAACACTACAACTTTTAAACCCTAACCGCTAGGCATCGCCTACACCGTAAACCCTTAACCGTAAACAAAAGGAACCCCAAACCCTAAACCCTACAAACCCGAAACCTTAAACCCTACCCTGAACCCTAAATCCCAAACCTAAACCCTAAAACGTAAACTCTAAACTCTAACTGAAAACCCTAAACACTAGGAACCCTAAACTCGAAACCCTAGAAACCCTAAACCCTAAACCCTAGAAACCTTAAACCCTAAACCCTAAACCCCTCAACCCTAGAAACTGTAAACCCTAAACCCTAAACCCCTTGACCCTAGAAACCCTAGTCCATAGAAACCTAAACCCTAAATCGTAGAAACCCTAAACCCTAAACCCTAGTCCCTCTAAACCCTAAACCCTAAACCCTAGTCCCTCTAAACCCTAAACCCTACACCCTAGATATATACGAGTTTTATTAAACCTTTAACATTAATAATAATAAGATAGGGAAGGAAATAATTACTTCATGAGGCTAAACCCATTCTATTTTGATGAATTACAGGGCGAAGGGATGGAATTGATAAATTGTGTTCAAAGTTGCAAAATGTACCTTAATTAAACCGGCCAAAACCTGGTATGTTCATTGGCCACACGACTGTCGTCCACTCACCGGCCAACCACCACAACCGTCTCACACGACCCACAATGCCTCCTTCAACCAGTGAATTGCACCCACCTCACTAAAACCTTCAATGTTCACCCACACAACCGGTTGTGCGTCCTGAGCATTCAACTACTACGGTCGTGACCTTCGCTGGTAAAGCCAACACACGCTGCCGACTTGCAATTCGTCCTCAGCATTGACAGTTTTGCCCCTACCGTTCAACCACACGCCACCCAAATTCGTGCCCAGGCCAGATATGGAGGTTAATGAGGTGGGAGACAGCAATGACCTCGAGGAAGAAGACAATAATGGTAGTTGAAGCAAGTGATGAGCTCGAGGAAGGAAGGAGAAATGGAGATGCATGCACTGGCCGAGAAAATTGAAGGAGAGGAGTGAGGAATTGAATTGAATGAAGGACAACCAAGTACTGAGCGAGGAAGAAGAGTACTCAATTTATTCTCACGTTTGACGGGACATTTTGATGGGTTCCGTCAAAATCCTTGTAGCTGTTGCAGAGATTTTGACGGGCCCGTCAGAACAACTTGGACCATCAAAATAATGCACTCTTTTTGACGGGAACCGTCAATTTTTGAATGTGGAGCCTATTTTTGACCATCTAAGTCCGTCAAAACACCAAAAATGCCGTCAAAAATAATTTCGAGATAAATGCTATCCATATGTCGTCAAAATCATATTCCTTCCGTCACAAGATCCGTCACATACACCCGTTAAAATTTTCCGTCAAAAGTAAACTTTTATCCTGTTCATTCAGAACCATCAGGATCACTTCTGACTGCATTGGATTTGGATAGAGACATTTTCCACTTTGCACAACAACTTCAGGATGACGAGCATGGGAATGCAGATAATGAATAGTTGGTTTCGCCTTCAGGATGTTTTGCATATTAGCATGGAAAAAAAATTCCAGCCTTGGATAAATTAAATCAGCATATATAGGAATACGGTTTTGGTCTATGCAGCATCCTTTTGTTTTTTGCTGATAGGATGCTGGACTCATGGGACTTGACTACTATTTTTTGGGCTGATGGTAGTCTATAGGGATGGCAACGGGGTGGGTTAGAGATGGGGAGTATATTCTCCATCCCCGTCCCCGCTGGAATCCCCGCTCCCCGTCCCCGCCTCTTTCCCCGCTGCGGGGAAAAAATCCCCCCTGGTCCCCATCCTCGGCAAGGATTTAATCCCCATCGGGGCCCCAACGGGGATTTTTACCCGCCGTTTTTTCCTTACCTTCTAAACTCTTCACGGCCATGAGTACCAAATTCAGTATATACCTAGGATTTTTACAAAGAAAATTACATATATAACCTTAGTTGTTTTATTTAAAAATTTTGAAAATAAGGTTATTTTTGTAATTTTAATTAAAATTGGGGATGAAGGCGGGGATTTTTTCCCAATCGGGGAATCGGGGACGGGGATGGGAACGGGGCAAAATCCCCGACGAGGAAATGGGGACAGGGACGGGTTGAACTATGTCCCCGTCCCCGTCCCCATCCCCGAGCAGGGATTAATTTTCCTCCCCGTCCCTGTCCCCATCCCCGTCCCCTTTGGGGACGGGGATTTTTCCCCACTTTGGGGTGGGGCCCCGGCGGGGACGGGTATTCTCCAACTTTTTGCCATCCCTAGTAGTTTATAGTCCTTACATGTATATGTCATGAAGTAAAATAATTATCGATTGCTCTCCAAGAAAAAAAAGAATGACACATGGGCATGCCTAATACTGTTGTCTTGCCATGTGATCATGTCGGTTGTCAATCAGTTGTATGTTTAAGTTGTAAACTGTAAGAAACTACAAAAGGAGTTGTAATTAAGAAGTTGTAAGAAATTGTGACTGTAACAAGATATCTACGCAATCTTAACATGCTTAAAATAAGTGTCTATTTAGACATTGTCCATAATAATTGATAGAGAGATTAGGGGTAAAGTGACATTGCTGTTTAGTGTTAAGTTCTTCAGTGAAAATGTAATTTAGTTATCGTTCTCTTTTCCCCAATTTGTCAACAAGGTTTTTTCAACTCAATGTCACCATATTATTTAGCAATTTAGGAAAAAAATCCACCAAGTATTAGGCTTTTTTTAAAAAAATCTGACATCAAATTATTAGTTTCTTTCTTTTAATTTGCGACTGGCAATAGCGAGTTATCGATTTACTAGGCAGCACATTTTTCCTAATCTACCAAACGTAGTGGCCTTGAAACCCCCCCCCCCCAAAAAAAAAACCTCGGTGGCATATTAAAATTCAAAGAAAAAATTAAAAGAAACATATAACACTATAAACAAGTGAAAAATGTTGCCCGGAAAAAAAAAAAAAACAAAGCTGACAAATTGCAAAAATAGATTTGTGGTTTATGGGTTTCAATTCGAACCCATGACCATTTTAAACCTTAAACCCACTAACACCATCCCTACAATTTGAGCATGTTAACTAACACATGTTAATACCAGAATAAAAATATTCATTTATTGTTGGGGGCCTCAGACCTTCGCAAATGCTAACATTTTCTCCAGCATGTATGGTATTGCTGTACCGTTGAGTCTACAACATAATTTGTACTCATATGGCACATCAGTTAGTGGGGATACCTAATCGAATACACATTAATTGGTCATGTATATAGATCATGTGATTTCTTCATTCCCAATTCATGGCAAGAATTTGCCCAATCCGATTATCTGAATTTGTCCGATCTAAAAAAAATTGGGTATAGTCAAAAAAATTTTGAATCAATCATGTTCAAATTTAAATTTGGGTCGGGTTCGGGTTCGGGTTCGGGTTCAGGTTCAGGCACTTGGTTTCGGATTGTCAAACTTTTTGAACCATTTCGAGTTCGGACAAATTTGGACAACCTGGTTTGAACATCGGGCTACTAAGTTTATGTGTAACTTTTAGACCTGGCAAAACTGACTCGAGACCTTAAATCCGAACCGAATGACCCGGATCCTTACCCGAATCGACACCTGAAATGGGATGAACTGATTTGGACCCCGAACACCCGAAGTAAACCGATCCAGAACCGAACGAAACCCGAATTGTAGCATGACCTGAAATGACCCACACCCGAAATGACTCGGCCCAATTCGAGCCCGATTCGTACTGACCCGACCCGAAGTGAACCGAAAATGGACCATCTGTACTCGATTTAAAATCGATTCGATTCTTACCCGACTCAATTTTACCCAAATAAGTAGTAGCTTTTTTTTTGGTTTTAGTCTTTTCTCTTTTGGAGGGAATTTTGAATTTTTCAAACTCAATTATTTGAGTTTAGATGGAAAAAGAAAAACAACTTAAGAGGGAATTTTTACAAATGAAATCAATTAAAAACTTAAGAGGAAAAAATAAAATAGTTGATAGTTTTAAGTCTTTAATTTGATAGATATGTAGTAAAAATATAACAGAAAAAATATTTTACCACAATAGGATTAAGAAAAGATAAGCATAATTAACAACTTATTAAACTTATCGAGATCTAGCAGTCCTATTTTACTATTTGGTTCACTTAATGACTTAATACAATGTAAGCTATGATTATAAATTTATAATATCATTCTATGATTACTGTCAAAAATTCAACATTATTGATCTACGATTCTAAATCATCTCCATAACATGTTTAATTCTACAAAATCGTATTCAAGAATGTAGCATTACATATGATCTCATAATAATGTGACTCATTTGAATTTTGGACAATTAAATTTCAAGTCTCGAGTTTCGATAACGACCATTCACAATCACATAAATGTAATGCTAATTGGCACATACTCATATATTATCATTGCTTTGTAGTTTTGACTTATTGAGCAAATGCAGATCAAGTTATTAATCTCACAAAGACAAATCTTTGAATACTGATGCATGATTACTTAACGAGCTATCAAAGAATATTGATTCGATTACTAAAAATGTCGACTTGAACCAACCTGTTTCTATTGACCAACTCCAAATATGACAAACGTAAAATTATAAACTAACACAGGGATCTAAATAAAAATTTCGTTATTTTCTTTTTTTTTTTTTTCATTTTTCAAAGCATATTTTGGCATTGAGGCTTACAAATGAGATCATTGACAAATAATTCGCGTTAGATTGGTCCACTTATTTTGTCATTGCATAAACTCAATGAATGATTAAAACTTGACTTAAAAACACATAATCATTTGGATAATTGCGCAGCGCATTTGATATAGGGTTAGGGATGAATCGTATACTTGTATTTGTAATTTACTTTCTTAGTAATTATAGAACTAACCCTATATATATATATATATATATATATATATATATATATATATATATATATATACACATACAAATATATATATATATATATATATATATATATATATATGTATATATCTACATATATATAATATATATATGATATATATATATATATAATATATATATCTATATTATATATGTAGATATATACATATATATATATACATATATATATATATATATGTAGATATCTACATATATATATATATATATATATATATATATATATATATATATATATATATATATGTATATATATATATATATCTATATATATATATATATATATGTACATATATATATTGTTAGGCGATAATTTGTCGTACGTGCCTTTTTTACTTAATTTTAGCTCATATAATAACTTAATCTTTAAGATTTTTACTCGTTTTATCTACTTTTGTTGGTAATAACTTCAATCGAGCAAACGTCGCAAAGAGGGGCAAGAGACGGGACAAAACGGAGAAAACAAGCAAAAACACCCGACAGGAGAGCCAGTGGAGCCGATTGGCCATCGGCCAATCCTGCAATCTGTAAGCAGAGGCTGGCGCCTACTGGCCGTCACGCCGGCGACGACTGTCACGGCCCCCCAGCTGCTGCGCGTGCTGTTTTGGCTCGAGTATAAAAAGGCTTCGCTTGGGATTTTTGCTCTCTCTCTCGTTCTCTCGCCAGGCAATTCTTAGGTTTGGTTTTTCAGGTTAGTTTAGTAAATAAAACACCCAATTTGGGAGATTGGATTACGGATTTAGATTTGTAATTTTGGTGGATTTGGATTCAAGTTTTGGATTTCAAGTTCATCATATCAAGACTAAGTTTTCTTCTCTTCTCTCTCTCTTTTTCATATGTTATTCTTGTTTATATTTTGTTAGTTTAATACTAGTGATTGATTTTGTTTAGTTAAGTGTTTAGTTTTTATTATTAATCAATGTTAATTTGCTTGATTAGGTTAGATTAGTTTCTTTCCCTCTCTGCTTTTGTTCATGTTTTTGTTCTTGTTTGCTAGATTAGGTTTTATGTGGGGCTTTTATGTTTTGTGATAATTAGTTATGATTTTGGTTGGCTTGGATTGTGATTAGCTCTTTCATGGTTGATTAGTGTTGTCTTAGGCCTAACCATACCTGAATTATGCTTAGAACTTAGAGTTTTTCCTCATGCCTGCCAAGTGTTCGATGAAATATTTGAAAGAGTTTTCATTGTTATTTTTAGCGATTGACTTATGACGAGAGGTGAGGTCAATTAGCTAGTGTAGAAGAGGGGATAGCCAGGTTCGCGACATGAAAAGATTTCTGATTCTAGCTAGGTGCAAGGGTTGCTAGTTTTGTGGCCTAATTTGGTTAACCCTATGAAAATAGGTGGTTAGGTTAATTAGGCTAGCTCATGACCCTTGAGAGAGGACTTGGGTGATCTTTAATGGCGCAACCGACCATCTCTTGTTCTTAGTTGAGGTCGGATAGGTTAGGACTCCTCTTGTCTATTTAGTTAATCAATTGGTTAAATCATAGTCTCAATCCACCTAATTTGCTTTCATTAGTTTAATTTAGCTTAGATTTCATTTCCTTTCTTTCATTTGGCCTAGATTAAACACTTAAGTTAATCCAGGTACTTGAAACCCAACTTTCAGCGGATGACACCCCGAGTACTCGACAATAAACCTTACACTTGGGGTTATATATTTAAAACTCGAATTCTTCCTATCATTCATATATATATATATATATATATATATATATATTATATATATATATATATATATATATATATATATAATATATATATATATATATATATATATATATATATATATATATATATATATATATAACCAATTAATCATTAACGCATGAAGTAAAAGAGAAATATAGAATAAATGAGTTTGTCTAGTTAAGCGGCTTTTATCTTTTAAATGCAAGGTAAGAGTAAAGAGCTAAACATAGCTACATTGAAAACATACAATGATTCGAAATTAACCCAACTTGATTTATACCCGATTCGATTTACACCTGACCCGATATTGATCCAAATATTGAACTGCATCCCACCCGATCTAAATTATACTTGACCCATACCGAATTCGAACCGGGCTACTGTAGACAATCTGAAACAGAACCGGCCCGAACTCTACCCGAACCGAACCTGTATTAACCCGAACATGGTACCTGTAAGTGACCCGAACCCGAACTTCACCCGAACTGAACCGAGCCCGAGCCGAACATGGTTGACTCAAAAGTGACCCAAACCTGAAATTCACCCGAACCGAACTTAAACCTGACCCGAACATACTTGACCCGAAAGTGACCCGAATCGAACTAAGACCTGACCCGTACCCAACCCGAATGACCCATTTGTCAGGTCTAGTAATTTTGATCCAAATTATCTAGAAAATTTTATGAGAACAACTTTAGAAAGCCGGACTCGTACGTTGAAATATCGGCTTCAGGTTCGTTCACACAAAATTTCGGTTAGAATGTCCAAAAAACACATCACAAATTCAGACATTCAGACAAATGGGCTCGGACATCAGATATTTAGGCCCAGGTCCGGAATTGGTTCGAGTGTCCGATTTATAATCCTGATGAAATTTAGGCATGAAGTTTTTGTCTAAAATGTCCGATTTGTTCAGACGTGAATCGACATGAGGTTCATGATTTTTCTAAACACAGGCAGTGTGTTGTTTGGGACTTGCTTGCCAGTAGTCATGGCCTTTGATATAGATCCCATAGACCCATTGGACCCAAAGACAATCTTTCCCAGCACCAACGTACCAAGATGTTTTGCAACAACAACCATATTCCACATGGCGCAGTTTTTGATACCCAATCATCCAAAGTTGTTGGGTAAACAGATCTTTTCCCAAGAGGTGTTGATCAATGTTGAAGAATACTTATTAACATTTGTCAAGGTTGATGAGTGCTCATTAGCTAGCACTAAGATTGTGACAAGACAATATGACTAAGTGTTGATTAATGTTGATGAGTGTTGACCAATGTTCATCAAGAACTACGTGTTTTGCAACAACAACCATATTCCGCATGGTGCAGTTTTTGATACCCAATCATCCAAATTTGTTGGGTGAACGGATCTTTTCCCAAGAGGTGTTGATCAATTTTGAAAAGTACTTATTAATATTGGTCAAGGCTGATGAGTGCTCAGTAGCTAGCACTGAGATTGTGACAAGACAATATGACTAAGTGTTGATTAATGTTGATGAGTGTTGACCAATGTTCATCAAGAACTACATCAACCAAAAGTTTAAACTAATGGTAGAAGACCAATGAATAGATTTTAGACTCTAACAATTAATGCTAACTAGAGTTAATGATTGTTGATCAATATTAAATATTCATTATAAGTTGAAAAGAATAGGTGTAAATAGATATGAGGGACTTAAAATTGATTAAACAAAGTATTCATGTCATCACCATAACCACCATAAATTAAATCAATCTCCACCCTATATTCGTATTGAATCAGTCACAACCATAGATTTTAGCGACCATGGAATCACTCTCTATCCTATGTGTGTGTGTGTATATATATACACACACATACATATATATATTTATATATATATATATATACACACACACACACACACACACACGTACATATATATATATATATATATTATATGTGTGTGTGTGTGTGTGTGTGTGTGTGTATACACACACACACACACATATGTACATATATATATATGTAATATGTGTGTGGTGTGTGTGTGTGTGTGTGTGTATATATATTTATATATATATATATACACACATATGTATACATATATATATATATATATATATATATATATATATATATATATATTAAAACAAGGCAGTGTGTCATAATCTTTTAAAACATGTCAGGCTCATAAAATTTTTAAATAATGTATATGTTTACTTTTTTCCTTAATTAATGCTATAATTAATATCATTTTAAACATAAATAAAAAAATGATTTCAATTGGTAAGAAAAATCTGAATAAAGATTATGCCGCGAAACACATACTAAAAAAGATTCAGTGTAATAATCTGCTTCCATAAACTGTTGAAAATTATTTCCTCATAAAAATATTATGTTGCAATAGCGAAAATGTGTTGCATCATGTTTTCCCCTGGTTGACCATGGTGTCATTGATTGATAGTCACAGACACCATGTTATTGGTTTCACCAATCACAACATAAAAATTATGAAAAAGAAATTATATTTGCAGCCGCAAATCTCATCTCCCCCCTCCCCCCCAAAAAAAAAAAACAAACGTATATACAAAAAAGAAAATCTGTATATAACATAAAGCAAAACAAACCCCTAAATTTTGGACAAATGTTATATCTACAAAATTTCTAAGATAATCAATAGTTTTTTTATTTTTTTTAAAAATTACAAGTTAACCAATTAGGTATGGACATATACTAAAAAGAAAATCTATGCATAAAATAAAGCAAAACTTTTAACACTTGTTATTTTTACAAAATTTACATCAATAGTTTTTGCCTTTTGTTTTAAAAAAAAAAGTAAACCAATTAGGTATGGAAGATTTTATTTCCTAAAAAAGATTTTATGAAATTAATTACAAATTTCTTTTCAAGATTAAAAAAAATAAGTCCGATGCTCATTTATGAAATGCATTATATTATATTACCGACACCACTCCCAATATTACCAAAAATAATGTTTTGGCAATCACAGGTAATATATTGTGTATGCTTGATTTCCAATTTTTACCAAAAATTAGCAACTAGTATGAAATATTATAAACACACAGTCACATACATATATTCTATATCTTTTTTACTATAAATACATAATTATTTTGATCAAGAAATAATAAAAGATGTTTGATATCCACTATTATTATTCTTCTTTCCTATCTTTTTTAACATGAATATAAATGTATATATGTGTAATATTAGGTATCTAAGATATAATATAATCTCATTTACATGACCTGTATATACAAGATACTACTACTGATGTGTTACAATCAAAAGGCACCCAATTGCTTTCAGTTTTTGGAACAAAAGAGTCTAAGTCATTATAACAATTAGTAGTGGTAAGATTATTTTCCCTTCAACACATAATAAAATTATATTCCCTTCAACATGTACTCTAATTGTGTATGTGAAAATTTATCAGATTGCTTTAATTTTCACAGTACTAGAGTCTAAGCGAGTATTATCAACTCATTGTCGGTAAGATTGTTTCCTCTTTTAACATATCTTATTAATTATGGTATGCGAAATTTTATAGACTTGCAAACTGTGTGATAATCTATGTAAAATCTTACCATCAAACTACCAACTTTTACTATAATTAAAAACTCATAAGTAGAGGTGGGAAAAGCTGACTCGACACGATTATCGACCCGAAACCGACACGAAGTTAAGTGGGTTTGGGTATAAAGTTTCAACCCGTTTAATTAAATAGATTGACACGTTCAACCCGTTTAATTAAATGGGCTAGGTTCAGGTTGAGATTCTCGACACAAAAAAGTACCTATGTAACTCGTTTAATTATATGGGTTAAATAAGTCAACTTATTTTCCCATTTGACATTTATCCATTTACCTTTTTATTATATAATTAAGAATACAAAAGTATAAAAATTGTGATTTGTGATGAATCGGGGGAGTTTTAGAGAGTAATTATTTAATGTGATATGCAAAATTTAATTTTTAACACTATGTAATTATGTATTAGTTGAAAATGTTAAATGCGTAAATGAGTAATTAGGCGACTGAACTCGACCTGTTTATCTTAAACGGGTTAAGCGGATCAACCCGTTTAAAAACTAAATTGGTACAGGTCAAGGTTTTTCAACACGTTTAATAAATGGATTAGGTTCAGGTTGAGGAATTCTCAACCCGTTTAAGTTCGACACGAACACAAATCCGACCTATTACCCAGCTCTACTTATAAGGTTTCACATGCATCACGCAGATATAAAAATACTAGTTATGAGTATCAAATCACCAATTATTGAACACAGTTATGCGTATAACACCGCACTCAAGTGATAATAGCTCCTTTTCCTCAAACAGAACCATAAAATCCTACGTAAAATTGACTGATTAACAAGATCACAGCATGTTAGCACCCAAAAGCAAAGGACAAAAGATCAAAGCATGAAAATTGCTCAATCCTTCAATTATTTTGATTTTCTAGGAGATAATAATTAGGTTGATTTGTGGACATGAATTCCTGGGTAAAAATTGACAACTTAAGTTATGTCAAATTTGATTTTTGATGCCTATCTATAGCTAAGTACTATTTGTTGATAGGGAAATTGTCATAAAAAAGGGGAAAAAAGCGAAAATGAAGGTGGGAGAAAATTAATTTTGCACCAGAAATATTAATTTTAAATTTCTGGTTTTCTAGGTGTAATTTCGAATCTTTGTTTTTATTTCGGTAAGCAATTTCTAATTTTTAGGCTAATTTCCAATTATTCTTGACCAACACGTTTCCGAGCAGTTTCTTAGTCTTTCGGGCTTTGTTTTTCAGGCTTTTGCCATTTTATTCTGCTTTCCTGTTACTATCATTGTCAGTTCGCTATCACTAGATTTTTTGGTTAATATAGAAGGTAAATCTAACAATTGTAATATTTTTTTGGCGTGTAATAACTAATATTACTGTTTTTCAAGTAGAACAATAATAGTTAGCTCAATGTCAGCACTTGAAAATTTTTAGACTTATCAAACAAAAATTTTTAGGCGAGATCATTTTACATAAGAGTTATTGTGAAAGAGACTTCTTGAGAGTTGACTTTTTTGGAGATTTTGCAGTGATTAATAATGTGTTTTGGATTGACTTTAATTTAGATGTGTCTAATAGTTCCTCTAGCAGTGACTTTTATCACAACCGCTCCTAAAGACACTATAAGTCACCCAAATTATTAATAAAAAAATCACTATAAAACCATCCATCTCATGATATCTTATGTGAAACGGTCTCATATAAAATTTACTGCTTATCAAAACAAAAATTAAAATATACGTTCAATACGATATCTTTCACGTGAGACCAGCCTTAAAATATGATTTTATTAGTAAAATGCCTATCATTAGATATTTTTGTGACTGTAAGTCCGATTTCTTCATTTACTATGCTATTTGTCTATTTCATTACTAGTTTTTATCTCAATAAAATTAGTATCTCTCTATTAATGAGAGGTTTCTGTAGTGTAGTTTTTGGAAAGAAAAAAAAAACACAATATCTGCTTTTAATAGAGTTATGTTTGGTGAGCTTTTCATTTTTTGGTTTTTTAATCTTGATCATTCATTTCACTGTAATCGAGCTACCGTAGGCTCAATAAAGGGTAGAGTTCTCTCATCACAGATTTTCTCAATTCATAAGACTCAAACTCAAAGTCTTGTTTAAGGAGAACAAGTGCCAAACTACTAGAACCAATTAGCTATGCTGGTTTGAAGGTATTGGACTATAGTTCTATTTTTAAATCACTGTAGTACAATGTCTAAAGTAGAGTTTTTTTTTTTTTTTTTTTTGAGTTTCATGGTGTCGAGTTTCGTAAACTTCGGTAGTATTAGTTATTTAAAATGTGAATTTCATTTCAATGCTTTAAATATACAATTATTCAGAAGTAAATATTGTTATTATAAGACTTTTGGCATTTGATTAATGGAATTTTGAAAAAAATGTCATCTGACTAACGGAATTCATTGATCCTTTTTTCTTTTTTTTTTTGGGGATGAAAAAAATACACCAATCTCTTATAAAAGAAGAATGAAATTTAAATTTTTTTTTTGAAAAGTATGATGAATTCATTAACAAATCACCAAAAGACACTAAAAATGAAAATTGTATATGAATAATTGTAGACCTAAACACGGAGATAAAATTCAATTTTTGAATAACTAATATAAGTGTTATTGAAATTCGACTCCGCAACCATGAAGCTCTTCTGATAGATAATGTTCAATGACTCTACATCTTTGCTACTAATGGAGGACATAATTGATTCCAAAATTTCAAATAATATATATATTATTTAGAAAATGGAAGTATATCTATCAATTTTAAGATTTTGAAAGTATCTTTTGGTCGTATGCTTATGCGTGTTGGTGTGTTAGCAGTTTCGTATTGGACTACGAAGAGAATACGACCCAAGTCTTCAGTGCAATCCAACTCTCACAGGGTGCCAAGAGACACATAGGACCTCACACATCGATTCTATAGGAATCACCATGCGAAACTAGATTAAACAATCTAATATATAGAAAAAGCCAAGAGACACCTTTCTGTAAGGAAAAGATATTTAGCTCCAAATATTGGTTAAAACTAACCCATCTATCTATATCTATAATAAAAAAAGAATGGGTTGGACTCTTCCCCCCTTAATTTCCGGAATTGGAGTTAATTATGACCAGTGATTTTTTCAATTGGGCCATCTCATCCATTAAAAAGAGCACATTTTTTTAAAAATCTATATCTATAATAAAAGAAGAATGGATTAGACTCTTCTCCCCTTAATTTCCGGAATTGGACTTAATTATGACCATTGATTTCCTCAATTGGGCCATCTCATCCATTAAAAAAAGCACATTTTTCAAACTGAAAAAATATCTTGACTTCAATTAACTGACCATATTGAATATTATTTCCTCAGGTCTCTTCCTCTCTTTCCACTCACGCCTGCAATTTTTGGGATGTGGAGATGATAACTGTCGATGTAACAAAAGCAAAGGGACCAAAACCATTTAGTTTGGAAATTCTCATTTTACCCATTAAAAAAAAGAGTTAATTATGACAATTGATTTCCTCAGTTACCCAAGTGAGAGTTAAGGTTTCTTTTTTTTTTTTTTTTTTTTTTGTTTTTTTTTTTTTTTTTTTTTGTGGGATGGAGAGAGTTAAGTTCTTGGATGAGGAACATAAAGGGCCCTCTTCTTTTCATTGGTTTCGAGTTAATGAGGACTATTTTGTATAGCAAGCTCATCAAGATGTGATCACTATGCCCACCCTTAATAATGACCAGATTGTTGAGAACGCTTTTGTGGAGCCATGCTACTGTGCCCGTTGTAGGCATTAAAAATTTACCCGTACCAAAATTAAATTAAATTAATTAATTGGGCTAACTCTTTTAATTAATTTAATAAAGCCCAAAAACTCACAAGTCATGTCCAAAAGACTCACAAGTCAACCCAAGATGAAACTAAAATGACTTCCAAGTCTTGGCTCAATCAAAATTCAAGTCAAAACCCAAAGCGAGGCTCAAGATGACTACCAAGTCAAGTCACGACGTGAAGCCCAAATAACTTTTAAGTCCAGACTCAGTCAAAATTCAAGTTAAAGCCCAAATCGAGGCTCAAGACGACTACGAAGTCAAGTCGCGACCTAAAGTCCGAACGACGTCCAAAGTCAAGGCACGGTAAAAGTTAAAGTCAAAGGTCAAAGGCAAAGGTCAAGACCTACATCGACTCACAAGTCAAACGTCAAAATAACTCTCAAGTCAACGTCCGGTCAAAACTCGAGACAACTTCTAAGTCAATGCTCGACCCAAGCCCGGCAAACTCCCAAGTCAAAGTCAAAGTCAAAACAGACGAAAGTCAAAACAGTCTGGGGTAAAGCCTAATTGAAAAACTCAAAACCCAAGTCAAGGCTCATCTTGACTTTCAAGGGGGAGGCTTTCCTATAAATGGGTCCTTACCCCCTTTGGTTCAAAGGTTGAAAAATCCACCCTTAAAAGAGAGAGAATTAGAGGATTTTGTATTCATAGAGATTATATTCAAATTGATTCAACTGAATCTATAAAAAATTTAATCTTTGTAATTTGTGATTACAAATTTGGTACTCCCGGTGGGATGTCTCTACCTCTCATATCTTTCTCTTGAAAGATCAAGACTTTCAAGTCAGAAGAACATCTTCTTTAACGAAGACATGACTATAAAGAACGTTGCCACGCAAGCTTCGAAGAAGAAGAGTACAAGATCTCTTTCGTGCATATCCTATGGAGCGAGCGTCACTCCTAGCAAGTGCGCGCGCACAATGAAGACCAGGAGTATGGCGAAAGCTGCTGCGCCGACCGCTCCTAGGCAAACTGCGCTGCCCTATCCAAACTCCTAGACTTGAAGACGTAACAAAAGGCGTCCTCTTGAATGGGTGAAATTCAAAGCGTCCAGCTTCAATCCAGTTTGCGAGATTGAAGACTACTAAAGCAGTAACTCTTCTTTGCCCTCACCAAAGGGGGTGCGCATGTCAGAGATTGAAGTTGAGTCCTCCAAAACTGCTGTCATGCTAGCCATGATGACAGGTACAACCACTCTGGAAGAGGAGATAGCTGACATGAAAGCCATCCTAGAAAAACTCACCAAGGACAACGAAGGAAAGGAAGCACGCATTAAGTTTCAAGACGAAAAGATTACTAAGCTGACAAGGAAATTAGAAAAACGGCCAGCTCAATCTTCCACAGAGGACTCGGAAAGTGAGGACTCGGAAAAAATGTCCATCCACACGGAGTCTTCTGACAACGAAAAGAAACCAAAGAAAGACGTTGCACTTAAAAATGTTAAGTCTTCTGGATCAATGACCATTAAGCCAATCCAAGACTTGATAGCAAATGCTATTAAGGCGCAGCGAGATGAAGGTTCGCGCAGAACTCCCTTATACACTAATAAGAGAGTTGATACTCTTCACATACCCCACGGTTACCAACCCCTCAAGTTCCAACAATTCAATGGGAAAGGCAATCCAAAATTGTATGTCGCGCACTTCATTGAGACATGCAATAATGCTGGGACTGACGGCTACCTTATGGTAAAACAGTTCCTCAGGACATTGAAAGGAATTGCCTTTGACTGGTATGCCAACTTAGAACCTGAGTTTACTGACAGCTGGGAACAAATAGAGCAAGAGTTCCTCAACAGGTTCTACAACAATCAATGCGTTGTTAGCATGACTGAGTTGACAAATACAAAACAGTGGAAGGACGAGTCAGTTCTTGACTACATCAACCGCTGGCGTGCACTAAGCCTCAAGTGCAAGGATCGGTTGTCTGAAGCATCCGCCGTCGAAATGGCACCCAAGGCATGCACTAGGACTTACTGTACGTCCTACAAGTTAGCAAACCTAGTACTTTTCAAGAATGGGCGACCAAGGCGCATGACATGGAGGTGATGATAGCTAGACGTTGCGGCAACTCCTTCTATTCTACTGAATCAAGGAAGGACAAAGTTGAATTCGAAAAGAATGTTAACTTTTCTAAGGGCACGACCCAAGAAGCGATGTCCACCTCTACAAGTCAGCAATTCGCATTATGGGAAAGCCTAAACTAGGGGCCAAGAAGAGCTCATTGTTCAAGGTTGAGACGAAGAAGCATCCCACACTAAAAGTGCTTCAAGAAAAGAAGTATCCATTTCCTGACTTAGATTTGTCAGGCATGCTTGATGATTTACTCGAGAAGGGTGTCATCGAATTGGCTGAGTTAAAGCGCCCAGAAGACGCTGGGAGGATAGCCGACCCTAAATACTGTCAGTACCATAGAATCTTTAGCCACCCTCTTCAAAAGTGCGTCACACTCAAGGAGCGCATCATGCGATTGGATGAAGAAGGAAGAATCATTTTAGATTTGGATGAAATAGCAAAAGTTGGTCACGTCACAGTGCAAGAGGCTGATGAGTCAGATTTTGAAATGGATCATGCTGAAGCACTAGAGGGCTCAGGAGAATGTTTCATAAAAAGTTTCTTTGATAGTGTGGCTGTCTACACAACCTCATATTTCGAAATTGACGATGACGAAACAGATGAAGAGCTAAATGTCCCTCCTGAAGAAAGTGGTGATGGCAGCATCCAGCCACAACAACAACGTAAAGAAAAAAAATGAGAGGACAATTTCAGTCTCGTCCGTCAAGCAAGTAAATGTAGTGGGAAATCCAGCGGCACCAGTCCTTATGTACACTCCTAAGTCCCGTCGCCAGAATGGAGAATCTCCACTTGTTGAATGTACAAATCCTAAAAGTGCAACTAAGGTTGAACGCAAGTTCAATGAAGCAAGCTGGTGCGTTCTTAAAGAAAAGGGTGTGCCTCCAGTTCATAGGGAAAACACAAGCAAATTGACCAAGGTCTCTCTCCCTAGTTTTGTTGCCTCTTCTAAAGGCTCGCTCTAAGAAGAAGGTGAGCTGTCAAAGATGCGCATCAGCGATGGGTGTGATCCTAATGCTAACAAGCTAATGAAGAGATCCAGCCATAACTTCAGCCAGCCAACATCTCTGGGGCACATCATCAAAACTAAGCCCTACAGACTCGACAGCACGCAAAGGGTCATACAAAGTCAAGGGGGCAACACCACAATGCCTAAAATTGGTCTTAGCTACTGTGTATTGTGGGGGGTAAGTGAACCAAATCAAACTCCAACTCAAATAAGCCAAATTGGAAAGAGAAATGAAAGATGGATGAGATGGATGAAGAACTTCACTACACAAGAAAAAGGGATAGAACAAGATCTTGTAATTGAGATAATCCTTCACGGAGCCACTCAATGACTTGATCTTGGGCTAATTCTCTTGTCTTACCAAGGAATCACTCCAATTGGAAAAGATAGAGAACCTAGAACACCACTTGAATGAGCCAAATTCAAGATATAGAACTAGGAATTTTGAGACACAAATGAGAATCACTCTCAAAGGTGCTTGTATTACTTTGGAAATCTCTTACAATGCTGAATGATTAGCTTCACATGCCCCTCCCCTTTTATAGACTCAGCAAAAGACAATCAAAAGACTCAAATAACTCCTAACAATTAAAACTAGCTAATGAAAAGTCTAAGAAAAATGAAAAGACACATCATAAAAGGGGGTGGGGGAGGTTACAAGGAATATTCTAGGATTTTTGCAGCTGATTACATCAATCTAGAAGCATCTAAAACGTGCACAATATCAGCCACACAAATATATGTAACCTAAGACTCTTCATATTCCCAGCATTAATCCTTGCAACTGCCTCAACTTCAACAGAGCATAACTTCCAGAATACTCGGCCAAATCACGCGTTCTTGGGCTTGTTAGAAAGCCCTGGAAGTCTATTTTCCAGAATGGGCTCATTTGCTCAATTTGGATAAGCGGTTTGAAAGTTATGGCCCAAACAATGCACCTATCTCAGACTGGACTGGATCAGCATAACGTATCTTTGAGTGATATTTTGCCCAATCAAATGATGTCCAAATTAAACAAACTTGGGCTTATTTGAAAGATGAAATCTTAAGCTTCAAAAGCACATGGGCCCTCAAGTTGTGGGTCCACTTGAGCTTGTCCAAAAGTGGTCAC
This sequence comes from Carnegiea gigantea, assembly GCA_029747015.1. Lineage (NCBI taxonomy): Eukaryota > Viridiplantae > Streptophyta > Magnoliopsida > Caryophyllales > Cactaceae > Carnegiea > Carnegiea gigantea. Next base: position 261,495 of record JAKOGI010000261.1, on the reverse strand, counting down.
AAAAATGGGTTCCGCAGGGATGAATTCGGCACCAAATTTCTAGCAAAGTTTAACCTCTTTTTGACCTCTCCATAGTGTCGCGAGTCTTTGAACTCACTTAAGAAGACCAAATAGGCACATTTCCATGCATGATCTTCTTTGACCCTTTTCTTCTTTGAAATTGGACTTGAATAAAAATGATGCATATGGAAATATGCATCAGCTACGTACCACCCCAGCCTATGAGGATTTCAGGATGGCGTTAGGACAAGCAAGCCATCACGCAATATATCACAGTTGAAGAGGTTGATGATAATGAGGGTGAAAATGTCAAGACCCCAAAACGACGGTGCTTGATAGGTTGCAGCCGTCAACGTTGTGCCAACGCCCTTCTGTGTTTAGAAGGATTGGAAATGATAAAATCTTGAAGTCCTCTATGTTCCATAGGTTGAAGAAGGATGAGCAACATAAACCCTCGGTCTTCGCCAGAATCAAGATAGGCAAGACGTCATCAAGCGCACCGCCTTCACAAAAAAGAGATTCGGTGTTCAGCCGCCTCGGCAAAACAAATGAAGTCCAAAGTTCAATTCCTCCACGCATGAAGCGTGTTTCCACTTTAGATGTGAAGGTGGATGACTCACTGAAAGTAAAGAGGCGCGTCCTAATTCTCACTGGCCATAGGGCTAAGGCCAATTCAAAAGAAAGAACTAAGGAAGATGAATAAACTTCTTCCAACCGCGACGTGACCCAAGAGGTCGACGCCCTCCCTTGAGGAAATGCTGGACTAACTCCTGGGTAAGAGCTTAAACTGTTCACCATAAAAAAAAAAAAAAAAACCCAAAGTTCACATACATTCAAAAAAAGAAGACTCCTAAAGAAGAGACTAAACTGTTCGCACATTCAAAAAGATGACTCCTGAACAAGAGCCTAAACTATTCGCACATTCAAAAAGAAGACTCCCGAATAAGAGACTAAACTGTTCGCACATTCAAAAAGAACACTCCTAAACAAAAGACTAAACTGTTCGCATATTCAAAAATGAACACTCCTGAACAAGAGACTAAACTGTTCACACATTTAAAAAGAAGATTCCTGAACAAGAGTCTAAACTGTTCACACACGCATTCAAAAAAAAAAGAAAAAGAAGGCTCCCGATATAAGAGTCTAAACTGTTCACACACACAATAAAAAAGGAAGGCTCCTGAATAAGAGTATAAACTATTCACTCAAACAAAAATATTTGTACTACTCTTGGCTTACAAGAGTATAAACTATGAATAAAAAAACAAATGAAAAAAGGATACTTAGTTGAACTACGTAACAACTTGATCTTATGAGAAATTGCAAGTACCCATAAGTACATAGGTAGCTTTAGCAAATCACTAAGTGCAATCAAACACATCACATAAAAACAAAGAGGGGCATGAAAGGGAAGAGGTCAAAGACATCACCTGTCTGTCGCCTAGCTGCTCCTCACTGCTCATACCACTTTCATGCGTATCGGTATCCGTTCAAGGCCAATGGCCAAGCGGCGAACTGTATCGCAAGTGGTTCTTCAAAGTCTTCATACCACTTTCATGCGTATCGGTATCCGTTCAAGGCCCATGGCCAAGCGATGAATCGTGTCACAAATGGTTTTTCAAAGTCTTCATACCACTTTCATGCGTATCGGTATCCGTTCAAGGCCCATGGCTAAGCGGCGAACCGTGTTGCAAGTGGTTCTTCAAGTCTTCATACCACTTTCATGCGTATCGATATCCGTTCAAGGCCAATGGCCAAGCGGCAAACCGTATCGTAAGTGGTTCTTCAAGTCTTTATACCACTTTCATATGTATCGGTATCCGTTCAAGACCCATGATCAAGTGGTTAACTATGTCACAAGTGGTTCTTCAAGTCTTCATACCACTTTCATACGTATCGGTATCCGTTCAAGGCCCATGGTCAAGAGACGAACCGTGTCGCAAGTGATTCTTCAAGCCTTCATGCCACTTTCATGTGTATCGGTATTCATTCTATGCCCAAGGCATAGCGGCAAACCGTACCGCAAGTGGTTCTTCAAATGGCTCCTCAACCTACACAAGTAACAATATAAGCGCAATGAGGCTCCTCAACCTGCACAAACAACAATACAAGCGCAACGAAAAAAGGGGGTCTCGGCATTCAAAAAAAATAATAAGCACAAGTGACAAAAATGCAATCTTTTGACAAGTGAGCATGACGTCGTGATACGCAAAAATGCGACAATAAATGAATGCAATGTTACAACGGCTCAAGCAAGCATGAAAAGACTTTCAAGACCAATGAAGTGGCTTCCTTTGGTCTCATTTCAGTCAAAGTCACCACCTTCATTGCTCATGGTCGTCAAAAGAAAATGACAAGTCTTTCAAGACCAAGATACAACATTGCAAATTTCAATAAAAGGTTAAGTCACAAGCAACCCAGGGCTCATGAGCAAGACAAAATCGTCTTCATTTTTTACGCATAGCTTGGCCTCACACCAAAAAAATAAAAAATGCTTTACTGCAAAAGATTGATACTTTGATTGATTCAAGCTATTCAATCTGGAAAAAAAAAAAAAGAAAAGAAAAGAAGAACTTGGCTTTTACATTCACGGACACTGAATCAAGGTTGACAACAGCAACAGTTGGCAAAGCATATGGGAAGCCAAGACAAGAACGCTACAAATAGCAACGATCGTCAATGCGGAAGCAAATGGGCTAGACAACACTTCGGTGAAATTTGGCATTTAATTTCCATTTTGGTAGCGCTAAATGAAGAAACAGAACCATCAAAGAGAAAGAAGATGTCAAGCTTTCGATGGATATTATCAACTATCCCACCAAACCCCATCTCAATCCTTTTTCTCTCTCCTCAACCCAGGTTCCAACCTCCTGAAAATCGAACAAACTAGCACAAGCGTACTCCTTTTCCCAGCAAAATTCATCAAGCAAGTTCATAAAAAAATAAAAACGAAAAAGGAGAAATAAAGGGTGCAGGATGCTTGCTATTTCTCCAACCTCGACCGTTGCATCATTGGAGGTTACGCACAAAAAACCAGCTCATAAAAGACTTTGATTGACTGGGTCTCAACAATGGTGACATAAAGCTTGCTCTTTCATGGAAAAGAAAATGGGGACATGGAATTTTGACCCAAAAAAAAACCAAAAAAAGGAAGAAAGGTTGGAAAAGGCAATACCTTTGGATGGCCACGATAACCAGAAATAGCGTGCAAAGATTGTTCTTTTGAAGAAGATAGCCACCATGAACAGTGGCAGTGGCAGCAGCGTCAGCAGGGATGCTCTGGTTTTGGGTTGGGGAGTCAGGGCCAGGGCGCTTGGTTGTCAAGAGAAAGAAGGGGGCCTGTGCAGACAAGGATATAAGCAGGCTCGGGTTGCACAAGTATTGGGGGAAATGAGGGAGCAAGGAGGTTGGATATGATGGTGGTTGTCGAAGCAAACGAAGAACAAAGAGGAACAGGGCAGTGGAGCACGTGAGGGAGGTGCTGCATTAGTGAAGAGAAGCTAGGTTAATGGCTGGGGAAGAAAGACAGGCCCAAGCCCATGCACGAAAACAAAAAAAAAAGGGGGGGAGAAGTGAAAGAAAGAGGCCGTGGCTGGGTCAGAAGAGGAATGAAGGCCCATCCCAGCAGAACGAAAAGAAAAGACGAAAAGAAGCCCGGATCACGTGCCATGCGCGTGTTCTCATTAATTGAAGCTGGTCTGGGCTCTGAGCAAAAGCAGACCAAGAAAGCCCACGTGAAGGCAACAGAAAAAAGAGAGAAGGAAGAAACGTTTGGGCCCTGCCCAAAATAAGCAAAGAAGAAAAAAGGGGTATGGGAAAATGGGACAGGCCAGTTCGTGAAGAGCAAAAGAAAAAGTGAAGCGAAGAGGGGAAGGCTTGGTACATGCAAAAACAAATAAAAAAAAGAAAAGGGGGCCCAGCCCAAGCCGAAGAAAAGAGAAGCAAAGGCCAGGCTGAGCCCACCGGGAAACGAGAAGAAAAGAAAAGGAAAAGACTTAGCTGGCCCAACCGTTAAAAAAAAAAAAAAAAGAGGCTGAAGCAAAATTGAGGCCTGTTATGATTTTCACCAATTATTTGTTAAAAAAACACTTGTTCAAATTTTCATACAAAATGAACAAATATATATGTTGAAGGTGTTCATTGTGAACAAATTATGAATTATAATCGAGACTTCAGTTACTCTCCAGCGACCAAAATTCTTGTATGTGACCTTGTCTCGAAGGGGCAATTTGTAGGCATTAAAAATTTATTTGTGCCCTACCAAAATTAAATTAAATTAATTCATTGGGTAATCCTTTTAATTAATTTAATCAAACCCAAAGACTCAAGAGTCAGGCCCAAAGAACTCATAAGTCAAGCCCAAGATAAAGCCCGAATGATTACAAGTCCAAACTCAGTCAAAATTCAAGTCAAAGTCCAAATCGAGGCTCAAGATTACTAACAAGTCAAGTCACTGCCTGAAGCCTAAATGACTTTCAAGTTTAGACTCAGTCAAAATTCAAGTTAAAACCCAAATCGAGGCTCAAGATGACTACCAAGTCAAGTCACGACCTAAAGTCCGAATGACGTCCAAAGTCAAGGTGCGGTCAAAGTCAAAGTCAAAGTCAAAGGTCAAGACCTGCATCGACTCACAAGTCAAACGTCAAAACGACTCTCAAGTCAACGCCCGGTCAAAACTCGAGGCGACTTCCAAGTCAATACTTGGACCAAGCTCGGGAGACTCCCAAATTAAAGTCAAAGTCAAAGTTAAAACAGACGAAAGTCAAAGCAGTCTAGGGTAAAGCCTGACTGAAAGGCCCAAAACCCAGGTCAAATTCCAAAACCCAAGTCAAGGTCCATCTTGACTTTCAAGGGGGAGACTTTCGTATAAATGGGCCACTACCCCTCTTGGTTCAAAGGTTGGAAAATCCATCCTTAAAGGAGAGAGAATCAGAGGATTTTGTATTCATAGAGATTGTACCCAAATTGATTCAATTGAATCTATAAAAAATTCAATCTTTGTAATTTGTGATTACACCCATGTCCAATTTGGACAACGTTTTTGCTCAACAAATACTGGCCACCAAAAGTTCAAATAATGTTCTTCTAACACAAAATATGCTTGCAATTGGACAGGTACATCATACGTAACTTTCTTTTGAATGAAATATTATTTGTAGACCTGACAAACGTGATCTAAACCACATGACTTGAATTTAATCGACACCCAAAATAGATAATCCAAAATAGACCGGAAATAAACTGAATCAAACTGAACCAAACCTAGAACAACCATGTTTCACCAAAGATATTTTCCTCTAGCATCAATCGACACGAAATCAACTCAAACCAAGGCTAACCCAACCCAAAATCGGACATGAACTGAATTTTGTTTACTCAAACATAACCCGAGCCAATGTTGATCTAGCCAAAAATTGAACAAAATGACCCATTTGTCCGATCTATTTGGCAATATGGTCATGTGTCTTGTACATGTATTTAAATTAATTTAGTGTTAATACGCATCTTTACATGTTCTGTTTTTTATTGAGTTTGTTTTTGTCAGAGTTATCATATGTTCAACCACCGATGTTTAAATAGGTAATTGTATTCCTAAACAAATCTTCATGTGTATTGTCAGGAGCTCATTTAAATTGGAATAACTTAAATCTAACTTAGATTAATGCTGCATCTTATATCTTCATATGTATTGGAATTTGATCCACTACAAAAAAAGATTGCTTCCGTCCACATTTAATTTTGCTACTAACCACACTGATAAGTGTTGAAATAGTAGTTGCCCACATCGAGGCTAAACGTGGGGAAGTTAAGTGTGTGGAAGTGTTCTCCACACTTAATGAAAATACGGGTAGAGCTATGTTCTCCATACTTATAAATGTAGAGTAAGTATTAATTATCTACAATTTATATATGGTCATTTTACGCTATGCCTACTCTGGGAGATGCAAGAAGTCATAATTTTTCCAAACTTATAAGTGTTATTAGTGTCGTTTTAGTTTTTTAAAAAAATAATGCTGTAATTAATATAAAATTTATTAAGTTAAAAATAGAACAATTGTATACAATTGTTTTTTCTTTAATTAATAAGTTTTATACTAATTACCAGCATCAGCCTACATAAATAAGTAAAATTAGAATTGTATGACATAGATTGATACAATTATTCTCCAATTAACAAACCACCTAAATTAAAATAGATCAAACATCAATTAAATAAATTACACATTAGTTCCTGGAACAAAAAATTAATTGTAGACATAGCAACAAAGACTAAGGAAATCAAAATTAAATATTCTTGCATTGTTTTGAATCCATCTTGCTAATTTTTTTTTGTTGTAGCTAGCTGATTGAACATTTTATGAAAAAGTACTTGCTCTATGTATTACTTAAAACTATACTTTGAAAACATGCCTTACTTTCAAGAATATATAAAAAAATCTCCATCTTTGTTTTCTTTATTGAGAGATGTTAGAGCAAGTTCAATGGTTGCCTCATGAGGCAAATCAGAGGAGAGAGAAAGGGGTGAGGCAGGTGGGAGATCTCCAATGGCTAACTTGGAGCAGATGCCTCACGAGGAGGCTCGTGGGGGAGAGGAGCCTCACGGGGAAAGAGAAGTGCCTTTTTGATTTTTTTAATATTTTTTGGATTAGTTTTTCTTTTTTTAATTCTAAAAATAAAATTGTGCATTATAGAGTGGGTCTATGGGTATTATTTTATTTGTTGAGCCAAAGTAGTAAGCCTTTCATTGAAGAGAGGGAAGATTGTAAGCCAAAAAATTGGATTACAAACTGATATGGCAGAAGTAGGTCCCCACCGATGAGGCAAAAAATGGCTCACCACTGGGAATGCTCTTAGCTCCAATGCAACCTATTAGACAATTGAAACACACACACACACACACACAACACACACACACACACACACATACAAAAATGCATTATTGGAAAAGATAACCAAAGAGATTAACTAAAGACGTAGACCTAGTAGAATCAGGTTTAAAGATGCACAATAAAGTTCAACCAACTATAGAACCACCACAAAGTTGAACCAAAAATATAAGCACAATTGAATTAAACTAAGAATAGGAAGTCCAATGCTTAAAAAGGCATATTAGGGAAAGCTATATACAAAAGTCAGTGTAACTATTTCATAAGGCAAGCTATGCAAATACATACAGAATTATTGTTACCAATATATTGTGATGCACATTACAACTCAGTAACCAGATAATCTTCATTTTTAACAATGTCACATTGCTCAAAATTAAAATGAGCTAAAAATGTGATGATCATTAATAAATCAATCAATTAATTAATTTAAACCAGAGATTTTGTAATGAAGCATGACACAAGTTCTTCAAAATTAGATTTTGGGTCCGAAAACAACAAAAATAAATAAATAACTACTAATTCCAAATCCAAACCCTCTTGAGTGCGACCAAACATCTAAATACATCACTCTTCATCGAGCAAACTGATATTGTCACTGCAGGTTGAATGGATTAGTAACTGAAACAAATTCCCTGGAGGCACCATACACAGTTTCAAATGACCCTCATGTAATCTAGAGCTCAGTTACAATAGCTAACTAGACCTCACTCACACACAAGAGCACAATTGATCAAACATAGATATGAGCTAAAACAAGCCAGAGACAAGCAGAGTTCGAGACAAGCCAATATGTTCAGGCATGACAATTGATTTACCTCTCGCACACCTTTTGCTCAATCTTGCTAGCAGCTTCTGATGTTTACCCCTTCAACCTTCTTGATCACTTGCTACGATCTCTCCACTAGCTAATCCGCTTGCAAATCCTCATGTGCTTCAGTTGACCAGAAATTTCACATTTCCTTCACAGCTTTCCCAGCCATCTCCCCCCAAGGCATCTAGCTCCCACATAGATCAAGCTTTCGAGCCCTCACATTGAGGAGATTACTCAGTGTAAAATTTTCAACCACACTGGTTCTGACTCATTTTTCGATTATGTCACATCATTTTCTTCACCAACTACATACAAATATGAGGCTTTCCAACCTTTAGAATGATTGTTCCCATCACTGGTTTGGCACATTACTTAGGGACAAATAGATTACGATGATGGCAACAAGAAGGATTTGATGCCAAGATATAACAAATTTCTAGAGATGATAAAATAAAGGCTCATTAAGCACTAGAAAGCAAAAGAGGGGGGGGGACAGAGAATGCAAAACACGAATATCTGAGACCTCAAGATATTAATAATATGCTAACCCTGATTCCAAAACAACTCAAGCAGCCAAATTGAAAGAAATATGACTAAAACAACATTTGAAACAAAAACATCTACGCCAAAGGTTCCTCGCAGATAGAAATTGGACCTCAACTAAACAAGAGAAACCCATCCATATTGTACCAAACAACTTGACCATTTGGTGAGACAAGTATATTTTAAATAATCCCTCATTGAACCACCAAAATATGAAATGAGCCATTTCACAACACTTAAAAACACTGCCCTACTTCCCTATATCAACTGTCTAGCTTGTTGCAAAGAAATTGTCACCATCCACTTCAAATCAAAGTGATGACATACAAGTCAGCTGACAGGATGGATAGGACGACATGTCTTAGTTTAAGGGACAGCAACATCCCCTGAGCAATCATCCAAAAGCCAAAGGAGTAATGCTAGTCCCTGCTCGGTATACACGGACCAAACTTTCACAGGCATAAGACAGACATTCAGCTTCCTGTCGCTATCTACTAAAGCAAGTCATTCGGATTACAAGTTAAACAACCATTCTGCTTACAGCCTGTATATTAAGACATTTTACAGATCATACAATGGATCGCAACACTAAACTACAACTAGCAAAAGCAGACCTAACTAAAATGCCCCACTTTGTGCAAACCAAGAATAGATATTGTATTTTACGATATCATTGGTGGCACATGATGTTCATATATTCATTTCTTTAGATATCATCATTCAGGGGATAACTGCACTTACTAATTTTAAAGATTTATATTGATGAGTCTCAGGGTGCTTCACAAATTTTAGATGGTTTCTGCAAACATCAACAGTCTCTCTCAATTGACACTCTAATGGCTACAATTCCTCATCTACTACTGCTAAGTTAAAAAAATTAAGGAGTGTTAACTACCCTAAGTTAACATGCGGTACGGTATCGCAAATCCACACCCAGAAGTAGTGCCACAAGGACACAAAAAGAAATCAAACTCAAACAAAATTGAAAACTGAAATCTTCACAAAAAGTATCAAACTTCAACATATGAAACTAAACTTAAATTATGAGATATCAAGAAAGATATGAACTTGGGGTACAGTTTCAAAAATATGCCAACCGAGATTGAAAACCAGGTTCACGCTCAGGAGGTCTGCAATATCTTTTTGAATTTCAGGTTTGGCAGAGTTGCAATTGCTAATTCACTCACAATTTGGAGATTACCAGAGTCGGTAATCATGTGTATGCCACCAAAATAATCGAACATGTGTGATCAAACAAACAAAAACAGTGTATTCACTATAAGAAAATTGATTTTTTGTAGCAATTTTATTGTAGCAAATTTAAATTTGCTATAATAATCTAAAAGTAGTAAAATAATTGTAGCATATCGAATATTGCCACAAAAAGTTGAGTGTGTTGTGGCAATTAGCCAAAATTGTCACAAAAGACATTTATGATTTTTAAAAAAGGGGTTAGTTTTAGAGGGAAATTTTTATGTAGTGAAAAGAATTCCCTCCTTCGTTTTTCTTTAATTTGTATTATGAAAAATATTCAAATGAAACGAGAGAAAAACCTGCAAATTAATTTCGTGACCCTCCCCCTAAAAGCCGCGCGTACACAAGAAACTCATTGTAAAAGCCGCACCTTCAGTCTACTACTACTAACTATTTTAGTTGTTGAATTTACAAATCTGTGTCTAAATTATTTTTTAACAAGGGTGTTAAGTCAACCATATGCGTTTTTAATGATTAATTTTATTAAAAAGAATGACTATATGATTTATGTTATTATTGACGTTACTTATTTATAAATTTATTGAATCGATGCTAACCCGAAATTTTAAAATCGTTTTCATTTTATTTAGTCGATTCCCGAAATCTAAATTAAAATGTTAATTGTAGGACGTCTCAACTCGAGTTTAGTCTAATCGCTAATGAGTTTAGAGCTGGAACCTAGCTGAATTATGTTATTTGAGCCCAAAAAAAAGAAAAAAAAAGAAAAAGAAATTAGAAAAGGGGGGAGGCTAAGTCGGGTCTCAGGAAACCCGCGACCCCCGACACCACATCCCCTCTCCCCCTCTAACGCCTGCTCTCTCTCTCTCTCTCTCTCTCTCTCTCTCTCTCTGGGGCCACCGGTCGCCGTCTAACGTCACCGCCGACTGCCACCTGTCGCCGGTGAGAGAAAGGGACGCCTGGTCCCCTCAGCCCACGACAACCACCGCCAGAAACCACCCCTCGTCGCCCTCCACTTCTCATAGCCAAAGAGACCTAAAACCACGCGTCTAGCCGGCCTGAAACCGGCCACCCACGTGCCGGAATCCGGCGACCCACACCCCACTTGGCCTCCTCTATAAATTGGGCCCGAATTTCAGTCAAAATCAGCCAAAAACGCCATAAATTCGGGAGATAACGTATGGGTTTTGCAAGAAATTGGTTGGGATTTGGGATTTAGCAGATTAGGGGCCTGCCTTTACTGTTGTTTGAGTTGAAAATTTGATTAATCCAAGTAAGTGTTTCCCCTCCTAAGCTATTATTATTTTCAAAAATGTTTTTAGCAGATTGATATTGCATGTCAGATTAGGGTTAGCTAAAGTTGTTAGAACTGTCAAGAATTGGACGAAAATGTGTTGCCTGGTGATTTTATACCTATTTATGGCAACTGGATTGAATACCCAGACTTTGGTTGCTGCCGTTAACTATGCATGTCTCGACTCAGTTTCTAATTTCAGTTTAATAACGCACAGAATCTGTTATGGGCTGTAGTTGTGAGTCAATTATACCTTAGTTGGTTCGAATCGGTTTATGTGCGATATCGCTACTTGAAAGTAACTTGAATTACGAATATAAATGCTTGAATCGTATCACGCTAAAATTGCTACAATCGATGTATGTATGTTTTAGTTAATTCATATCATTTATTAACTTCGAAACGAACAGTGAATGCTTAGAATCAATTTTAGTACATTCAGTAATACATGCCTGAAGGTTTAGTTCGAAGTGAGCTATGCATGTTTAGAATCAAGTTTAATATGTTCCGTTATTACATGCTTGTAAGTCTAATTCAAACTGAGTCATGCATGTCTAACACCAATTTTAGTAAATTTAATTAATGCATGCTTGAAGGGTCGACTTGAATAAGTAACTATGACACGACAAATGATTGCCTAAAGTTGTATTATACTTTAATGACATAAAAAGGGATTGAATGATAACCTCAATTTAATAAACGGATGCCATGAGACGCATTATGCTTAAAGGGACCTAAATAGGTTCGATTAGTAATTTTAATATAAATAACAAGTGTTTGGATTCGTATTATGTCTAAATGACCTAAATGGGTTCGAATAGCAACAGCGATATGATAAGCGGAAGCTTAGAATTGTATTAGGCCTAAAATGACCAAGTTAGCCTAAATAAGCGAGTCGTTTTATGCTTAAATAGAGATTCGATTCTTGTTAAGCTTAAATGGTATAAATAGGCATGCTTAGTAAAACGCTTGAATCGTATTATGTCTGAATGACCATATTAAAGAAAGTCAATAGAAGAAGAGCCTTAGGGGTCTCCCTCGGGGGATCCTGGCGGTGTGACATCCTTGATAGGTAGCGGGGGTGTTACATTCATATCCCCAATCTTCCAGTTTCTCTCTCCTAGGTTTCGCCTGTCCTAATTATCGCATTTTAGCTTCAGGGATTTTGTTTCTGAGGAGTTAGATCGGTGATTCGACATTGTTTTTCTGGTTCATTCATCCTTTTTCAAATAATTTGTGAGTTCTTTGTTTCCTATTCTCCGTTCATTCATTCGTTCGTTCGTTCGTTTGTTGGATCGATGTTCGTTCGTTCCTATATTTGGCTGTTTAACTTAATATGAGTTGGATCTTGTCAAATTGATCAATCGTTGGATCCTATATTTGGCTGTTTAACTGAATATTTGGTTGTTTCTTGTTCTTCGTTCGTTCGTTCGTTCGTTCCTAGGATTTCGTTTAACTGAATATGAGTTGGATCTTGTCAAATTGATCAATCGACTTGCCATTTCTTTGTTAGATAAACTTGTAATTGGCGTTAATTATTTGCTTTATTGCAATGGGTTATTTCTATGTATGAACTATTGATTAAATGAATTATAATGGTTTGTCCTACTATGTGTTGATCCTTAATTGTATGCTAGCCACTGGGGGCAGGAATTTTGAGAGTTTTTTAGTCTATGACTCTTGTCTTTATGCTACAGAAGGCCAAAGCATTTACTTCTTTACGTATTGGTGCTTATAAGAGGTCTATGATACATGGGATTGACATGCTGTGGATAAACAGTAGGTTCTTGTTTAAACAATCAAGTTATGTAATTAGGAAAAGTAAACAAGCATCAATATTTTGATAGATAATAATAATTGACTCTACATATGTATTAATCAAGTTTTATCTCATATAGACAAATTGAATCTAGCAACTCTTCTCAACATCTATGGTCTTGTTAGTGGTTGTGCTTGTTAGTTTCAAATTTGTTAGTGTCAAATTTTGTCATAATAGGCCACCCTTGCTATGCTTTTGAGAATTAGTGGTTGTGTTTGTTGCTTATTATGACCCTGGATTTAGCTCATAAAAAGGGAGAATCATTGATAACTGAAGCGCCCCCAAATTCTATCATGAATGTAAACAATCAGAATGACATTCCATATACTTTTTTTTTTTTAAATTTAGTTTTGCATGGCTTGTGATTGTATAAAATGTGCTTTTCTGTAAAGGTTTGATGAATGAAACTAATATATGATTCTAAAATCCTATTGTTTGAATTTTAATTTTCAATGCATTAATTTTGTTTCATGTTGGTGAGTAATCATTTTATATCTTAAGGTACAAGATGAATAGAGATCGAGGTTGGATGAATTGGAAGACTTATAAATGAAATTGATATCCAAGAGAGGATTGAAACTGAAGCTAATAGGTGAGTTGCTCAAATTCACGAGTCTTATGAAGCATGCCTTCGTGCTTTAGAGGAAAGACTAGGTCCTTCAAATGCACAGGTTAGTGTCAACAACATTGTAGACATTCTTATTTTTTTGGAAAGTAATCATTGTACTTTAAATATAACTAATTGAGTTGATCACCTTGGCCTATAGGTGCAATCAAGTGGATCATCCCAACATCTTTCTTCTTCTTCCATGGAGTGTAGTCGTAGTAGACAAAACGAGAGGTATGTTTATTTCGACTCCCTCATTTGGAATATCATGATTCAATAGAATCAACAACTGATCAGTAGCCAAACAAAAATTAGTTGAAATAAGCGGCAGAAAGAATTACACAAGCAAATAAGCATGTGAACGAAGGAAATGTAGCAGAATTGCTTGTGTAATGTAAGGCTTGTGTAACGATAATAAATTGATGCTGGGTTTTAGGTTTACTCGTTCAATTAGCTGATTATGTGGTTAGGTGTTAAGAACTTCATTGAATAGTTTACTCCGAGCGTGTGGCCTGTAGAGTTGTGGTCTCCGACGTGTAGCCGTTGAGCTTGTTTGATGTTCGTTTGTATTTCTATTCAGTGCAGGGGATTTAATGTAAGACTTTAAGCCTAGGAAATGGTCAGTTTTTAGGAGAAACTCTATCCGTTTCGCCCCAAAAATTAAGAAAATACTAACACTCCTAGCCCTAGGTTGTCCATCTGTTTTCATATTTGCTTGGGAATCATATCAACGTACATTCTTATTTTTTATATGCAACTATGAACCAGTGCTAATGCTTATTTCTTTATTTACTTGGTCTTTCACACAGGCATCCCATTCCAAGAATGATGTTGGACAATCATACGAGGTGAAGAGGACGAGATGGTGATGATGAAGTCCTCGTTTAATTTTTCTATTTGTTTTCTTAATTAGTTAGCACAATCTACGTTTATCGAATTTGAGTATTTATCAAATTTATCATTTCTTCATTTACTAGAAATTCTAAACAAAGTACACTTATGAAGAATAATGCTATGTGATTCCACTTCTGATATATGAAATGAATTTTCATTTTTTAGTTTTGTCTTTAGCTTCCTTTATTTATTTTTATTTGTTAAGTATGTTTATGTACAATACTTCATTACCAATTGCAAAAGTTAATTATATTGTTCCAGTACCAATTGCAATAGTCAATTATATCATAACATATATCCGTACAATTTAAAATGAATTTCAAATACAGAAAATTGTACAATAGAACACTTATACAATTGTAGTGGCATAATGGGATTGCCACTAAATGTGTTCAAATTAGACACCAAAAGACCAATTTGTAGTTAACTATATCGCCACAAATACCATATTTTTGTAGCAAATATATTTTTGTAGCAATATTTGACTTGCTGCAAAGTATGACCTATTGTAGCAATTTGATAGTTGTGGCATATTAAGTTTTGCCACAAAAGCTTCATATTTAGTGGCAAACGACAATTTGCCACAATAGCCTTTTGTAACACAGTATCTGTGGTAACTTTGTAGCATGTTTTCAAATTGCCACAAAAGGTTATTGTAGCAATATTTGAACATATTGTGGCAAAACTAAATGCTACAAAAACTAGATTTTCTTGTAGTGATTCCCCCAAAAATTTGAGAACCAAACATCAATGCCCAGATTCTTTGTTTGATAAAGAAGGAAAGGGATGATCTTTTCTAGGCTTTGCTTATCTCGCTATTTTGACAACCGAATCACAAGTTTTAGGATATTCTTCAAATCACTACCCAGATTATTCTTTGATTTTGAAGCTTCTTCAACCAGAAATCACTACCCAGATTAATCGATCAATCTCTCCACACGAAATCAAGAAGATAGGTGCAGTTCGAGGCTATAGCGAGCTAGGGTTTGAACAATCATGAGCGCAAGGGATTGAAGATGCTAACGTATATTGTGTGAATGTTCTAATTTTTTCGTTTTTTGGGGAAGCCACGCAAGTTTCCCAACCTTTTATTTTTATCCAACATGTCTGGCTAGCCATTCATTGTTTTAATTTTAAATTTATCTTTTTTTGTTCTTTTGGCTGCAAATCAATATGTTTATATATAAATGAATATTCAAATATTTTCTATCTTTTAAAAAAAATTCCCCATAAGTAATATATTTTGCAAGTTAATTAATAAGTTTATATATACATAAAAAAAGTTTAGTTTCCCATAATTGATATGTATAGGAAAACTTTTATGACTTTCCCACACTTTTAAACGTGGAGCCAAGAAAATTATCAAATTTATCATTTTCTCTCCACACTTTATTAAGTGTAGTGGTACAAATGCGGGAAGATGCATTATTTTTTATAGGGATCGTACACATTTGTGCTGGAACCACAAGAGTGAATGACCTTCATGTAATTTGTATCACTTGAAATTTGCAGGAAGTGCAAAACTTCGACTTGCCTAATATTGCATCTCCAGTTCTCTTCCAAGATTGGCCATCAAACAATTTTGATAAATTTTCCCTGGTATGTCTCACATATGTAACCCTTAGTTTCTTTTGCTTATATACGCTTTCATTTAGCCATATATATTAATGGATACAAGCAATAAGCCTAGGATGATTAGAGTTATAATTTTTTCATAGGTAACTCGGCCAACCCACTAAACTTCTATATTAGGCAGGTCAATGGGCCACACATAGGCCCAAGGGGTGGAGGGTGGGGTGCCAAATTGCCCGGGACAAGCCTAGCCTATCAACCCCACAATTTCGTAACAGAGAAATATATTGCTTTCTCGAAGGTTTCAACTTGTGAAGAGCATGTAAGATGGGGGTAGGAATCAACTGGACTGCGGTTTGTTCAATAGGATAATATTTTTTTTTGTGTGAATCTAGATGCTGATAAGAGTAGGCTTGTCTATATCTGCAATTCGGTAAATCCTACTCATCAAATGGGATTCATAGTAGGTTATTGTCCGTGGCCTTGAGATCCAATACTCAGAGATGACATATATGAATGCAACATACATGTTCTGGCTGATCATCATCATGACGTCTCTTTATCTCTGATCATGCAGCATGGCATGGATGATCTGGTGAGTTTCCTGTCAATCTGTGATGAAAACAGCGCAAGCAACAACCAATTGCCTTGATCAGCGGATTGTTATCCAGAATGACATATGTAGAGTTAAGCAATGAATTAAACAAACCAATAAGGAGCCACTTTAAGCCTCCCTATACCCCCCCCCTCCAAAAAAAAGAAACTGGTTATAATCAAGAGATTGTTGAGAGATGTTTACAGAAACTCTTAAGGTTTCAGACATGCTGTTTGCATCTCCATGTTTTTACCCTCACACATATATGGGGTTTTTATTTTTCTTGCATCAATCTTCTTAGTGTTTTCTTCTTCTTCATTACCATTATTATTATTATTATTATTATTATTATTATTATTATTATTATTATTATTATTATTATTATATTAAACATAAATGGTACAAACTTGGCTAATGATCTGTGTATCACTCAATTTTACCTTTTCTCCTCATGCCACTCAAACTCTAAAACCTATCATTTGTACAACTTAGTTTCCAAAGAACTACAAATAAATATTAACTTTCGATCAATTTGCCTTTTTCTTGTTGTTATGAACCATCAATTTGTAATAATGTCGTTCATTTAAAAATTTTAATAATAATCTTTTTAGGTGTAAAAAGAGACGCATGAGTCAATATAAATTGAATTCGAATTTCAATCTTTAGTAATAGCTCTAAAAAATTTTGTCACTTGTGCTAGTTAATACCCAAAGATATAATTTGGCTACCTTTATTACATAAATAAGATCCTCCTTGTCCGATCCCATTTATTTAAAAACTGAACGAGGTTTTTTTTTTAATGTATAAAAGAGGAGAAATGCATTTGTGAGCTTTAGTATAACATACTTGGTGGTTGGTTTCCAAGCAAAAAGTTGGACACAAATTCGATTGTTGGGAAAGCAAAAAAGAAATTGCCAGCTATCTGTGAACGTCATAAAATTTGATCCAAGAAAGCTATATTTATTTTTTAAGGCACATTCAAAATTCGATATTTAAGGAGGGCGGGAAATAAAAAGACAAGTGCCAGTACGATTTACTGATTAATACTAATCAAATTAAATAGATTAATGAGTTTAATAAATATACATATATATGCCTATTTTATACATTTTAAATCATAAAAAATCTGCAGCATAGTGTACATGACCTCAGTAATAACTTTTTATAACTAAAAAAATACATTTATTTCTTATAAAAAAGGAAAACCACCAAAGCACAGGCTAGATAGTTTCCCATTTTGCCAAACCAAACAAACTTAGGATAAATTCAACTTGACTTTCTAGGAAACTACCTAACAAATTATCATATTAAAGGAAAATTATATTATTTCAGATTTTCTTACCCTTGTTTTTGGGTAGAATGCCTCTATTTAATCCTAACATTTGAAGTTTAATAACTTATAACAAAAAATATTGTAACGTACAAAAATTCAATAAAAGGAAAAAAATTAGTAATTAAGCTTGTAGACTATCAAAAAAATCAAAATCATTAAAATATGTACACCTAAAACATTTTCTCCTAATGCTATTTTTTTTGAGTACACTGTCCTTACTGAAGCACCTATATATAAGTTAACCTAATCCCTTAATCCTCCAAACCTTGGGAAACATCAAATTCAAGGAAGGGTGAGAGAGCGCCTCTAAGAGTATCAACAGTTCTATCAAAGTTCAAATTTTGTTGGTAGATGATGATCTAACATGTCTACCTGTGTCACTACATCGATACTTCAGTTATTTGATTATCAAGGTATTGATGAAATTTTCTTCTATTTTCTCCTTTAAATTATCAGTTCATGTAAATTTTCATTTGTTTTGCCAAGAACCATGAGTAAAATTCTTTTTAATATTTTGAATTTGCTTTTCATTGTTCTAGGCCTTTTTGTTGATGTTGCTACAACCATCGTACATTTTCATCATCGGATGTCTAAAACCTATTAGTGAAATTTTAAGGATGATAGCAATCTAATAGGATGTTTGTCATTTGTTTTACTAACTTTTTTCCCCTTTCAATTTAATCTGGATATATAACTTAACACCCAAATCTACATTTTAGATCAATTTAATGCTTTATTTTTAATATTCTACATGTAAATTTACTCCAAAAAAATTTCCCACTGCACAGTAGTTTCGATTTGAATCGGTTAGTAATCCTTTTCACATTTTTATAAAAAAGAAAAGGAAAAAAAAACCCTTGTTAATATGGATCTAAGAAAACCCTTGTTAATCCTTTTGTTTTTTGAATTTTTGTTTAGGGCATACTCTTTCATTTTTGTATTAGAACGAGACCTTAAAAGTCAGTTTGGTTCCTTAACTCTACCAACCAGCAAAGAGGTTCAAGTGATGGGGATCAGTAACCCCTTAATTTTATTTTTCTTTAATTTACACCCAAAAAAAAGAAAAAAAGAAGGGAGGGGGGAGGGAGACTAAACTATACGTTAGCATGAGAAGAGAAAATAAGCCTAAACATGAGAAAATCACATCTTTCAATTGTCTTTTCAAGTTGTCAATTTTTTTGGGTCAATTATTTTCAGTAGTAATTTTCTGACTGGTCTCGAATATTTGTCTTAGATCATTAAAAATGTTCAAAAAAATCTTTGCATCTTCTTATCTATTTTAAAAAGGGAGGAAGATCTTTCAATTTCCATGATTTTCAATTGTGTCTTTAAGTGGTCAAATTAATTTTTTATGTCAATTATTGTAAGAATTTTTTTTTACTGGTATTAAAGATCTCTATCTTAGATTATTACAGCCAAAAAACAAAAAAGATTTCAAAATTTTTTATTTTGTTTAATATGTGATGATCTTTTGACATGCATCTTCATATTCGAAAGGGAGAGGGATGGAGTTCTGACATATAGATGATTTAATTAGATTGATGTTCTCTTGAAGTTAGTTAAAATCTTAGATAACACGTAACTAAGAGCACTGGCAGCGGGGGTTGTAAAAATAGAACGCAGACCCCACCATGCCACATTTCGCTCAGTGATTGAAGAGGGAAAAAGGTGAAATGCGGGGAGACACGCCTGTGCGTGCTCTCCCGCATGTAAGTTTTAATATTTTAAAATATTTTTTTTGTTTTTTCTTTTTTTTGAGTTAATTTATAATTTTTATATTGATTTAAAAAATAGATTGTGTGTTATAACGTGGGTCCATGACAAATATTTTTATTGGATGATTAAAATTAGAGTTCCATTGGTTGGAGAAGTGATGGAATACAAGTTCCAAAATTGTGGAACTTTAGCTGACGTGGCATGTCAGAGTTCCAAAATCCGGAACTCTGGCTGGGAATGCTCTAGTATTGGAGGAGAGAGATGATCTAATAGATTTTGCTGACGTGGAAGATCCATTATTTATATTTTCGGCAATAATTAGAGTTAACGGTCTACCTCTAGTATTGGAGGAGAGAGATGATCTAATAGATTCACCGCTGGATTCATGCGTATATTTCTTCGTTTTAATCAACGATTTTGCATTTTTTTAAAAACTTGGAGTTAGTTCTCCATAACATAATATTACTATTTTTTAATGTATGATTTTACAATCTATATAGCCCAGAACCCTTTGGAGGCCTTATCAGCATTGCAGTTGCATCGAGATTCATTCCATTTCAACCTGGTGCTTTCAGATATACGAATGTCAACAATGAGTGCTCTTGAGTTCCAAAAGCTTGTTGATCAACATTTTCATATCCCAGTTATTTGTAAGATTTTCTGTATCTTAAATTTGAGGAGCTATTGTCATACATTATTTGACTAATGAAAATGATAAACCTTTGAATGAATAAGGTAAAATATTTCAAGTTTAATAAGGGGGCAAACCAATTAGTTTGATACGGATGCCCTAAGCACTTGGTATGTAAAATTGTCTCAAAAACTTTTTACCCCCTTAAAAAAAAGATTAATTGGTACATACAGATGAAATTCGAGTTAGCTTTCTCGGTAGCCTAGCGGCTTGCATAGCGTAAGCATACGATTGGCTGAAGAGTTCAAGAAGTTAATGTAAAGCCAACTTAAACAAAAAATGTTGTCAAAAGCACAAGATGATCAAGTAACTAGGTTTCTTATTGCCGTGATGTCTACATTGGTTTAGATTCTAAATCACTTGCCATTAGTTGGTGACAAATAGTTTCATGCAGTGATGTCTGATGAACTCAAGAGAAGCATTTTGTTCAGAGGATTATTGCAGAATGGACTGCCATTCTCTATAGACAAGCCACCATCCGCGGAGGACTTGATGAATCTTAGGCATGCATATAAGATTTCTTCATTGTTTCAACTTTTCAATATCGTGTTGATCGCACTATTCTTGACAATTATGACTACCATCAATGAAACGTCTTGTTTCTGGTATATATTTTGATTGCTGATCCTCCATATGGCTCTGGGGATACTGAATAGGGATTCATCTTAGTTTCCAAAAATGGAAAGGGCATTCTCCAATTGGGATGCTGATACTTGATACAACGCTCTACAGCTGGTTGGATTCTTGAAGAACAGGAAGCTACAGTGGTTAGTCTCTACTTTTGTTTTCTTGGCTGATTGAGGCTTCTTTATCAGAGCAGGTATGAGCTTATAATGCGTCTCTGGTTGTTTTTCCTAAATTTTGGCGGCCAGACCATGCATTATGTATCCCTTTGCTCTTTGTGTTCAAATATCTGTGTATGAAAATCAGTTTTAAAAACTGGTTGCCAAAAGCCTAAAGAAGAGGGCCTGAACTGAGTTGACTAGATGATTGTTTCATTATAGTGGTTCAAATCAAGATGGCTCATTAAATTGTTATGTGCTTCTAATCTTTGCTCAAGCAGAAGGTAGTTATGCATTTCACATCAGGGTCATAAACAGACTTTCTGTAGTTACAGAGGAAGTTTGTGTATGTGCATGGAGGAGCATCATGAGGGGCATTGAGTAATGTTTATGGTTGGCCTCAGCTGTGATAGGCAACATGCTACCTGAAATTTGTGTGGCACCACTCTGTTTCGTTGCTCATGAGCATATCATGTGGAAGAGTTGGATGAGAACACATGGAATGAATCTATGGAATATTAATGACAACCATACATGTGAATACCAACTTAGCTCAATGAGATATCGAGCATCTTACTGGTTCCCCTTGTGCAGTGCAACTGAAATTGAATGTGATTATGTTTGAGGATGATACTGACTCCCAAGTGACTTTCACATGATTAGGTGTATGATACACATAAAAAGTGTTGGAATATCATCCTTATCCAGAAGCATGTTAGAATCTGATAATTTCGCTGCTGATAATGTGCAATGCAATGCCTACCAGCCAATACAGGTAAGCAGTAAGTGGACAGGGGTGAGTGTCTTAGTTGCCAAATTTAACATGCCCTGCCCATGTTCAGTGGCAAAGTGACAATTTCCTGAGCAAATTAAGGGGAGTGTATGACGGTCTAAGGTCTTGAGGATGGAGATAATTCATCGTGTGGGTACTTTATTAACTTATCAAGTGTCAAAACTGTACTTGAATTGTGTTTTTCCTTAAACATGAATTTGGCTATAAGCTCTCATCTTCGGTAACCAAAAAGAGTCAGCTTAAGAGGAGAAAAGGAAATCTGATAGTGCAGCAGCCTCCAACCAATGTAATTCCACCATGATTTTAGGATGCTACATTGGTGAGGCATGCTAACCCATTTTGTTAAGCCTTACTTCTGGAGTTGTACGGATTGATACTCACAAAATAATTGTCAGATTGCGATGATATGTAGGGATCGATGCTTAAATCGTTAATGTAACCCTGTTTTTCATACTCTCTAGGTAATTCTGAACGTGCTGCTGCAGGCTCATCTGTCTTTGTCCCATATTAGTCATTTGGCATAAATTCTTAATCTAGGAGTCTTTTCGTCAAAAGGCAATTCCTTATCTGTGATGCATGCAGAGAGCAAATCAAGACGATATTGATTCCGACAGCATGACTTACGAGGTAAGTTGGGCCAGCTAGGCCGTGGCCTTTCTCTCTTCTGTTGTGACATTCTCTACCTTTTTTTGTCAATTAATAGATAAGTTTTTCCCCCATTGCTGCCCAAATATGATTATATGAGGGCCCATGCTATTCTAACTGTATAAGTGAGCATCCATCTCCTTGCATAAATCCCCTTCTTGTCTGGACCGGGGTTTATATCCACCGTTTTCGGCAAGCCCAAGAGTCTTTACCAATTAATGTCTTATCATTGGTTGCCAATAATTTGCTGAATGGCCTAACAAATGGAACCCTGTTTCTTGCACGAGACAATCAGGATATCTTTGTCAGAGCGTCCTCTTTGCCATTTAGGCTGTTTTTGTGGCCCAACAAGCTTTTCTGTTTGTGACAATACTTCGTGGTTGAGTCGATCTCGCACAAAATAAACTTAGAAAGGAAACATGTGAACAATTTGTCCAATTTTTTTTGCTCACTTCTACATACAATATCTGAAGTCGAGATTTCAAAGGCGAGTAATACATCTTTGTATACCGAATTTGATTTTGGTTCACATACTAAGACTTTTGCCTCTTCCATGGCGAACGTACACAAAACTTGCAAACATCAAGATTACAATCTTCTTTGCAAAAAAACATGCAACAGTAACAATCATTGCCTATCATGTCATTGCCAAGGCTTTTAACAACTTTTACCGTCTTAGCATAGTTATTTGGCATGTGATTGTTAGGAGGACATCTCTCTTTAATTAATTGAACAATTTCATTGAAAGAATTCTGTGGTTGTTCTAATTAGATTTGATACTCAAAAACCTAACACTAGTGGAGAACTCATTGTCGGTAATCCATCCATTATATAAGGGTTGTTCTGAAGCTTGGACCCTTCTATAAAAGGGTTCTTGACAAGTGTTTGGTTTTTCGTCCTTCATATTTTGATTTGCTAATAGGGTATCATACTATGTACTCGCATTCAACATATGTACCATTATGTTCATGATTAATGCGATTTGAACCACTTGCATGAAGAATGTCATTAGTAGAGTATCCATAATCATATTGTTGAGGCTCTACTTTCCTAATACTATCCAATATCAATATCCTCACAAAATCCTGGTACATGAGGTGTAGCTTTACTCATTTGGTGTTAGGTACACTACATTTTTATATTTATCACATGGGCATCTATACTTGCCCCCAAGTTCAAACTCTGACTGCCTAGATGCAAATTCATCACATTCATTAACTCCGTTTAGAAACTCTTGTGTATATCCTTACAACCAGACAATAATCTATCTTCCACCAATGGTGTCGAAGCTCACTCATATTTTGCTCATACATTAATATTTACATAACCCGTTACATTAAGGTTCATTTCAATTTATATACTTATAATTGTCAAGCATTAATCAACTATTACTTTTATTTTCCTTACTAATATTTCAATTTGAGTTCTACAAGAAATCTTTATACTATAAATACTGAAATGTGTAAGAGTTTAAGAATACTTCCCTCCCTCAATAGTTGGATGAGAGTGAATTAGGGAGTTTAGTATGAAAACTACCTATTTTCTCTCTCCCTAATGTGAAAACTATCCAATTAGTTTTTAATATTTATCTAAAATTATTTTTTTACACGTGATCCCCTCTCTCTCTCTCCCCCTCTGTCTCTCTCTCTCATAGAATTATTTTTTAATGTTTGACAAAATTATCTAATTCTTTTTGTTAGATTTTTATCATATTAATTAATGACTATACCCAATGAAAATTAATAACAATCCATTAATGTGAAGAAAAATATTAGATAATTTAACTAATTACACTAAACTTTATATCTTTATCTTCATATTATAAAAAATAATAATAGATGCGGTTGTCCATCATTCCGTCCCCTAATCTATAATACTTTTAATCTCATGCAACTCTAAACTTTAGGTTGTTGATGGTTTTCCTCTTTAGTTTAATTAATACAATTGTGGTAAATTATTTATATTTTGTATATATTTTTCCTCTAGCAATCAACTGTAACTTTTTTCTAATGGTATTTTAAGTTTCTTTACTTAATTTTGTTCGTACCAATCTATATGTTATATTTGATATCTAACATTTGCAATGTTATATATACATATGTATGTGTATATATAAATTCTCTACGATGTAAATATTGAATCGAAGAAATTTGGAATATATTTGGGCACTATAATAACTCATGCTTGACTTTTATTTTGTAAGGCCCAACAAATCAAGGGGATGCTATGTAAATAAAATATATCAACCTTTGAAAATTGTTTAGCAGTAAGATACATACGTATTTTATGTCTATATAATTAAGATTCAATTTTTCCTCAATGTGTGTACGTAAATTCACTAACTCTCCTCTCCAAAAGACTACAGAAGTCAATATTACAAAATTGAGAAGTTTAATTAATTGATTAATTAAAAAATTATCCTGCTTACACTAAGATTATATATTATATAAATTCAACTTCTTAGTTTTCCTAACCAACCAAAAAAAATTCTTAGTTTTCTTTCCAATATCGAATAGCATACTTAGAGTATTGTTTATAGAAAATTTTATTTTTTATTTTAAATTTTGATCAACATTATATACTTTGTTTATAATATTAATACATATTTATATTAAATTTTTACTATTTAGATGCCTGTGCAAATGCACGGGTTTTATACGTAGCAAAATAAAATGTGGTCAAAAATATTTCCTCCTTCAATTCTAAAATATGAGGCATTGATGTATGTCCATTGATTTCTTCCAAAATGAAATCTCAATCTTTCATTCAAAAAATACACTAATTTTTTTACAAGAAAAAAAGAAAATACGCCGTGTCTTCCTATTTTCTTTCTCCCTAATTAATGTGAAAACTACCTAATTAGTTTTTAATATTTATCTAAAAAAATAGAGTTAGTTTTTTCATATAATCCTCTCTCTCTCTCTCTCTCTCTCTCTCTCTCTCTCTAATAGAATTATTTTTTTAATATGTGATATAATTATGAAATTTTTTTTGTTAGATTTTCATCACATTAATTAATGACTATACCCAATAAAAATTAATAAAAACCCATTAATGTGAAGAAAAATATTAGGTAATTTAATTAATTACACTAGACTTTATATCTTTATCTTTATATTATAAAAAATAATAATACACGTAGTTGTCCATCTTTCCTTCCTCTAATCCATGGTACTTTTAATCTCATGCAACTCTAGATTGTTGATGGTTTTCTTCTTTAGTTTGATTGATACAATTGTGGTAAATTATTTACATTTTATATATATTTTTCTTCCCCAGATCCCGCACAAGCGGGACCCACACTGGGATGTGGTGCTGTTGTTGTATATATTTTTCTGCTATCTATTAGGTATAATTTTTTTCTAATAGTATTTTTAGTTTTATTACTTAATTTTGTTCATCACCACCATATGTACTATATTTGATATCTAACTTTTGTAGTGAAATAAATATATATGTATTTATGTATGTATATGTATGTGTGTATGTGTGCGCGCGCACCTATATATATCTGGGCACTTTAATAATTTGGGTACTATAATAATTAATGCTTGACTTTTATTTTGCAAGGCCGAACAAATCAAGGGGGCGATATGTAAATAAAATGCATCAGCCTCTGAAAATGGTTTAGTAGTAAGGTACATACGTATTTTACATCTATATAATTAAGATTTAGTTTTTCCTTTAGTGTATACGTAAATTTACTAACTTTCCCACTCCCAAAAAAATACAGAAGTCAATACTACAAAACTGAGAAGTTTAATTAGGTGATTAATTAAAAATTTTATCTTACTTATGCTAAGATTATATATTATATAAATTTAACTTCTTTGTTTTTCTGTCCAATCAAAAAATTCTTCGTTTTCTTATGTATATCAACTGGCATACTTAGAGCATTGTTTGTAGAAAATTTTTATTTTTCTTTTTAATTTTGTTCAACATTATCCACTTTGTTTATAATACATATTTATATTAAATTTCTATTATTTAGATGCCCTATGCAAACGTACGGGTACAAACTAGTACAAATAAATATATAAGCATATAAATTAATGCACGTTAATCTTATTTGATTAATATGCTTCACTAATTAAGCATTCTTATGTTAGTCATCTACATATCCACAGTTTGAATTATCATAAAACCTATTTCTAATTACTCTAACTAATTTCATGCTTGACATTCAAAGAACCGTTAACATCATATTTCCACACGACATTTATTTTCGACAATGTATGCCGACAAACTCAAATAACATACATTACCCATTATCAACAATCATAAAATTTAAGGCATACACATTCAAATTCGTTGTACAGAAAATTAACCTTGAACTCATTAAATCATATGTCTCTCTGAGATTGTGGAACTTCCCCCCACGTGGTACGAGGACGTGGGTACTTACCTGCAAAGCTTTCAACAATTTTCTGAACTATGCCCTGATATGGAACAAAACTAAGAACAAAAGAAGAATTTGTTAAAAGTAATTACTGTAGGCATTAAAAGAATATAATTACTGAAGAAGTTACAAAGTTTGTAATGAGCTTACGTGTCACCATTGGGTTGTAAATACATCTTATTATTGGTGCTTGCAGTTTCACTATCAGGTGTAGGACTATGTCTATCTCTTCCTACCCCTTCATTTTGGACCCCTTCATTGTGCACTAAGTGGCTTGACATTCTAGGTTGTGCCATAATCTGATTACTGTTGAAATGTGGACTAACAGTGCCGAACTGTTTATAAAGTAATAGAATAGCTGAAGTATCACCCATGTAAGGAATATTAGGTTGGATTGGTGACTGCATACCCGCACCAAAAAAAGGTGGTTGCATATGGAGTTGCTTATTCATACTACCAAAACAATTTCCTAATGGTTGAGTTGGATCAAGAAAACCTCCAAACATTCCACTAAAGATGTTTATTTCATCATTTTGATCAAGAGGATCATACTGTGGGGTCGGTTGTGGTGCTCCCCTACTCGCATCATTCCTAACCGTTCGACCACAACCACGTCCACTATTGAGTCCAGACATCTAACAAATAAGAACAAAATAAAAAAAAATACAACTGCGCAAATATTCATAGTATTGTTAGTGAAAAAATTACAGTACATATATACAATTGTTGGTCTAGGTCTGCAATTAAGAAAAACTACATACACATGCATAAATATCCATACAACGAAAGTATTAAATCAATCATTCTGGGACACATCGTCATCGTCATCATCACCACTTTGCAATGCCATAGTTTCATCATCATCATCTATCAGTGTCTTCAGCTTCATCCTCTCATTCACCTTCTTCATTCTCTTCATCACCATCATCATGTTCACCATTCCCATCATGATCATCACCCCAATCATGTCCATCAACATCATCAGCTTGTGCAGTTTCATCGACGAATGTTGTGGCTATTACATTATCCACATTCATGGTTGTCATTCCTAACTGTTGATAGGCAAGTTCTAGATTATCCTTATCTTTAGGAGCACCGCGAGGTTTGTTTGGTATAGCTACCCACCAATTCGATTTTCCTAATATCCCCTCAGGGTACTTAACATATACCACTTGGGTTGCAGTATTAGCAAATATAAATGGGTCAAACTTTCTGTAACGTCTGGTATGATTAACTTCGGGATATGGGGTAAATTTAGGATAACGTAGCTCCCGAGGAACATCCTTCATACAATGGTCTTTGGGCAGATTCAAGCATAGTGTAAAATACCTCAGGATTTGCGTCATGATGGCTACTTATGTTCATTTCATTAGCTTGGAAGGAAGCATGAAGCATGTTCTCCATATGATTATGATTGTTGTGATTGTAATCAAAATTCATAGAATGTGAACTACTTGCATCCCCTGCTTCCGAATTATCTTCTTCCCCATGACTTGTCCAATACCAATAATTCTTTACAAACCCCTTTCTATACAAATGAGGCTTTACAATGTTAGGTGCAAAATATTGCATATTCTTGCACTTCAAACATGGACATCTATAGACTCCATTAATTCTATACTCCTCCTGATTTCGTGCAAATGCATCAAATATATTAACTCCCATCAACCACTCATCCCTGAGTCCATGTCCATTAGGATTTCTTTTCCTATACATCCATTGACGATATAAAGGCCAATCCATTTGTTGCTAATATGATTGCCTTAATTGTTATGTAAATTACAATTAATTGCAATAAAAATCTTTTAGAACGCTATTTAACCAGTTCAACATATATATATGTATTACATAAAAATATGTTTAATAGAACTATTAAATATATCATAACACACCCAATTAAGCATCCAAGATAAATAACATAATTTATTCCACACTTTATTAAAATAAACAAACCAAAAAAAAAAAAATAGAATACTGTTACCCAAAAGATGAAATAAAAATACTTAACAAACAAAACAGAAAATTAACCATACCTCAAACAAGAATATTATTTACACACTTCCCAATGATTAATATACACAACAAATGAAACAAAAAATAAAGATACTTAACATACTAAAACAACTCAACCAAAATTTCACATCATTATATTATTTGTGAAAATAAATGTAATGAAGCATCAAACACAAATGAAATTATTACTTTCGTACTTCATACAAATAAATAAATCCAAACAAAATTAATAAGATATAATACAATTAACATAATGAGCAAACTTCAATTAATATATACTTAACACATCTCAATATATACTTAACATATCTCAAAAATACATACACTTCACATACTTACAAAACATTAATATATATTACAAATCAAACAAAATACAAACATACTTAGAAAATTTAAAGTATTCACTAAAACAAAACACATTACACATGTCTAATATACTTCAACATTTCATAATAATTATATAATTATTATAAATGCACATACTTATCATATTTTACTCCACTTATTCAAATAAATACACTTCACAAATAAAATTAAAATTTAATATAATTCACATCCATATTTTACGAAAAAAATAAATTAGATATTAAACCAACCAAGTCATACTTTCAAATTAACCATATCTCAAAAAAAGAATATTATTCACATACTTACCAAAAATTAATATACACAACAAATCGAACAAAAAATAAACATACTTAACATTCTTAAACCATTTACCAAAACAAAACATATATTACACATGCTTACGTACTCACAACTATTTCAATTATTCAAATCAACATACATTACATATTAAATTAGAGTTACATTATACTTTTTCCCTATCAAAAAAAATTCTCACAAAACCTAAAATACAACAATTAATGTAATTAAACATATATGCCAAAAAAAATAAATTTAACATAACAATATTATTTATCCACATAAGCCTCATTAAGCATCAACCACAAATTAAACACCTTATTTCACACTTCATCTAATTAAACAAACCCAAACAAAAATAACAAAATACTATTAATATACTTAACAAACTTAAATTAATATATACTTAACATACCTAAATATTGCAAAAATATAACAAAAATTCTTAACATATCAAACAAATCATAAAAAAATTAAACATACATGCTTAACATATTTAACATTTTATAATAAACAAACTTATTTTACTTAAATTATTCACTTTAATAAAACATATTATACATGTTTAACATATTTAACATTTTAAAAAAATTAGATAATTATTTCATATGTACATACTTAGCATGTTTTACTCTACTTATTCTAATAAACATATTTTACAAATTAAATAAAAAACTTATGCAATTCACATTCATATTCTACGAAAAAATTAAAATTTTCAAACTAAATAAACATTCTTTAAGATTAAAATTCACAAAAATGAACATCACATATCAAATTAACACAATTTTAAAGCGCAACAATTGTACTAACCTTTAAACACCCGACAAATCAAGCGGCTTAACGGCGTTTGTGGCGACGACAAAACTTGAAAAATCAAGACCATAACAAACATCAATTAACTTAACTATTTCAATTTTGAACAATAAATTTATCAAAAAAATAACTTACCGTTCAATTTTCCGACCACCGAAATCTTCAAACCTCACTTTCTCTCTCTTCCTTCTGCTCCCTCTCTCTCTTTTCGAACCTCACCTTCTCTCTCTACACTTTCAATTTACCGGCCAAAACACCCCCTCCCCAAAATTTAAAAGCCAGACGCGCACGCCTCGAGATCTGCGCCTCTCTCCTCCGACGGAAATACCGACGGGGACCGACGGATTCTGACGGATTTCCGTCGGAATTTCCGACAGAATACGTTTCCGTCGGAAATTTAAATTTCCGTCGGGCCCCACCACTTTTTCCGTCGGGTCCTCTGATATTTTCCGACGTCTGTCTCACGCGTCGCTTTATCCGTCGGAGTTCAACAACGTTTTTGTTAAACTATAACAATTAAACGCCAAAAGATATTAGGAGAGAAACTAAACAAACTTAAGAGTTGAAGGGGAGAAGATAAGCATCGGTGGTGGTGGAGAATGGCAAGAGCGGGTCAGTGGTTGAACTCCAGCAGACAACGACGTGGGTGGGCAGTGGTAGTGGAGTGGGTGGGTTGTTCCTTTCTCTCTCAGTCTCACTTTCACTTACTAAAGTGTGTGAGTTGTCTAAGAATGGGGGCAAAAGAACTAGACCTCATCCTTTATTAAAAAGGTGGAGACAAACTCAGCAACAGGTAAGTCCATCGTTGAGTTTAAAAAATAAATTCTTAATTATTAACGGTTGATAGCCATTAAAAATAATTTTTAATTCAGGATAGACAGTTCTGTCACTAGTTACTTTATAGCGAATTTTAATTCCGTTGCTAATTATGTCATTGACTTTAACTATAACTTTTTCTTATAATTTCTGTTGCTATTTCGGCCGTCAATGGAGACAAGGTGGAGTTAGTTGCATATTTGTGCCGCCATTTAGCCTTTGTTTAGTAACATGTATAGTCAAAAAAATAACTTATGTGTGAAAGGTCGAGAGGGGCCACACCCCGTCCCCCCACTAATACCTTCACCTCTGCTACTACAACAAATTGATAAATAAAGAGGTTGGAAAAAAGTTAATAATAATAGATGATTCTTCTCATTATACTTTTGTTCAGTAAACCTTTTGTTAAAATAAATAAAAGATTACATTGATCTGTACTTATATAACTACAGTCACAAAGAACATTGCAAGCGAATGCTCATTCATATTATTTGAAATATTCACGAGTCTCCTGTAATAGAGTCCAAATTTTTAGTGGCACAAAGTATAATGCAAAGACAATTTTAAACCTACTGAGATTTTAAACACATGTGCAACCACAAATAAGGACATAGAGCTATTATTGGAAATCTTATTATTGATAAGTCTCTATTACCACAACTCAAGATTAGAACTTCTGCAAAATATTATAATAATAATAATAATAATAATAATAATAATAATAATAATAATAGTAATAATAATAATAATAATAATAATAATAATAAGAGTAATAATAATAATAATCCGTAGATCATACAAAATTTAATTTAAAAACAAGTCTCGTGAGAATAACATTGATTCAATGTCAGAAAATTTTAATAAGCATTTATCTATTTATATTGCTAATAAGATCTTAATTTATCAATGAAGATTTAGACTATAATTGTATTACATTATACTTTTGACTTATTTGCACCACCTGAAGAGGAAGGCGAGGTGGGGAAACACTGTTACATAGAGTAAGAACCGCTTTGGGGCCGAATAAGTTGGGCCTAATGTCCTTTGTTGTCAATCCAGCTCTAGCCCAATACCTATCATGCGGCTTAGATTTACAAGTCAGGTAGCCCAATCTCATAATTAAAATTTAAGTACCAATTAAATGTAGTGAAAGGAAATATATTGGTACATATAAAGCATCTCTAATGCAAGTTTCTAACATGATTCAAAAGAAATTAGTGATTAATAGAAAAAATTTAATTTCATGGAAGTAATATCTTTTACTGTAGATATGCTCTTTATATGTGAATATCATTTATTTTATAAAATTGCCCGGACAAAAAAAGAATTTCACTACTCTCTCAACAAATGTAAATGTGATAGAATTTTCAAATAGAACTTCCAATGATATATCGACATTTAAAAGGGACAATCTTATAAATCTTTGAGCACAATTTTAGATGAGTGCTCATGTTTTCGCATATTTTTTAAAAGTTTGAATATTGTTAGTACTATAAAGTGTAATATTCCTCCTCCTTCAAAACAAGTGTAAACTTTAAAAGAAAAGGCTATAAATACAAGGGAAGAGTTGGTGATGGTTTAGCTAGATTAAGTTTTTCTCCTCCTTCCTTTTTTGTATAACTAGTCTAGGCCTGTGCTTTGCACGGTGTATATTCAAATAGACAATTCGTAAATATGTTATCGAAATAATAAATGAATAGTTATTGTAGATATAATTAATATTATAATTAAAAGGATTACAATTTACTACTCAATTTTTTAATCAAAAATCTGTTACTCAAGTTTAAGAAGTTCAAAGGCACAAAAGGACAAAAAACATATATATTAAGCATAATTACTACATACAAAATAAATAAAATTGGTCATAAAAGAAATGTTAATTAGCACAACTGAAAATATGATAGATAAACAAACATATAATTGAAAGTCTTTTTCTCAGCACACTATCACAATATCATTCTCAATTTACATAAAAGAAATTGAACACCATCACATCTGAAGATTTAAAGTAAAATACGTTGTAAGTCTAACGGTTAAAAATTGTGGATAACTAATTAACTATGTTGCAATTGAAGTTGCATCTGATATTTATTCTACTTTTGTTCTCTGCATCATGTCTTAGGATGTGCCTCCCTTTCCTCTTCATAGTAATTGTATGCATATACATGCAATAAATTAAACATCTGAGACAATAAAGCATTCAAGTTAATGTGTAAAACAGGATTGGACTCTATGTACGTCAAACAGAAGAAAATAAAGAATAAGTCTTCATACATATAAGCATTCAGTGTTTATCTAAAGCAACATGGTCAAAGTCATACTTGATAAACCTCTATTTTGACCCCATTTTAGCCCCTATTTGACTTCTTTTCTTCCACGTTTTCACATTCCATCGTGTTAAGAAAGGGTCAAATCGGCCTCCTTTAGCATATATTTTACTCATATAGCATCTTTCTGTATTTTCAGGGACTTTGTCGAAGAAACGGAAAGATGGATGATATTTAGCAGAAAGGAGTGCTAAGAAGGTGAGTTTAAAGCTGCGAAAAAGGTCACATAATGTCGTATGGAAGCGCCTAGGATCGAGCACGGGAACCCCATGTCGGGTAGCACGACCGTGCCACACGAAGCTGGTACGGCAAGCCGGCGAGCAATGTAGCATGACTGTGCCACGTGTCAGTGTGTGGCACAGTCTGGCTGTGGCTTGTGGCACGGTCGTGCCACCCCTGTCCCGTGTCATGACTTAAATTTTCCTCGGGGCTGCTTTAGTCGGGAATTGAGTTTTTTTTTTTTTTTGGGAGACTTTGTTTTTAGGCGATTTTTAGGTTTTGCTTGAGAGTTTACTTTCATACTTTTGGATTACGCTATTGGATTAAAGTTTATTCTACCTTTAATTCTTTCAATTAATTCCAGGTTCTTTTCTCTCAATTCTCCTCTCTTGTTCTTAATTATTTTAGGGTTTGTTATGGTTATTGAATTGAATGCTGTGGTTGTTATTAAAAAGATGATTCCAAGCTAAATCTCCCAACTTGGGTTGGGATTAATGCCGACCATGTGTTGTTGAATTATGTATTAGCCCCTACCCTTACTTTCCCCTTGTTTGTTTGCGATTTCTACTATGCACGCTACATGCTCGATGAATTGCTTGAAAGTGCATTCATCCATTTTTGCTGGGGTGTAGGGGAACATTGAGAGACGAAACCTTTACTTTGTGCGACTTAGTAGATAATTAGGATTTTAATATGAAAATAATTAAGATTCTAATTGGAATTTGAGATTGTAAATCTTATAATCTTTCGACTTTTAGTCCCATGAGAATAGGTGACTATAGTTATAGGATTAGTCTTCGACCCTTGAGAGAGGGAAGAGATGGGCTTAACTGACGATCTATCCACTCGTAATGCATGCTTGGGTTTGTTTGGCGGGGTTAATAATTGATTCACTGGTATAGTTGTGCTATTAATTCCAACCTAAGTGTTTTTCATTTTGTTGTTTATTTCACTATTTGATCATTAGAATTTCCCTTAGTTTAATTCTCAATCAACAATTGTGATCGCCTATATTGAGTAATGTAATTAGTTCTAGTAATTGGAACCAAGTTCCCTGTGGAATACGACCCGTACTTGCCGTGTGTTAGCTATAGCTACACCGTGCACTTGCGGTATAAATTATAACTGAACAAGTTTTTGGCGCCATTGCCGGGGAACCTGCACCTTCCAATATTAGAACCAATTCGAATACTTTTTTCTTTTGTTTTAGTTTATAAGTCTTCCTATTCTTGCTAGAAACTGTTTACACTGTGGTAGTGTTTGCTTTTGTATCCGTAGGAGGAGTCAAAGGGATCAAGACCTTATCCCATTGGACCCTGAGATCAAAGCCGTAGCACGCCGGCGTAGCGAAGAAGCGAGAAGGAGGAAGAAAGCAGAAGCAGCGATGGTAGAGCAAGACCAGAGGGTGTTGCGATTACGCCCTGCCACAAGCATCGGGTATCACATCGTCTATTGTGAACCCAACGGTCGAACCCAACAATTTCGAACTCAGTCCCGCGCTCATCACCTTCGTGGAGCGGGATCAGTTTAGTGGTCACCTTATAGACAACCCCAATGCGCGTCTTCGCAAATTCTTTGCGAGGTGCGACACCATCAAGATCAACGGGGTGTCTACAGAGGCAATTCGACTGCGACTCTTCCCTTTCTCACTCAGGGACAGGGCCAGCGATTGGCTGTAGAATGAGGAACCAAACTCATTCACCACTTTGGAGGGTCTTTTAAGGGCATTCCTCAGCAAATACTTTCCACATGGGAAAACTGCGGGGTGAGGACTGAGATCACCTCTTTCACCTAGAGGGATGGGGAGTCCCTCTATGAAGCTTGGGAGAGATTCAAGGATCTCCAATGGCAATGCCTTCACCATGGTGTGCCTGACTGGCTTCTAGTCCAGACATTTTATAATGGACTAGAACAATCAGTCAAGACATCAATAGATGCCACTGCAGGAGGAGCTCTTATGGGGAAATCTATTGAGGCAGCGAGGGCTTTGTTGGAGGAGATGGCCTCCAAGACCTATCACTGGTCAAGCGAGAGAGCCACCCTGAGGAGAAGTGGTAGTAAGCATGACGTCGATGCTGTCACGCTACTAGCCAGCAGAGTGGACACGTTAGCCCAGAGGCTTGACAAGATAGGGACTTCTTCCACTCCAAGCAGTTTCACAATTCCAGCTGGGATCTACGCAGTCTGTGAGACTTGTGGTGTGCAGGAGCACACATCCGCCAAGTGCTTCAATGGTCCCTTCTCCATTGAGCACGCTAACATTGTACATAACTTCAAACCCACACCACAAAAAGATTCCTACCTGAATGCTCAAGGTTTGAGATGGAGGAGTCACCCCAACCCTCTTTACAAAAATCCCAACCCTCCATCTCAACATGTTATGCAGCCACCGGGGTTTCAGTATAGAGCTCTCTATACCCCGCCCCCTCCATCTCCTCAACCCACATCACATTTGGAGAGTTTCATGGAGTACTTCATAGCGACTCAGACCAAGACTAATGAAAGTCTTGGTGAATCAATCAATCTACTGACCTCCAGGCTCGATGCTATAGCCGTCCATCAAAAGACGATGGACACACAGATCGCCCAGTTCGCCCAATAGGTAAGCCACTTGTCTCGACCTCTGGGGCATCTGCCAGGCCAGCCCGAGACTAACCCCTGAGTTCACATCAATGCCATTTCCACGATGAGAGAGAGGTTAGAGGAAAGCCCGGTGATGGTTCTTCAGGACGTGGTTCCAATTCTTGATTCTGTAGGAGCAGATGGGAGGAAGAAAGAAGAGAATCTGAGTTCCATTAGGGACCCTAGTCCTACACCTCATGCTCGTACTTACTAGCCCCCAGTGCCTTTCCCTCAGAGATTGGCATGGTCCAAGCTATCTTAGCTTGATCCTAGATTCGCACGATTCCTAGATACCCTACACAAAATCTATATCAGTAGCCCCTTCCTGGAAGCTCTCAAGGGCGCACCTGCCCATTTAAAGTTTTTGAGAGAGCTCCTGTCCAAGAAGGGAGAACCTAGGCAGGTTTCAGTGGCTCCTATTGACGGGTCTTACAGAGCACTCTTACAGAGGCAGTCGCCATCAAAACTGCAGGATCCTGACAACCTCTCTATCCCATACTGCATAGGGGATATACAGATTGAGAGAGCCCTTTGCGATCTGGGTGCCAGTGTGAGCCTTATGCCGCTCTCTCTCTGCAAGAAGTTACAACTATGGGACCTCACATGCACCAGTAGGATTCTTCAGCTAGCAGACTGCTCCACCAGGCAGCCTATCAGCATTCTGAAGGATGTCCCAGTTCAAGTGGGCAAGTTCCTTATCCCCTTTGATTTCGTCGTTCTTGACATGGATGAGGACTTCCCGGACCCACTCATCTTAGGTCGCCCATTCCTTGTGACTGTCGGGGCAGTGATCGATGTACAGACAGGCACCATGTCCTTCACTATATGTGGGGAGAGGGTGGATTTCAGCTTCCCCCCTCCCACACTGCCTTCAGCGCCTATCCTTCCTTCACCTTTTGAGGAGCCTATCCCTCTTTCCCCCTTTGCTGCTGTTTCTGGGGTTGAGATATCTTATGGAAATGGAGGATCTCACATACTGGTTGGAGGTTCTTCTACTTTTTCTGCGGCCATCCCGATTCATTTTGCGACCGCTTGTGCTTGTACTGGGGAGGTAGAGGATCCTACTTCACATTTCTACACCTCTCCCCGGTCACCTCCTGCATCGTTACCGTCTACTATTTGGAGGTAAGGGTCAAGCTAAGGACCTTAAACAAGCACTTCTTGGGAGGCAACCCAAGCATGTACCTG
Organism: Carnegiea gigantea; assembly: GCA_029747015.1. Taxonomy (NCBI): domain Eukaryota; kingdom Viridiplantae; phylum Streptophyta; class Magnoliopsida; order Caryophyllales; family Cactaceae; genus Carnegiea; species Carnegiea gigantea. The sequence goes on along the minus strand of JAKOGI010000261.1, from coordinate 224,253 downwards.
CTTTTGAAAAAAAACCCCACAAAAGGTATGTTTTTCTTTCCTGCCCGCCTACCCTTTTTCCCCTAGGCGCTATTGGTTTCCTCTTTTCCTTGGCTTTCTCTATGTACTTTTCATTGAGGACAATGAACATCTCAAGTATGGGGGGTGCGCTTACAGCCTTTTGGGTAAAACTGTGGACTTGGGGCGCGGGATGAATGACATCACTTGCATTCGCATCATATAGATAGGACTTCATATAGTTTTACTAGGTTGTTTTTACATTTTTTCGTTTATTAGATCATGTAGTTTAGAGCATATAGGTTAGATTTTGCATATCAGAAAGGAGAAATGATCGAGTTAGGCGTCCTTAAGATTTCCAGGTACTACTTCTTGCCCTTCTCTTCGTTTCCCCTTATATCCTTTACTGCTTTCTGATAAACCTCCATTTTGGCCTCATTATAGCCCCTGGTTGACCCTTTTTCTTCTGTTAGTCCATCTCAAATTCTAATAAGAAAGGATTAAATTGGCCTATTTTGGTCTAAATTATGCTCATATCGTGTTTGTTCGTGCCTTCAGGAGTTTTTACTGAGAAAACAACAAATCTGCTAAATATTAGCAAAAAAAGAGGGCCAAGGGGACGGATTCAAGGCAAAGAAGAGGTCAACTGGAGCTTCAAAGACATATCAGGGAATTAGTATGATGATCCCGTGCCAGGGGCACGACCTTGCCATGACCAGAGCCAAGGAAGGTGCGGGCAGCAAAGTGGTATGGCCGTGCCTCGCTAATGACTGCGCAATGTTAACGTTTGTCGACAGCAGTTTTGAGGACTCATCTTTAGTTTTTTAGAGCTCTCCGTCTTAGGCAATTTTTAGGTCTTGTTTGAGTATTCCTGCACTTTAATCTAGACCTAGTTGTTGTTTTGAATTTGATGGTTGACATTGTGCCAAGACGCTTAAAATTCAATTGAAGTTCGTTTCTATTCATCTTCCTTTGCGATTTCCATCAAAGTTATTACCCTAAATATGTTCCTCAATTCTTTACTTAGATTTGTAGTTGTTTCGATGTTTAGAGGCTAAATTCCCCATCTTAGATTGGGATTAGCCCCTATTATATGAATAGGGGTTATGTTCTAGATTTTGTGAATGCGAACCCATGGTTGTTATTGAATTCTCACTTTGTATGTCGAGTGTTCGATGGATTGCCTGAGAGGGATGGATCCATGTTCTTAATTAGGGTTTAGGAGGTCAATGAAAGTTAAATCCTTAACTTAGAGCGACTTAGTGAGCGATTGATGCTTTAACATGAAAATAGTTAGGGTTTCAATACGAGATTAAAGATTACTCGATTCTGTGACTATGTTAACCCTAGTTTCATGAAAATAGATAACTAGGATTACTTAGTCAGTCTAATGACCTTCGAAAGTAGGCGTAGATGGACCCAAATTTGTAATCAACCCAATTTAATCAAACATGTGGGCGTATTTGCATAACCTAGACAACAACCCAAGAAGTATAATAGTGTGGTGAACCCTAATCTAAAGAGCTTCATTATTATTGATTTACATATTCAACAACTCTCCTTTTGATCTTGCCTGAATTAAGTGTTACAGTCAATGTAGTGATTAAAACCAAGTTCTCTGTGGAATACGACCCGTACTTGCTGTTGCTAACTACAATTGACATCATGCACTTGCGGTATTTTTAACTCAACAAGTTTTCGGTGCCGTTGGCTGGGAATTTATTCGTTTTGACATTGGAATTGACTAAGGTACTTGAGATTAGGCTTGTTCTTTTATTTTCCTCTTCCTCTCATCCTGCTTGCTTTTACCCTTGCTTGGACTCGCTTAAGCTTGGTATAGTTTTTGCTTTGTATGCACAGGCGCAGTCAGGGGGTCACAATTTACTTCCCCTGAATCCTGAAATCGAAGCAACTGCTCGCAAGCAAAGCGGCGCGCGACGAAAGAAGCATGTCGAATCTGCAATGGCGGCGCAAGACACCCATGTTTTGAGAGACTATGCGATGCCTTAGTCGTTAGGGATCACTTCATCCATAGTGAACCCCACGGTTAAGGTGAACAACTTCAAGCTACGCGCCGCCCTTATTTCTCTAGTGGAGAGAGATCAGTTTGGTGGGCACCCCTCTGAGAACCCTAACATGCACATTCGCAATTTCCTTGTGAAGTATGACACTGTTAAACTCAATGACTCCACTGATGCCATTCAACTGAAACTCTTCCCAATCTCTCTAAGGGATAGAGCACGATATTGGCTCCAGAATAAGAAGCCCAACACCTTTGCCACCTGGGATGCCCTCTCCAAGTCTTTCTTGAGCAAGTACTTCCCGCCAGGAAAAACAGTCAAGCTAAGGGCTGACATTACCTCATTCACTTAGCTGCATAGCGAATCTTTATATGAGGCATGGGAGAGGTTTAAGGATCTTCAACGCCAGTGCCCCCACCATGGAGTCCCTGATTTGCTCCTTATTGACACGACCTTCTACAATGGACTGGATCAGACCCTTAAAATGTCCATTGATGCCGCAGCTGGGGGTGCCTTTATGGGGAAGTCCATTAAAGTGGCCAAGGCCCTACTTGAAGACATGGTGGCTAATAATTATCATTGGTCCAATGAGCGGGCTCCTCAAAGGAAGGGTGCTGGCAAGTACGATATTGATGCGGTGGACATGTTAGCAAGCAAGGTTGATGCCCTTGCTCAGATGTTAGATAGATTGGGGACTCCTAACCCAGGGAGTTCTTCTGGCACCATGTATGCGGCTGGAGTTTCGTGCGAAGTATGTGGTATTCAAGGACAGTTAGCTGCCGAGTGTCAAGCCCATTTCCAGGGAGTGGAACAAGCCAATGCCTTACAAAACTTCAATCCACGCCCACAAAACAACCCGTACTCGAACACCTACAACCCTGTTGGAGAAATCACCTAAATTTCTCCTACCGCAACAACAATCTTGTGCCACCCAATGCCCCCAAACCCCAATAGCCTAACTCTCACTACAATGCTCCCTATAACCCACCCCCTCCGCCTCCTCAAACCAAATCTAATTTGGAGAGCCTCATGGAGCGTTTCATCGTGACTCAAACCAAGACTAATGAAGCTCTTGACGAGTTAATTAGCCACCTAAACTCCAAGTTTGATGCTATGGCCTCCCACCAAAAGGCGATGGATAATCAGATCACTCAGATAGCTCAGCAGGTGAGCCACTTAACTCGGCCTCAAGGACATCTACCTGGTCAGCCTGAGACCAACCCCAGAGGCCGTGTCAACACCCTTTCTGCTGTGGATGAGGGGTTTGAGGAGAGCCCAATGATGGTTCTCCAGGAGGTCGCTTCAGTTCCTGATTCTGCAGGAATAGGGGAGAAGAAGGAAGAAAGTTTGGGCTCCACTGAGAAGCCTAGTCATTTGACTCCAGTCCGCCCCTACCAGCCACCTGTACCTTTTCCCCAGAGGGTGGCGTGGTCTAAGCTACTAACATCTGAGCCTCGATTTGCGTGATTCTTGGATACCCTGAAAAGGATTTACGTCAGTGCTCCTTTCTTGGAAGCTCCCAAGGAAGCACCCACATATTTGAAATTCTTAAGAGAGCTCCTCTCCAAGAAAGAAGAGCCTAGGGAAGCTTTCGTACTTCTTATTGGTGAAGCCTGCAGCGTGCTTCTATAAAGGCGGTCACCACCGAAGCTGCAGGACCCGGGTAGCTTCTCCATCCCCTACTGCATAGGGGATTTGTAGAGCGAGAGAGCCCTCTGTGATCTGGGAGCTAGTGTAAGCTTAATGCCCCTCTCTCTGTGCAAGAAGCTACAACTATTGGACCTAACACCCACCAACATGAGCATACAGCTCGCAGATCATTCCATCAAGTGACCTACGGGTCTTCTAGCAGACGTTCCAATTCAGGTGGGTAAATTCGTCATCCGCTACGACTTCATCGTTATAGACATGGATGCGAGTCCCGAGGTCCCTATTATTTTAGGGAGACCGTTTTTGGCTACTGCTGGGGCGTTGATGGACGTGCAAGCTGGCACTATGTCCTTTCGGCTGTGCGGGGAGAAGATAGATTTCTACCTCCCTCTATACCCAACACCTATCCCCCCTGTTACTAACCCGCTTCTTGTCACGCCTATGCAATCTATCCTTCCTGCAGCTACTCCTGAAGGCGAGGTGGATGATGGGGACGGAGGACTCCATATGTGTTCTATTAAAATTACTGATCATCCTGCACCTATCTCAACTAGCTTGATGGCATTTCTGGTCACCCTAGGAAGGAAGTAGACACTACTGCTGCACCTCGTGCATCCATTGGTCTATTTTTCTAGGCTCTATCATTTACCATCTGAGGTAAGGGTCAAGCTAAGGACCTTAAATAAGTGCTTCTTGGGAGGCAACCCAAGTGTTATAACCACAAAAAAAAAAGTAGAAGCAGTGAACCAGCAAACTGGCACAGTGGCACCGCGCCCCCAGGCACGACCGTGCCAGTGCTAGGGTTACTTCAAAAAAAAAATAACAAAACAAAAACCAAAAAAAGAGTCGGTGGCCAGTGATCTGGCACGGGGGCACCGTGCCGTGAGGTACGACCGTGCCCCCTCAATTTTCGATCGAAAGGCCAAAACCCCTCCGTTATCTTCCCCATTCTCTCTCTCTCGCATCTCGACTCTCTCTTTCTCTACCCTGCGTCTCTCTTTCTCCACCCTCTAACACACATGCCAGAAAACCGACGCCTCCCCTCACCGGCCGCCACCACCGTTCGCCGGCGCCGTCCCCTCTCGCCGGTCTCTCCCTCTCTCAAATCCCTCAAACCCCCAAATCCCACAAACCCTCAAACCCCCAACACGGAGACATCCAGCGCATATATGGGTGCATGAATTCTCTTGAGGAGGGGGTGCGTTACTTTCATGGCTTTGTTGACCACCAAGAAGAGAGGGAATTAAGGCGGATTCGGCATGAGGAAGAGCAGACAATGAGGGAAGCCTGTGAGTATGCTGAGAGGCGGCGGATAAACGAGTTGCTTTGGCGCCAATCCGAGTCGCTTCGGCAGTTGGAGGAGCATTTTCGCTTTTTCCCAGGCAACCATGGCAGCTCGTCGTCTGCCCCATCTTCCGATCAGGGCGGCTTCTCGTCCTTCTCCCCATTCCCCCACACTTTTAGCCTCCTCCTGGGTCTGATGGCACCCAGTAACTGTAAGTTGTATCCCCTTTCCCATTTGTTTTACATGATTTTTATCTTTTTCATTGGGGACAATGACCAGTTTAAGCATGGGGGGTGAGCTCTTGGGTGATGGTTCGTGGTTGGTCTCGGTGTGCATATATCCCTTTATATATAACATCTTTGCATGTAACCCGTAGTTTTCATTCTAGCTTAGGTGTATTTTTAGGGTACATTAGTTTTCATTTTATTCCTCCATTTAGAAAAGCATGTAGGATAATGCATATAGGTAGGGTTGTATTGTACTTATTTTATTTTGTAACCCTTAGTCTCGAGTGGAAACGTGTTGGTTGGAGCTTTCGAAGATTGCGAGATAATTCTTCTAACTCTTCTCTTCATTTATCCACTAGTTGATTGCTTAGGATGATTTATTGTTTTGGTTATTACTACCTTCAAAAAAACCAAAAAAAACAAAAAACAAAAAACAAATTTGAAAACCTCTCCTATGATGATAACCAAGGCATTGGTGATCAGTTGGTTGATATGGTTCTATGTATTTGTGGGTTATTTGTGGCAAATGCTTTTGGTTGATGATTTTGAAAGCGCTTTGACCGCATTGTTTGGTTTGTATATTGTTTGCCCTTGAACTTCTCTCATCATGATTGATTATTCCTTTTAAGTGGGATGTCTCTGGGGCTAGTTGTATGTTTGGTAGTGTGACCCGTGAGATTTTGAGCCTATAGACAAATTCATCAATTTAGTCTCACATTTTCTTTCATGTGTGTCTTTTCCATGACTATATCTCTAGAACTTACTTGGATTCTCTTTGAAATCACTTTCAGCACGTACAATATGATAATATGATAGAGGCATTCATTCATTTTTCAAGCTACATAGCCAAATTGCCACCTATGATTGAATGTTTTAACCCCTTGCTTACCCCGTTGAGCCTTGACTGTTTTTATTGTGAATCCTTCATTATTAGCCATTGGCCTAAACACATCTCCTACCTCTAAGCCAAAGCCAGTGGGGCAACAATTCATTATTTTGTGGGTAGTTTTTGAGTGTTGTATGAACTGGTGGTTAATTTTAGTATATGAGGGGATGTGCCATGGTGATCATTAGGGATTGAGTGTATACTTATTGTGCATGCCAATCATTCATTTCCTTTTCAAAAAAAAAGAAAAAGAAAAAAACATGTTTAAAAAAAAAAGGGAGGGGGAAAAAAAACCTGTTGAAATTCGAAAAGAGCATGAATAAAAGTGTTTGGCATGTTATTGTAAAGCTCATTCCCGATGGTACATTTGGTTGGGGCGTGTTCCTATTGTGTTTTGAGATGGTGTGTTATAATTCGTTCAAGTGTTGGTCGCTCACTAGCTACGGCTTTTAGCTCTTCATTTTCCAAATTGTTTGTCCCTATCCTACTTGTGCCCTTAGCCCCTTTGCAACCCTGAAAAGTCCTCTTGATTATTATTTTGCATATTGCATTCTCACGGTGGAGAATTGAGAATCTTACCAAGCCTATGGTAGTTTGTTCGATTGGAAGAGAGTTAAGTGAACTTTCTTACATCTTAAACACATGTGAGGGAACGCATGTGCTTTGTTCGCCCTATAAGAGTCACTGCCGGCCCTTCTAGCCCACCACTTATTTGGAGGTGTCTTGATTGGGGAAGGGTGTGATATGGTATGACTGGATGTCGAGTTGAACATGTGGTCTTCCCAATAGTTTTAAATGAGTTTTGAAATTATATATTTATGCCTTGCATTACTCTACTAGTTGTGCACACTTATGCTTGATTTGACTGTTCTCCTATTGGCCTTGCCTGAGGAGGCGAGTGGTGAGAGGTTGTTGACCCCCTGTCGGTTCGTTCATGTTTCAGTCTTGCTTGGGGACAAGCAAGAAATAAGCATGGGGGAGTTGATAAGCCTCTATTTGGACCTCATTTTAGCCCCTGGTTGATCCTTTTTCTTCTTTTAATCCATGTCAAATGCTAATAAGAAGGGGTTAAATTGGCCCATTTGGTCTAAATTACGCTCATATCGTGTTTGTTCGTGCCTTCAGAAGTTTTTACTAAGAAAACGACAAATCCGCTAAATATTGGATAAAAAGAGGGCCAAGGGGACGGTTTCAAGGCAAAGAAGAGGTCAACTGGAGCTTCAAAGACATACAAGGGAATTAGCACGAGGATCCCGCGCCAGGGGCGTGACTGTGCCATGACCAGAGCCAAGGAAGGTGCGGGCAAAGAAGTGGCATGGGGTACCCATGCCACATGGCACAGTCGTGCCTCTCTAAATACTGCGCGATGTTAACTTTTGTCGATGGCAATTTTGAGGACTCATCTTTAGTTTTTTACAGAGCTCTTTCTCTTAGGTGATTTTTAGGTTTTCTTTGAGTATTCCTACACTTTAATCTAGATCTAGTTGTTGTTTTGAATTTGATGGTTGAGATTGTGCCAAGACGCTTGAAATTCAATTGAAGTTCGTTTCTATTTATCTTCCTTTGCGATTTCCATTAAGGTTGGTACCCTAAATATGTTCTTCAATTCTTCACTTAGATTTATAGTTGTTTCAATGTTTAGAGGCTAAATTCCTCATCGTAGATTGGGATTAGCCCCTATTATGTGAATAGGGGTTATGTTTCTGTGAATGCGAACCCATGGTTGGTATTGAATTCTCACTTTGTATGTCAAGTGTTTGATGGATTACCTGAGAGGGATGGATCCATGTTCTTAATTAGGGTTTAGGAGGTCAATGAAAGTTGAATCCTTAACTTAGAGCGACTTAGTGAGCGATTGATACTTTAACATGAAAATAGTTAGGGTTTTAATACGGGATTAAAGATTACTCGATTCTGTGACTTTGTTAACCCTAGTTTCATGAAAATAGATAACTAGGATTACTTAATCAGTCTAATGACCTTCGAAAGTAGGCGTAGATGGACCCAAATTTGTAATCAATCCAATTCAATCAACCATGTGGGCGTATTTGCATAACCTAGACAACAACCCAATAAGCATAATAGTGTGGTGAACCCCAATCTAAGAGCTTTGTTATTATTGATTTACATATTAAACAACTCTCCTTTTGATCTTGCCTGAATTAAGTGTTACAGTCAATCTAGTGATTAAAACCAAGTTCCCTGTGGAATACGACCTGTACTTGCCGTTGCTAACTACAATTGGCACCGTGTACTTGCGGTATTTTTAACTCAACACTTTCTTAGTTAGATTTATTGCTTTTTAATAAATGTGTGCGAAAACCCCTCTTATGAAGAGAACACAAGGGGTGATGATTGATTGATCTGATTGAATTGTGTGTTGAAGTATGGCCTGTTATGGTGTGAACTTTTGTGAATTGCGCTCTAACATTGCCATCTGTATTTCCCCTGCCCTATGTTGTATGTCATATTGCCCTTGAGATTCATGTGACTTAGCTTGATTGATCTCGATAAGTGGGATATACCTTGGAGTAAGTTGTTAGACTGTGGTAGACTTACCTGTAAGACTTTGAGCCAAATGACTATTCATTCCATATAGTCTCGTACTTTCCTTCATGTGTGACTCGTCTAGGATTGCATATCTAAAACTCAGTCTTGTTCTCTTTGAAATCGCATTTAACATGTGCACATATCAATATGATTGAGGCAATTTTTGTGTTATTTAGCCACATGAGCCAAAAAGCCACCCATTAATATGTACTACCTTCTTTGCTAGCCCTTTGTGCCTTTCCCCTTATCTTTGTTGTTGCCCCCTACACACTACACACTTGGCCTATCGATATTCTCTATATCTTTGTCAAGGTCTAGTGGAGCAACACTTCCATGTTGAGTTGGGTTTGCTTCGAATGTTAGTTCACGTTGGGTACATTATTAGTGGCTTGTTTGGGGGGATTCGTGATTCGAGTTTGTATTTCACATGCCATTCACATACCTCTCTCCTTTCAAAGAAAAGAAATAGAAATGATGAGAAAAGTGGAAGCAAAGAAAAAGAAAAGAAAAACGGAAAGGAAAAGAAAAGAAAGAAATAGAAAAGTTGTGAATGAAGTGATTGGCATGAGGGTAATGCGATAAGATTGCTTAACTCCTCCCTTGAGGTTTTTATGGGGTTTGTTGCTCAATTTTCAATTGTGGTGTGAAGTTGTTGTTCCGACATTAGTTGTGGAAGTGTTTTTTGCTCCCTAGGCTTTTGACTATTAGCTCCACTCTTTTCAAATTTATTCCACTTCTCATCCTTTACCTTTGGCCCATTACATCCTTTTTACAAGCCCTCATAATTGGCATATTGTACTTTGCATTAGGTGGTGGAGAATCGAGAACTCTACCAAGCTTATGGTAGTTTGCTTGATTGGATAGAGTATTGAGTGCACCCTTGTTACATATTCTAAACATATTGAGGGGAGTGTTCCACTTTATACTAAAAGTGAGGGTCTACTGGTCTCGCTTACTCACCACTTATTAAGGAAGGTCTTGTCTTGCTATGTGCCTCAATATTGGGGTGATTGATGTATTGCATTTGGGTATGATGATTTATGAATGGTAATGTATGAGTCTCGTTTAGGATGTTTCACACTTTAAATCAGCCACCTTTAATGCATCGTTTATCCTGGATTATTGATCGTTCATCTCTTGCCTGCAGAGGAGTGTGAACAAAGGTTTATCTCCCTTTTTGGTGTTTCATGAGCAGGTCTTGCTTAGGGACAAGTAACAGATAAGCATGGGGGAGTGATAAACCTCTATTTTAACCCTATTTTAGCCCCTATTTGACTTCTTTTCTCCCGCATTTTCACATTCAATCGTGTTAAGAAAGGATCAAATCAGCCTCCTTTAGCATACATTTTACTCATATAGTATTTTTCTGTATTTTCAGGGACTTTTTCAAGAAACGGAAAGATTGACGATATTTAGCAGAAAGGAGTGCTAAAGAGGCAAGTTAAAGCTGCGAAAAAGATCACACAACGTCACACGGAAGCGCCTAGGATCGAGCACGGGGACCACATGCCGGGTAGCACGACCATGCCACACGAAGCTGGCACGACAAGCCGGCCAGTTATGTGGCACGACCTGGCCATGCCATGTGTTATAACCGTGCCACGTGTCAGCATGTGGCACATTCTGGCCGTGCCGTGTGGCATGGTCGTGCCCCCATGTCCCGCTTCGCGACTTAAATTTTCCTCAGGGCTGCTTTAGTTGGGAAGTGAGTTTTCTTTTGGCTGACTTCGTTTTTAGGAGATTTTTAGGTTTTGCTTGAGAGTTTATTTTCATACTTTTGGATTACGCTACTGGATTGAAGTTTCTTCTACCTTTAGTTCATTTAATTAATTCCGGGTTCTTTTCTCTTAATTCTCCTCTCTTGTTCTTGATTATTTTAGGCTTTGTTATGGTTATTGAATTGAATGTTGTGGTTGTTATTAAAAAGATGATTCTAGGCTAAATCTCCCAACTTGGGTTGGGATTAATGCCGGCTATGTGTTGTTGAATTATGGATTAGCCCCTACCCTTACTTTCCCCTTGTTTGTTTGCGATTTCTACTATACATGCTACACGCTCGATAAATTGCTTGAAAGAGTATTCATCCATTTTTGCTAGGGTTTAGGGGAATGTTGAGAGACGAAACCTTTACTTAGTGTGACTTAGTAGATAATTAGGTTTTTAATATGAAAATAATTAAGATTCTAATTAGGATTTGAGATTGTAAATCTTGTAGTCCTTCGACTTTTAGTTCCATAAGAATAGTAGTTGTAGGATTAGTCTTCGACCCTTGAGAGAGGGAGAAGATGGGCTTAACTGACGATCTATCCACTTGTAATGCATGCTTGGGTTTGTTTAGCGGGATTAATAATTGATTCACTGGCATAGTCGTGCTATTAATTCCAACCTAAGTGTTTTCCATTCTGTTATTTATTTCACTACTTAGTCGTTAGAATTTCCCTTAGTTTAATTGTCAATCAACAATTATGATCGCCTAGATTGAGTAATCTAATTAGTTCTAGTAATTGGAACCAAGTTTCCTGTGGAATACGATTTGTACTTGCCGTATGCTAGCTACAGCTATACCGTGCACTTGTGGTATAAATTATAACTGAACAATACTCAGTCAAAGAAAGAGGGGGGACAAGAATAAGAAAAGAAAGTTTATAGTGTATTACACTTCTAGATTTTGCTAATGAACTCCTGCAACTACCCACTCTATCAATCACTCTACTTTTTTGTTTTCTAGGAGGGGGGAGGGGAAGGGGGTGTTGTGTTTGTCAAATTTAAATACCCATTCTATTACAAATAAAAACAGTTAACATTCAGGGAAATATCGACTATGTTGTGAGATCATAATTCAATTACATCTTGCATTTACTATGAACCACATGAATTAAGGATTGGTTAAACAGAATCAGAGAATTGCTTAACTACGTGAATTCGCTAAACATAAAGAACTAACCAGATATTGAAATGAAGAAACAAACTCAAGAGATTCCTGAAAATAACTTATGCATATATCCTACTGTGCATCAGAAAAAATAAGAATAACATCTTCTAAAGATACACTTGTAGTGTCCCTCACTCCTCTTGCACCCATGCCTTGTATGAAAGCAATTCCACAAAGGGGGATAAAAAGAATAGTTGCAGTCTCATCGACCCATTTCACAAACAGCTTTGCAAACAATAGGAGACTACTGCAATCACATACCACATTTCGAAAATGGAAAACTCTTGATGTCAAGAACATGCATGAATAATTGCATCAAATTATTAAATTTCATTGGTCAAAGCCAGTGATTGTAGCTAAACTACAATCACAAATTGCGAAATTTATTAGTAAGAAACAAATAAGAGCATATCAGTAGATTGTACGGTTAACATTGGAAAACATGTCGCTAGCCTTATGTTTGTTAAGGAACATGACCTTCTATCTTTGACGGAACATATCATCCTGAGAAACCCTCCCCCAAAACAAATAAGTGAATCAAAGTACATCATAAATTATCAAATTGGAGTCGGTCCATCCATAAGTAATCTTATAGGCTTCGAAGTTCAATAAATCCCACCCTAATTATATTTTTTTATGCTCTAAATATGCATTTATCTATCATTTTGTCTTTAATTATGAATCTTCATAGCATAGATAACCCAAATATCTAGCCCAAATTCAAATTCAAATCACATAGCTGCCATGAGCCATCTTCTTTTCTATGCCAATCTGGATATTTCTCATGCCCTTATCTATCATTCTTTCTTTAATTATCAATCACTTCATAGCATAGAGAACCCAAATAATTGCTCAAAAATCTAGTTAAAAGTCAAATAGCCAACCAGAGCTTTATTCTTTTCTAGGTCAATCTGAACATTTTCCATTGTCCTTAACTCATCCACAACTCCTTATTTTCATTCCGATCTTAATGTTTCACATCCTCACCCATCCCCATTTCCCATATATGCTGTTATCCCTCATTGCCTCTACCAGTACAATTAGTTTGGCCACTCTATCCTCACCACCACCCCTCTTGCCCTCTATCCATCTTCCCCACCATCCATACCTATCTTCTGTTGTAAAGTCTGTACACATGTCCACAAACATAGAGAAACAAAAATAGAAAACCTAAATTAGGCCAAAAAAACCAATTAAGATCAAATCCCTCCCAAAAAAAAAGTAAAAAACTACAATTGAGCACCCAATCTGACAAAAGTACTAAACCCAAAACATAGTTACCAATTATAGGTAAGCAAAGCACTTGACCGTAATAGTCCTTGTAAGGATAGGTTGTGGCTAACTTGGTTCACCTACCTCTACTCCTTAGTGGCAACCATTGGCACCGTACAGCTATCAAACACAAATAAAGGCAAGTGCATATAATTAAATAGTCTTCTCTCTTTGGGAGTTTTAGGGGGTGATTTTAAAAAAAGACACACAAGCATACCAATTGGTTTGGAACTCACATGATACTACCAACTATAAAGGCATTACTAACTAAATTAGCTAGCTATATTATACTTCTTTATTCGTTTTTTTGACAGCCAACACATTACCAACTCAATAAGGATTAGCTAGCATATTCAAGGATAAGGTAAATGCAGCAATGGAAAGAGAAGGTTACCTAACCAATGCCTTTGAGTAACAAAGAAGTGGGCACTCCTCAAACAGAAAGCAACCTGTAGCCCTCTGGCAATTAGTAAGTACAATCTATGATTTACAGCAAGAGCCATTATTGTAAATTAGATTATCACCTCTCTACAAAACCCATCATAAAAAAATGGATAAATAGGAATTGACGTACATGTGAAATTAAATTAGTCAACAAAATCACACTAAAGCAGGCAACAAAATCAAAATTAGTCACCTAAAGCATAGTGACCTTACCTTAAATTCAGGGGTTCCCCTGGATCCAGCCACTGTTACCAATTTTCCTCTTGATGAAATATAAGGAATTAATGTACATGTGAAATTAAATCATATGCAACTAATAATTTTAAGTTTATTATAACGCATCCAAAACATAGGCATTAAATTAGATACCGAAGTATGATGCGTCGCAGCACAAAGCTCAGCCCTTATAAATTGAAGAATTGAAATCAAGGTTGGGGGTCACCAGAGAGCTTAGCTCAGTTGACTGTGCAAGATGAGAAGTCCACATCCAAAAAAGGAATTTAGACAAAAGATAACCCAATTAGAATGAGATTAGGAAAAAATAATAAAATTCATCCCATTTTAGAATTGATCAAAATCAATGTATGAAGTCCAGAAAGTAATAGCCAATTACGGGTAAGTAAAGGCCTTGGCATCAATTGCCCTCATAAAAAAATCCGTTGTTGTTGTCATCGTGCTTCACCCATCTCCAAGCAGAACATCAAATGAATGGCCAATATCAGAACATCATTAAAATGGACAGCAAATAAATAAGCAACACCCGTGACCCAAACCTTAAAGAATCAATTATGAAAATTATAGCCTCAAGTAGGAGATATAGAGGCAGACCTTGATGCTAGTGCTGTTGTGGAGACAGACATCAAATAGAGTAGCGATGACAACGTATTCTAAGACACCACCACTTTGAGTGAGAATAAGTGAATTACCATCATGTGAAATAGACATCATACAAAAAATTCACTATAGAGCACTGAAATAAATTCACAACCCCAAAGGAAAGAGAGAGTGCATACCTTAGTGATTCAGATGGGTCAGCTTCAGTCCACAGACTCAGCCGAAGACAAAGAAAGACAAAGAAATAACGAAAGAATACATCAGTACAATAGAAGATGAAGCATGTCATGATGTCAAGCAATTAAAAATACAAATTTAAGCAATCCAATGTGGGGTTCCACAATTTAAGAACCCTAATTTTCGTATTTACAAATTGCAATTGGTGAGATATTTTGATACAATGAGGGAAATCAATACTTGGGAGGCTCTTTCTACTGCGTCTAGATCATCACCACTATTTCTCTTACTTCAATTCTCACCCCTTCCATGTTCACAAAACCAAAATTCAAACAATTCATGGATTCACATAGTCATGCTCAGAACCAAAAAGCAATAGAAGAAAATAAGCGAAAAAGGATAAAAAGAAACCTAGAAAAGGGCTCTTGTCAAAAGAGGATTTTCAATTGGAATCTATCTCGTTTGCTGCTGATTCTGCTCAATAAGTGACTGTAAAACCACCAAAATTCCAAGAAAAATTCAGTGAAGATCACAACAACCCAGTTCCTCGATATTCATGGGGAAGAAGAGTGCGAAAATCGAATTGAATATTGTGGGCATTGGGCTGAGGAAAGGGAGAAAATTGTACCTTCATCTGAGACACAATGTTGTAAAGTTGATTTTTCGACATGCCGGCGAGGTTCGAGGTCAGACCGTCACCAGAGATTTGTTTTTCGACCATTACCCCCCTCCTGTGTGGACATATTGTCAACCAGAACAGTTATGGAGGAAGTGAGAATCCATTTAGGGCAGGCGGTTAAGGAGAGAATCATGGAGGAATGGGATATTGTGGGAAGTCTGGGGAATGAGAGAGATAGAGAAGCGAAGCACATGTGTAAGGCGTGAGGATGACAGAGAAGCAAGCAGTTAAACATTTAATGGTTACAATTGATCAGGAGATGAAATTGTGATGTTGGATGACTGAATTTTCGCAAATCACGTCCGTGGGAGTCAACCGGATTTTTTTTAATTACTTTTATTATAGTAATAGATATATTGTTGTATTTTTGCATTTGTATTATAAAGATTAAAACTTTTGAAGTCAAATGAATCGGGTAAATTAATAATGATTAGGATTTATGAAAGTCGAATAATGTTTATCTGTATAGTTATATTTTCTTTTCTATGAAAAAAAACTAATAACTATCTTTTGCTTTCCTTTATTATCAAAAATTAGGTAAATTTAGTATCATTAAAATGAAAAAGGGAAAAAAAATCTGGCCTCATAAAGTTCACTCTAATCCAACAAAATTCCATTTTTGAATTCCTTAATTTGCTCCCTGTTTAAATTAATATTGAGGACTCCTTTTTTGAAGGAGGAAAAAACTAATAATTATCTATATGAAGCATTTTAAGGGCTACAATGATGACAAATTGGCGCTATATAGAGAATGTTGGAACATCATATTCAAAACATGCTAAATTGCTAGTTAGGAATCTTTCATAACACCATAATCTCTAGGGGTCTTATTTTTTCGCGTCATTGTTGAAGTTTGAGAGGCTTATTATATAGAGAAGGATTTTAAGTACAATGGGCTAATTCGACAAAATTGAATTTTCTAATCCTTTATTCAAAATCCTTTTGTGCTAACATTTTTTGTAAATAAAGCATTTAAAGGTCAGTGTAGACAAAATTGAAGTTTATATTTTTGGTAAGAATTTTTAAAAACTCGGCCAATTAAATTAACTAATGCTTATCCTTTTCTTCTAACGAAATTATTTTAAAGGGTGAAGTTCTTGATTTCATAAGTTCCTTCAGAATGCAACTATTGAAGAGCACCTAGCTAGCTAGTGCTAGGATAAATTACTTTTGAAATGTTCCAGCAGTGTGAGTGTTTAATTCTCTTACTTTTTGAAATGCTAACAATATCGTGCCTTTTGAAATGTTCAATTTTATCATTTCTCGCTATTCTCTTACCTGTTCACGCATTCAATTATTGCGCATGTTCAATTTTATAAAAAGTTTGAATTTTCTATCAAATCACGCAGTGATTCCCTTTGAAATGTTTGAGGTCCTTTCTCGGTTTCCTTTTTCTTTTTTTTTTGGGGTTAGGGAAGTATAAAATGGGATTGACCTTTTGACGTCCTTTCTCGTTACTCATGTCGGCCACGTACTTTTTGAAATGCTTGAGGAGTTTTAATTCTATGAAATCATGAAGTGAACTCTTTGAAACGACCCGCCGGGGAATGATCACCTATTAATGATGTCCCCTTTTTGTTTTGTAATTATTATATAAAGATATATCTGTGAACACATACATCTATATTTATTTTATATATATTCTTTTAAGGTGTGTTTGTCATATATTTTATATTTTAATATATAATTATTTATGTGTTAGAGAGGAGTACATATACTTAAGTATATAATATAGGCTTTGAAAAATTATAAAAACCTCAAATTGGATAAGATCAAGATAGGAGGACGTAGATTGGGCAATATTGACCTGAAATTCAAAACTCAAAGTGGCTCAACCTATATTTGAATCGACACTCAAAATAGCTATGGCCTGACTCGAACTAATCTGATACAAACTCTTTTTCCAAAACTTGTTTTTCTTTGCGAGACAAATTTATTGAATCAAAAATCAAGTGAATCCAACTCAACCTGAACCCAAAAATGACTTGATCTGAAATTGAAATCAAACCAAATCTAGGTGACCCAAACATGACCCGATTCGAAGTTCACCTAACTTGTAACTGAACCCAATGGCCTTTTAATTTTGAGGTCTAGGAGGAGAAGATACTGAACAAATAGAGCGCATAATGTGAGAGCAATAGGTCTACGCGAATATAAATGACAATTAATTTTTTTAGAAAGCACAATACGCCCTCCGTAGGTCTCTAAATAATTGTCCTCCTTTCTATTTTGGTTTGTCTCATATTGATCATCCTACTTTTTAATTAGTCATTATATTTTAATATAATTGTCTAATTTTATCCTGGATTCAATTGAATAAAAACTTTAAATCTGGAAAACAACTCGATTTCACATAGAACACAATACTCACATGCCTTTTTAGATTACTTAATATTTGTCAAAATTGAAAATGACAGCCAATAATAGATAGAGAGAAAAAGGTTTAAATGGTGGGATTTCATCGTACATGCATGCATCACACAACACCAAAATATTAATTCATCAGTTGAATGAAAGAGGAGGAGTAGCCACCAATTAAGGTGCAGTTGAACAGGTAATAGCAATTAAATTGGGAAAAAGGCCTAACATTAGCAATTGTTATAATGAGGGAAGCTAACGCCCTATTTCGCCGTTCATACTTACGTCCGATTATTATACTCCTCCACCACATTTTCTCTCTGCCCGCTACCATTGTTGCTGATTCCACTTGCTTTGGCTCCACCATTTTTCTTCGCCTTGTTCACTCGCTTGACAGAGAAAAAGAGATTGACAGATAAGTAAGAGAGGTGGTTGCATGAGTTGACAAAATTCAACCACCAAAGCTTGCTTATTATCCTTTTTAATTAACACAACCAAGATGGGAGGCTACGGATTTGTCATGAAAAGAGTAGAAGAGGGACGGTAGAATATATTCATGTGGGTCAGAGAAAACAAAGACAATCGTATGGCAAACTGCAGGTCATGCGGTTTAAAATTGGGTTAAAAACTCCTAATGCTATAAAAATGGAG
Organism: Carnegiea gigantea; assembly: GCA_029747015.1. NCBI lineage: Eukaryota > Viridiplantae > Streptophyta > Magnoliopsida > Caryophyllales > Cactaceae > Carnegiea > Carnegiea gigantea. The sequence continues at coordinate 206,290 of JAKOGI010000261.1, read as the reverse complement.
AAGTTGGGGAGTGATGGAGTGGGAAGGAACAATCATCGAGTAAAGAGTCATAGCTTTAGGACAAATTTTACTTGTTAATTAGGGTGATAAAAGGGTAAAATAGGTAATCTCAAAGTTATACATTAATTGGGGTCTTGACTTATTATATAACATAGATATATATGCTTTGATCGCAATGAAGTGTTTTTAATGTTTAGCAAAAATTGGATCGCAATGAAGTGTTATTTTTGGTCCGAGCCGAATTCATAATTCAGCCCCAACAATTGGTATGGTTGAGTTTATCTAATTATCATTATATATGCCTAATTATAATGAGTAAAGGTTACTTTTTGGGTGTTTAAATATCAGCCAAGTCTCTAGTAAATCCAAAAAAAATCTTCAAGCAAGCAAGACATGAATTTTCCTCCTCTTCTTCCTCTCTCTCCTACAGTTAGCCCCCCTTGTTTTGCTACTGTTTTGCTATTGTTTGGGGCTGTTTCCACTAGCCTGCCCATAGTCCAAGGTTGTCACCACCACCTCCAACACCCACAACCCCCAAGCACCATCTACATATCACTCCTTCAAGCTTGCAAGTGAGGAAAAAACTCAAACCTAATCTTGTTTAATTTTGGGTTTTTATGTTGGATTTGTTTATGGATCATATTATCTTGATATAAATAAGTGTTAGTTTGATATTTTATTATGTGTGGATGAGTTTGAAAGTATGTAAGAATTGGGATCAAGCATGATCATGCAAGCTTGATGTTGAAAATGATAAGCTTTGAATTCTTTTGATTTAGTTTTGTAATCTTTATCATTAGGAGCGAATATGATATTGTGTAAGATGATTTAGTTTTGAAAATTAGGGGGTTATAGAAAACCCTATAAGTAACCAAAAGAGGTTTTTTGGTTTATTTATGCAAATAAATGAGTTTTTGAGAGCATTTTGAGTGAGTATGTGGAGGGGGGAAAAACATATAAGGCTACAATTAGATCCAAAAACAGGGGCACTTTGGAAATAAACTGATATCTATTGGTGCATTGAAAAATTATGATTTCTGGTGAATAGGTAGGCTAATGAGTTATCTTTCAAATGCCTCTCGAATCACTTCCTGCCAAGTTTTGAGGAAAAAGCTATGGGCAATTGAAGAAGACTGCACAACTGGGGCTATGCACAGTTTTGTTTAAGCTCAATTTTAGAAACCGTGTTGTGGAAGTTATGTTTTGCACTGCGAATGAAAGTGTTGCGAGACTTCCTTAGCTTTTCATATTAGGATTTTATGTCTCAATTCGAGGTTGTGCGTGAAAGATATAAATTTTCTAAAGTGGACCTTGAAGCAGTAATAGAATATTGCGAGATTGTGAACTAGAATTTTGGAAGCTTAATTAGAAGTTCCTCAATAATTGTGGATATTGTAAAGAAAATACAGAGTTCAGTGAGTTTAACAACATTGATTATGATTAAAAACTCAACTGAGTTGGAAAATTGAGTTAAATAGGCATGTGAATGAAATTGGAGAAGTGGAGAAGTCAAGAACAATGCATGTTGGGCCAATTCGGTGTGAGCAGAGCAATTTCAAGCCTAATTACACCCCTTTTGGCCTTAAACCATTGTCATTCATCTCAGAAGAATGCATATTCCATTTATAACCCTTAAAGTTTTTTCATTATAACCTCAATTATTTTATTTTGGTCTATTTTGCTCTAATTTATTTTACCTTGTACCTTAACTTATTTAGTTTTTAAATCATCTTAGTGTAATCTATCTTATATTGAAATATTGAGTTATAAATGCCACCTCTACCGGCATCCCTACATATAGAGAGGCTGATTTCAAAAAACCCACAAAAGAAGATTTTATGAAAATATTTTATAGAAGAAGGACTTTGTGAAAATATTTTATGGAAAAAAATTAAGGATAAGCAGCAGGGAATTAACTAAAAAATACTAATAAATGTAGGTGGCAGTAACTATGTAAACATAAGTACAATATAGCAGAGAAAAGTAACAATATTTCTTCCCAGATGCATGTACTACCTACATACAAACACGACATACGAAAAAACCATAACCAAACCTACCCTTTTGCAATTGAGAGACAACTACGAGGCTAACTCTCTGCAATCTAAGATTTTAATCCTATCCCGCCATAGTCTCCTATCATGAATCATGTTCTTCGTTAATACTACAACTTTCAAGTCCTCTCTAATCATCTCTTCCAAAGTCTTCTTCGGTCGTCCCCTCACTCTTTTACCTTCAGCGATGTTAATTCTCTCACACCTCCTCATTAGAGCATCCACACTCCTTTTCACATAGCCAAACCATCTGAGTCTTCTCATCTTATCTTCGATAGGAGCCACTTTAACTAAGTCTCTAATTACTTTATTTCTAATTCTATCTATTCTCGTATAACCACACATTCATCTAATCATCTTCATCTTTATTACCATCAACCTTTGAACATGTGTTTTTTTTATAGGCCAACACTCCGATCTATGCAATACAGCAGATCTAACTACCATACGATAAACTTTGTCTTTTAATCATACAAACATCCTCTTATCATACAGCATACCTGAAGCATACTTCCATTTTTACCAACCTGCTTTTATGCGTTGGTTAATATCTTCGTCAATATCTCCTTTCTATTGAATGATCGAGCCTAGATATTTAAACTTCTCGACCTTTGGTATCATCATCCCATCAATTGTGACTTTTCCCCTCGCATCTTTCCTTCTACTGAAACAGTGATGTAGGTATTCAGTTTTTGATCTACTTACTCTAAAGTCTCTAGACTTTAGTGGATGTCTCTACCGCTCTAACTTACCATTAACTCTCTCTCTGGTCTCACAATAGGAACAATGTCATCTACAAATAATATACTCCATGGTGACTCATCTTGAATCCCTTTTGTAAACCCCTCCTGGTGTCTTAACACTCGTCCTACTTCCCTCGTACATATCCTTAATAACTTGAACATACACAGATGACATTCCTTTTTTTTTTCAAGCATCTCCATAACACTTCACGTGGAATTCTATCATGTGCTTTTTTCAGATCAATGAACATCATATGAAGATCTACCTTTCTATCTTTGTATAATCTCATGAGCCTTCTAAGGAGGTATATCGCGTATGTGGTTGACTTGCCAAGTATAAAACTAAATTGGTTCTCTGATGTCGAAATATCCTTCCACAACCTTCTCTCAATCACTCTCTCCCATAACTTCATAGTGTGACTGGGCAACTTTATACCCCTATAATTATTACAATCCTGAATATCCTCTTTATTCTTGTATAATGGGATGACTGTACTAAACTTCCATTCTCTGGCATCCTAGCAATCCTAAAAATAACATTGAAAAGCTCTGCTAGCCACTTTAATTCCTCTTCACCTAAACACTTTCACACTTTTACCGGTATCTGATCTGGTCCCTCTATCTTCCTTTGGAACTCTTTAATCTCGCTCTTCCTGATAGGTTCACATAATTGAGGATCAAGTTAACTCTCACTAGTTTTGCCTATGCCTCCCATTAAAGAAGGTTTTCATCATTCGTTTTCCCCAATTTTTCTTTTTCATTTTCTATTTAATTGGTTCTGAATTACTTGATACAAGGTCTGCATACCATGATATTATGTATTAATCCTTCATTATTGTTTAGAAGATGTGGATAATGTCTCCTTTTCACTTTAATTATTGATAAAATAGTTCTTGGCTAACAAAATGGTCTAAAGTGAAAAAAGAAAAGCAAAAAATAAAGATGTCTGAAGTTTTTAGAGAACATATGCATATACTTCTTACATATATGGTTTTCTTTTTTTTTTTTAAGGAGGGCCTACATAGATGATCTAAATACCACCAAAGGATCATAGATCAAATTAAAGCATGTCATAGAAGGATTTGTTTATTGGAAAGAGACAAATGCATTTATTTGAAATCGTTGTCTAAAACAGGGATCATATCGAGTCTCTATTATTTTCTTTTAAACTTGCATTATTTCTCGAAATAGTTATGTATGTTAATGCTTATTTACTAACTAGTATTTTTTGGGGTATGATGTGACAATTGTTGTAGTCAAAATCCCTCTTGAGGCAACATCCATCCTCCACCTGAATCATGAGTCATTGACCTCGTACTCTCAGATTTACAATTGTCTATATGATCAATGCCCTTGACTTGCAAAAGCAAGTTGAAGACGAGTTTCATATCCCAGTTATCTGTAAGATTTTTTTAATTTGGAATTATTGGTTGTTATTATTTATTAGTTATTGCTAAATATTTCAAGTTAAAATTATTCTTGGACACTCTTATGAGACCCTCCTACAAAAAAATTATTAGATGGCAATGCCATATTTATGCACAATTTACTAAATGGCAGCTAATTATGTACCTTACGAACCATATCTCAATAATTTATTATGAGACTGTCACACAAAAAAAAAGTTGTATATAATTTCTCATAATACTAAATTTCTTTGTTCTTCTTAAATTGCTACTGTACTAATAGTTAATTGATTAATTGTTTATGTTAAATTGTTTTATCCATTCCAATTTATATTTCATGCAGTGGTGTGCACTAATGATAGTACAAATATTCCAAAGAGAAGTTTAAACGTGGGACGTCCATTCTTCATGGAAAAGCCACCAACTCCAGATGATCTTAAGACAATCAAGCAATATATGATTTCAAGAAAAAAGGGTAAGAATGTACTTTCACTTTGCTACAGACATTAAAGTTGATCTATGTATATTTGATGAATTCCATGTTTTTGCAATGAAGATACACAATCTCTGAGCTATCTAAAGAGGAGGTTGCTGGAAAAAGATGATGAAGAGAGGTTTGGCAAGGAGGATTATGCCTCATTAAATCCTAAAAAACCAAAGTTAACTTGGACAACTCCATTGCACAATAAGTTCTGGGAGGCCATAGATGCTATAGGCCTTGATAGTAAGTGATGAAATCTTACTACATTATTGATATTAAATGTACTCTGATCCATCCTGATAATTATAACAACCTTCAATCATCGTACTAATTATTATGCATGTCTGTTTATGCTTCTAATTAATGCAGGGGCTGTTTCGAAAAAGATATTAGAGTTCATAAATGTTCCAGGATTAACTCCAGTAAATATAGCTAGTCGTTTGCAGGTACATGCACTTTCAATCCTGCGCAAGCATTAAATCCGTATTTCAAAGTGGTTGCAAGTTATCAATTTTTCTTCATGTAGACATTACAAAATGTTCCATAGACTCAACCCATGATTACATATATTTACTTAGGAATGATACATGTTTTTAAATTTTGGTTCATACGCATTACAAAATGCAATAACACATTGATACTGCAGAAGTATCGAATCTACCTAAGACGAATTTCTGAAGCGAGTGGCTCAATGAAGCATGAGGTGCCACAAAATTTGAATGAGAGCCCATTCAGATCAACCTTCTTTTGGAGCCAATTACACACTCTTGCCCGCAACAACTTGTTATTGAGTTATGCCAATTCAAGCAACCTAGAGAGATAAGTACAACTTCTTTTGGTTCATTGGACTTGCAGAGCTACATAGATCAGTCTCCAAAATTAACACTAGTGATCATGGAGAGATAACAATATATGCCCCTAGCACTGAACCACCCTCTCACTCAACTTGCAGGGCCGAGTACTCAATTAGGCACTGAACTTAATTAATCCCCCACTAAATATTTTGGAGAGTTCATATGTGATTTCTCAGTCGAACAATTTCACTAACTGCACAACCACCCAAGATAATGGTAACCCTAGCAATGGTAGTCAAGGTGATTTTGGTGAGTTGTTTGACTTGACCAATGACATGAATTATATATAATGAGTTCATGGGTCTTTTTAAACACTACAAGAATCCGGTCCATTTGAGACCGAAATTTGGAGACCGAAATTAAAACTGGTCTCTGATTTAGTTTGGAGACCGAAATATGTGGTATCCAATTACTTTCAATTTGGAGACCGAAAATTACTATGCGGTCTCTACCTGAGACCAACATAAATTTCGGTCTCAGAATTTGGAGACCGAAATATTATGCGGTCCCACCTAGAGACCAAAATAATATTCGGTCTCAAATTTTAGAGACCAACAAAAATATCGGTCTCCAATTTGAATTCTTTGGAGACCAAATTAATTGCCGGTCTCAGATTTCGAGACCAAAATCTACACCTGGTTTCAATTAGAGACCAAAGGAATTCGGTCTCTGTTTCGGTTCAATATTCCAGAAGCATCTGGGAATTTCAGAAACCGAAATCCCTTCATTGGTCTCAAAAAAAGGTATTACTTCAGAGACCGACCTTTGAAATCGGTCTCCATTTGAGACCAATTACATGTTCGGTCTCCAACCACACAAAGTGTTTGTAATTTTCGGCTTAAGTTTTAGAGACCAAAATCCAAATTTGGTCTCCATTAGAGACGAAACTTGACTTTGGACTCTGATTTGGAGACCGTTTCACTGTTTCGGTCTCCAATTGAGACCAGTATTGTTCGGTCTCTAGCTTCGAGAGAAAATCAGAACGAAGCTCCATCGCGTGCGACCTCTCCTCACTCAAACGCCCTATTTCTCCATCTTCGCTCTCTCTGGTGTCTGCCATCTCCCTCACTCCAGCCTCATCCTCCTTCAAGCTTCCGGTCACTCTCTTCCTTCCGCCTTCAACCTGCTCCGTTGTGTTCGTCGCTTCGTCGCACCGGCAAGCCACCAAGGTATGACTTCCCTCTCTGTCGCCTTAGGTAATACACGCCGCATTGCTGTTGCATCTTGCAAATTCAGTTGCCCAATTGATGATTCTAGGGTTGTTTGTGCGTTTCTTTGATTCCCCCTCCCTCTGATTTGCTTCTTGTGTGGTGGAATGCCCTAATTTGTCTCCCATTCGTGGGAATTGTCTCATTTGGTTACTGAGTTTGCATTGCACGCCAGGTGTTTGGTAAATTGCCTCACTTGTATTTGAGATGTTTGAGTGCTCACTAACTGCTGGTTTGTCTGAGATGCATTTGCGTGCTCACAGTTGATGTGTTCATGTGTTATTCTCCATCTCACCTCATCATTTGAAACTAGCTGGTTTGATTGCTGCTTTTAGAGTTTGAGTGCTCACTAACTGCATTTGTCTGAGATGCATTTCCCGTGAAAAAAACTGCATATCCGATTTCAATTTCGAAGGTAAATGCTTATTCACAGCTGCTTCATTTTGTAAATTTTGGGTTTAGATTTTGCTATAGTATAGGATATTTGTTTCGATTGAGATGGGTTTGTTCGATAGTACCGGTTTTGTTGTGAAATTCGTTTGTCTTAGTCTGCATTCATATTCTGAAGAACCTGTGAAAGTCAGCTAACAAGGTAAGGATTTTGGGTTTTATGGGTGGTGGCTTGAGTATGGATTGAAGTGGGGATGTCTATATGAATGATTTAGTTGCTTCAAAAAGCGTGGTTGATTGGGGAAGTATGTCTACGAGATCCAATCAACTAACAAGTCACAATAAATATGACTATGACGTCCATGCAGGTGTTGCAATCCAACGTTGACAACGACATCCTAAAAGCACTTGCCTATGGCCCTAAAAGGCATGTTCGTCGTTGGGATCATTACTACGTCAATGGCTTCAACTTTCACATATACGAATATGGGAAAAACAAGGCCACAATGACTTATGGTGTTTGCGTCATAGGAACGGATGGAAGGGAATATTATGGCGTGCTACAAGATGTCATCGAGTTGCACTATGTTGGGGATATTCGTTCCTATAAGACAATATTGTTTAAGTGTGATTGGTATGACTGCATTAACGGTGTTGTTGTCCACGACACGTACAAATTGGTTGATGTAAATCACACAAAGAGATATCCCAAGTACGATCCATTTGTCCTTGCCAGTCAGGTCACCCAAGTTTGCTTCGTGCCTTATCCTATGAAGGACAACACTAAAAAGGATTGGCGGACAGTGATCAGAATGAAAGCGAGACCTATAGTTGATGCCCCTGAAGAGGATGCACCATTCCAAGTGGATGAAAACGCCAACCCGCCTAATCTAGCAGATGTTGATGTGCACAAAGATGTTCTCATCGTAGAAGAAGAGGAGAATGAAACGGATGACACTGATGAGGATGAGGAGGTTGAGGGCGTCGACGATGGCTCTGAAGTTGCATCGCTAGACGGGTTACTGGATGAAGACGACGATACCGTCGACGACGATGATGGGGGCGACTTCACCGAGTCAATGTTCCTGTAGAGCAGCTGAAAGTGGGAACTGATGTGCAAGTCGGTTCAGCAGCAGATGATCACCTGTTCTTCAAGGCAAGTGGAGGCTGGAGTGACAAGGGCTCCATATACGGACTTGGAAGAGAGGGTGCAGCCATGTTTGAGAGACCGATCGCGTCTAGGCGTAGTGGCGGCAGCACTTCCTCCGCATATTCTTCTCCCATAGTAACCCAGCTCCAAGATCAGTTGCAAGCGACACAGAATGAGCTGCAAACGACTCAAGCTCGACTTCATTCGACAGAGGAGGAGCTGAGGAGTACTGAGAGTAGTACTAGGGAGGAGTTGAGTAGTACTAGGGCGGAGTTGGAAGCTACCAGGAAGGAGATGGATGTGCAACGGATTGGGCTGCTGGAGCTTAATGCTCGGTTTGATAGCTTTTCGGCGCTGCTTGGCCACCCCACCCGTGCGGAAAACTCTCAGGCATCGTCGTAGATGTAGGTATGTGTAGTTGTACATGTTAATTGTAATTTCGGCTATGTGTAGATGTAGGCAGCGTCGTACTCTGTAACATTGTAATTTAATGCACGTGACCGATGGAACTCTGTAATTGTTGTGTTCGTGGAATGCGAAATTGTGGATATTTTGGTGCATTTTGTGTAATCTCGATTTAATTTAGAGATGCTGAACTACGTGGTATGTATATAGCAAACAATATGCCCAGGTTGGAGACCGAAATTGATATTCTGGTCTCTGTTTGAGACCGAAATGAAAGTTTGGTCTCAAACGCAGGCTGGCAGGAACCTCAGCCTGTGTTGGAGACCAACCTGAAAATCGGTCTCCAGTTGAGACCGGTTACCGGTCTCCAGTTGAGACCGAAGCTATAATTTTGGTCTCAGATTGAGACCAAATATATTAGTCTCCAATTGAGACCAAATTTATTGGTCTCCAATTGAGACCAACACTGTTGGTATCAATTAGAGACCATCCAAATTTGGTCTCTAATGGAGACCACGGAACTTGGTGTCAATTCGAGACCGGCTAAATTGGTCTCTGTTAGAGACCGACGTGGCTGGTCTCTAATTGAGACCAGAACATTTGGTCTCAATTAGAGACCAGCTCATTTTTGGTCTCAGATAGAGACCGACTTAGCTTAGTCTCAGTTGGAGACCAGTAACTTGGTCTCAATTAGAGACCGGCCAGATTTGGTCTCAATTAGGGACCACTGTGCGCTTTTTGGTCTCTAAATTTGAATTGCTACCAAAGGTTTAGAAACCGAAGAATTTCGGTCTCTGTTTGGTCTCTAAAATTATTTAGAGACCGGCTTGCCTCAATTAGAGACCGAAGAGCTTCGGTCTCTAACTGGGCGCTTTCTTGTAGCGAAAGAGGAAAATCACCGTGATATTTCTTGTTTCTTCAATGATGATGGTTTCGAGTTGGCAAACAATATGGTGATCGGTAGTAACATTCAACAAGGAACCCCAAACACTAACCAAATTGTGGAGAATCCTTTGGTTGAGCAAGCTGTGATTGTGCCCACAAGTGATGACATTAACCAAGTTAATGAGGACTATTTTGTGGAGCAAGCTCATCAAGATGTGATCACTATGCCCCCCTGAATAATGACCAAATTGTTGAGAACCCTTTTGTGGAGCCGTCTAGTGTGCCCATGTCCAATTTGGACAACGTTTTTGCTCAACAAATAGTGCCCATCGAAAGTTCAAATAATGTTCTTCCTGCACAAAATGTGCTTGCAATTCTACAGGTACATTATATATAACTTTATTTTGAAATGATTATTTGTCAACCTGACAAAGTTGATCCAAACCAAACGACTTGAATTTAATCAACACCCAAAATAGATAATCCAAAATGGACCGGAAATGACCTAAATCAAACTGAACCAAACCTAGGCCAAACATGTTTCACCAAAGATATTTTCCTCTACAAGACAAGCTCATTAGATCAAACATCAATCAGCATGAAATCAACTCAAACCAAGGCAGATCCAACCTAGAATCGGGCATGAACTGAATTTTGTTTACTTAAACATGACCTGAGTCAAGGTTGATCTGACCAAAAATTGAACCAAATGACCCATTTGTCCAGTCTATTTGGCAATATGGTCATGTGTCTTGTGCTTGTATTTAAAATAATTTAGTGTTAATACGTATCTTTACATGTTCCATTTTGTTGAGTTTGTTTTTTGTCAGAGTTATCATATGTTCGACCACCAATGTTTAAATAGATAATTGTATTCCTAAACAAATCTTCATCTGTATTGTCATGAGCTCATTTAATTTGGAATAACTTAAATCTAACTTAGATTAGTGCTACATTCTTATATCTTCATATTTATTGGGATTTGATCCTACACGTTTGTGCTGGAATGACAAGAGTGAATGACCTTCATGTAATTTGTATCACTTGAAATTTGCAGGAAGTGCAAAACTTTGACTTGCCTAATATTGCATCTCCAGTTCTCTTCCAAGATTGGGCATCACACAATTTTGATGAATTTTCCCTGGTATGTCTCACATATGTAACACTTAGTTTCTTTTGCTTATATATGCTTTGATTTAGCCATATATATTAATGAATACAACCAGCAAGCCTAGGATGATTAGAGCTATAGTTTTTCCATAGGTAAGTGGGCCAACCCACTAAACTTCTATCTTAGGCATGTCAATGGGCCACACATAGGCCCAAGGGGCAAAGGGTGGGGTGCCAAATTGCCCGGGATAAGCCTAGCCTATCAACCCCATAATTTTCTAATAGAGAAATATATTGCTTCCCCCAAGGTTTTAACTTGCGAAGAGCATGGAAGATGGGGGTAGGAATCAACTAGACTATGATTTCTTCAATACGATAATATTTTTTTTTTTTGTGAGTCTAGATACTGGTAAGAGTAAGCTTACCTATATCTGCAACTCGGTAGATCCTACTTATCAAATGTGATTCATAGTAGGTTATTGTCCGCGGCCTTGAGATATACTGAGAGATGACATATATGAATGAAATATACATGTTCTAATGGCCTCTCTTTATCTCTGAAACAAACATACTGAGAGATGATCTGATGAGTTTTCTGTCAAGCTGTGATGAAAACAATGTAAGTAACAACCAATTGCCATGGCCAGCGGATTGTTATCCAGAATCACATATATAGAGTTGAGCAATGAATTAAACAAACTACTAAGGAGCCATTTTCAGCCTCCCCCCCCCCCAACAAGAAACCTGTCATAATCAAGTGATTGTTGAGAGATATTTATATAAACTCTTAAAGTTTCATATATGCCGTTTTCATCTCCATTGTGCTCAAACTTCATGATGAGGTGTTTGTTTTGTTTTTACCCTCACACATATATATGATGGGTTGTTAATTTTTCTCGCATCAATCTTCTTAGCGTTTTCTTCTTCTTCTTCACCATCATCATCATCACTACTACTATTATTATTATTATTATTATTATTATTATTATTAAACATAAATGGTACAAATTTGGTGAATGATATATGTATCAGTCACTTTTTCTTTTTCTCCTCATGCCACTCACATTCTAAAACCTATCATTCATACAACCCAGTGTCCAAACAACAACAAATAAATATTAACTTTTGATCAATTTTTTTTTTTTTTAATTGTTGTTATGAACCATCAATTTGCAATAAGTCACGATAAAAATATATTCAAAGAAATTTTTTTAAAAGAGCCAAACTACAGGGAGGGAAGGAGAGAGAATTATATTGCATGGCCTTTTGTAGGGTTCTCTTCATCACCATCAACAATCTTGATGTCCCCTCCCCCCCCAAAAAAAAACAAAAATCATTTATTTTTTAGGTTTCTAGCTAGGATTTTTCAAATGTTGGGATTAGGGTTTTGCAAGGACGCTTCCTTTTTTAAGACATAAACTGGGGAATAAGGTGTTGCATGGCCTTTTGTAGGGAAGGGAAGTTGGGGAGAAACAAACCCTTAGTTACATTGACACAGAAATCCTGTGACTCCTATTGTCTAAATTTTCTTTTTTCGTTTTCCCTTGCACCATAGCAAATGATTTGCAAATGAAAGGAAAATTTATTTTAAATCTAAAGTCTACCTACTACTCTTGGTCAGTCATTGAGGGCAAAAGTGTCAAAATGCAAAACTTAAGTGGCTTAATTGACCCTCCCTTCCCCCCCCCCCTCCAAAAAAGGGAAAAAGGTAGAAAAATGTAAAATTTGAATGGAACATAATTCATTTAACTTTGTGAGAGAGAGTACAAGTACAGTTATATCCCAAAATTCAGTCTCAGCTATATCGTTCATTTAAAAATTTTAATAAATTATCTTTTTAAGTGTAAAGGAAGACGCACAAGTAAATGTAAATTAAATTTGAATTTTGATCTTTAGTAATAGCTCTAAAAAATTTTGTCACCTGTGCTAGCTAATTAGTAGTGACAGATAAAATTTGGCCACCTTTAGTAATAGCTCATTGCTCCTTGTCCGATCCCATTTATTTAAAAACTGAACGAGGTTTTTTTTTTTTAATAAATGTATAGAAGGGGAGAAATGCATTTGTGAACTAAAAGTTGGACACAAATTCTGTAACGCCCCAAATATACATGATTCATTGCCTGCATTCGCCTACTTGCATTCACCTGCTTAAGGTTATCAATAAGATATAATAACTCAATGAACGGGGCGTTACCGCCATCCACGAAGGACAAGGCTTCCGTTATACATGAAAACTTGCCATAAACCAAAGGTTACCCTATAAAGGGGCATTCACCATCATAATCACTCAAACCATTAAGTTATATACAAAAGGCTCTAACATCCCAAGGATAACACCAACTTACATAACTCAGTTCAGAAATACAGTTGTAACATCAAAATATATAATTCAGTTTAAATATACAGTAGACACTCCAAAATACATCACAATATGCCAAGATAGCATCTTAGCTCTCTCACACCGTCAACCACATCAACGGTCCTGTCTCATTTATCACCTCCGGCCTCCCTGCCCGTCTGAGGGCGGTTCACTGAACATTTTCCTAAAACAAAACATAAAACATTTCAAACTATGAGCCAAAGCTCAGTACATGCACCCCTGTACTGATAAAAATTCACTGAAAAGCTATTTGGACCCGCTTGCAATTCATTTTAATTAAAAACAGGGAATGAGATGCATATAAAACTGTATTGCCACTTATTATCTGTTAGTGCACCCCTTCGTAACTGTTACGATCTGTGAATATGTGTACACCTGCCAAGCCGACCGAGGGACCTGGCCTGAAGCCGCGCGGGTAACTGGAGAGCAATGCCGTGTAACTGATAACTGACGGGGTCACTAATTATATGATGAAGCACTGATTAAAATGATTCATTGATGTGCTTACCAAAATATTATGATTTCGATAAATACGTGCTGATTACTAAAGATACAGGCAATGAACGTACCTGGAAGTTTTAAATGCTAGTTCACAGAGGAATGAGATGCACTAAAGTGAAGGAAATGAAAGCTTAGACCTTGATTCTGTTCAAAGGTTCATTATAGGAACATGAGGTCAGAACGATCTTGTTCTTATAATGGATAATTTTAAATAAAACTGGCTTATGAAGAACTTTTACACACCAGTTCAATGATTAAACCAAAAAGAAGGCGACATAAACCAAAGAAATGTGATGTAAGGCACGGTAGCAAGTTTAGAGCATAAGGGCTTGCAAAGAGGGTACGGAAAGAATAATCCACAACTTAAACTCCTGACCTCAAAATGAGACGTAAGACCCCAATATAAATAGTTTAGGAAGTCCTCTACAACTTTTATTGAGGACATGAAACTTGATTCCCTTGACAGGTTGCATAAAATGGGGTTAGAACACCAACAAGCCAGTTTGCAGTGCTGGAAAATCCATTCTACGTAGGTTCAGTAAAAAGGCCATAACTTCCTCCACAGACCTCGGATTAATGCGATTCAAAAGCCATTTTAAAGCTAGCACACTGATCTATCTACCTACCAAAAATCAAAATTTTTGGCTAGGCCGATTATTACCAGTTTTGTTCCAAAATATGTCCTGTTTTTCTGAAAATTCCAGCAGCAGCGCTTTAGTGTGTTCCTTCATTTTTTTACACCAATCCTCAACTCAAACTCTTTCTTAAGAGTATGTAAACACACTTTCGTACATCTCAACCTCACACAAAAACACCATACATAATTTCTCTTCATATTCATATCAAATAAAACTCCTTTTCTAGTCACATATACACACACACTTCAAATTTACCATTAGTTGATCCAAATCTTGCATTTTAGACAAAACCCTAACTTTGGGTCACTTTGAACTCACTCCCAACTTTTATATTAAGAGATAAGCAAAAACAAGGATAAATCAATCACCAAACAACACTTGAACAAGAAGCTTGCATGACTAAGATGAAACCCTAACCCTAACCTCATCCAATTTCAACTCCAACATGATCCATCAACTAGATGATTCTTAATACCATAAGAATAGCATAATCCATCACTAAAACAACCAAACTAATAAACAAAAACTAAGAAGATCAAGAATTAAGAACAAATTCAGCATAGGAGGTGAAAAGAATACTAACTTTGAGCTTAAAAAGAAGTAGAAATGATGCTTGGTGCTTGAAGAAGGGAGAGGGATGGGTGGGGTGGTGAGTGGTGGTTGTTTGGTGGTTGTTTGGTGGCTGAAATGGTGATGGTGCTGCTGCTCTCTTTGCTGGCCGTGGCTCAGAGGGAAGGAGGAGAGAAAATAGGAGAGAGAAAGTGTCTTGAAATTGCTTGGTGTAAAATGAAGTTAAATGTAATTTTTTGCAATTTATATGAGGCTTTTATTTGGCTGAAAATAAAGGTAGAAAAGTCAATTTTACTAAGCTTAATTAAGGCTTAATTAAGAGAGTTTAGCTAAACAAATGAGGGTTAAGTCTTGTTGGGTCTAAATTGGCCTTAAACGGGCTCGGGTTTAGCAAAAGAACTGAAACCGAGCGCGTTTGCGAAATTTTTTTTTTCCAAAATATTTGTGATTGTCATAAAAATAATTAAATCGCTTAATTCATAAATATCAAGGCCTATCAAGGCCTAATATCGATGATTTCACAAAAACAAAAACCCGAATTGCAAGGTAAGGGCCCATTAGGCGATGATTTAAATACGATGAAATTAATCACATAGATTAATAAAATGAATAAATATAACTTAGGGTTGGACTATTACAGTCTTCCCCTCTTAAAAAGTTTCGTCCTCGAAACTGATGAACTTAACCATAACAAACATGGTTACCTCGAATAAATGTGGGTATTTGGCTTGCATTGCCTCCTCGGTTTCCCAAGTAGCTTCTTGGGAGGTATGGTTTGTCCAGAGTACTTTGACCAATGGTATCTGTTTTTGCGTAGCTGCTTGATCCTGCGATCTAGTATTTGGACAGGACGCTCCTCATATACTAGATCTTCAGTAATTTCGATAGGTTCAGATACAATGGTATGGTCTGGATCTGGAATATATTTTCGAAGCTGAGAGATATGAAACACGTTATGCACGTGCTCAAGTTCGACAGGCAACTCTAGACGATAAGCGACGGGATTCAACCTTTCAATGATTTCATAAGGTCCAATATACCTTGGACTCAATTTGCCCTGTACTCCGAACCTCTTGACACCTCTAGTTGGTGAAACCTTCAGAAAAACTTTATCACCTACTTGAAACTCTGGAGGCCTTCTTCTTTTGTCTGCATAACTTTTCTGTCGGCTTTGGGCAACCCTGATATGTTCCTGAATCTTTCTTATGGTCTCAGTGGTCTCTTGAATCATTTCAGGACCTATAATCAGTGCCTCATCCAAATCACTCCAGCACAACGGGGTTCTATATTTTCTTCCGTACAAAGCCTCAAATGGGGCCATTTTGATGGTGGATTGATAGCTATTGTTATAAGAGAATTCCACCAAAGGTAAATCATCTTCCCATTTCCCTTGAAACTCCAATACACAAGCTCTCAACATGTCCTCCAAAATTTGATTCACCCTTTCAGTTTGTCCATCTGTTTCTGGGTGATAGGAGCTACTGAAGTTTAGTTTGGTTCCAAAGGCCTTTTGAAGCGCTTGCCAGAAACGTGCTTGGAATCTTTGATCCCTATCTGAGACTATGTCTAAAGGAATCCCATGCAGACGGACTATCTCCATAACATATAATTGGGCTAGTCTTTCAACTCCCCAAGTATCCTTAATTGGCAAGAAATGAGCCGACTTCGTGAGTCGATCAACTATGACCTAGATAGCATTCTTTTTCGAGGCAGAAAGGGGTAAACCCATAACAAAGTCCATTGAGATCGAATCCCACTTTTAAGTGGGAATTTCTAAGGGTCGTAGTTCACCCACAGGACGTTGATGCTCTACTTTAACTTTCTGACAAATTAGACACTTATCCACATATTCTGCAACGTCCTTCTTCATATTATTCCACCAAAAATATTGTCTCAGATCTCTGTACATTTTAGTGCCTCCTGGATGCACTGAATAACGAGTATTGTGAGCCTCTTCCAGGATCTGCTTTCTTAACTTCCCATTTTTGGACACACATAGGCGATTCTGGAACCGCAGAGTCCCATCCTCATGTACTGCAAATCCCGGAGACTTTCCTTTCTCTAAATTTTGCTTTATTCTTTGGAGTTCGGGATCACTTTCTTGGTTCAGTCGAATTTCTTCCACTAGGAAAGACTGTACAATAAGTGCTCATAATTGAGCATTCGTTTGCCCGTGGGATACTAATTGAATCCCAAAGTCCTCAAGTTCTCTTAAGAGATTCAATTGAGTAATCACCACAGTGTTCGAGCTATGTTGCGCCTTCCTACTCAGGGCATCCACCACCACATTTCCTTTACCAGGATGATATTGAATCTGCAAATCATAGTCTTCAAGCAACTCAAGCCAACACCGTTGTCTCAAATTGAGCTCCTTCTGGGTGAAGATATACTTTAGACTTTGATGATCAGTATAGATCTTGCACGATACCCCATATAAATAATGTCTCTAAATTTTCAATGCAAAGACCATGACTGCTAATTCCAGGTCATGGGTAGGGTAGTTTTTCTCATATGGCTTAAGTTATCGACAGGCATAAGCTATTACTTTGTCCTCCTGCATCAGTACGCATCCCAAACCGTTTTTCGAAGCGTCACTATAAACAGTATACTCCTTTCCTTCCATTGGTAACGTTAGGATTGGGGCGGTAGTTAGTCGCTGTCTTAACTCTTGGAAAGCTTTCTCACACCTTTCAGTCCACTCAAACTTATTCACCTTCTTCAGTAGATTGGTCAGTGGTGAAGCTATTTTCGAAAAGTCTTTGACGAACCTTCGATAATAACCTGTTAAACCCAGAAAGCTTCTAATCTCAGTGACATTGGTAGGCCTTGGCCATTCTGTGATTGCTTTCACCTTTTGGGGGTTAACTTTAATTCCTTCTTTGATAATCACATGCGCCAAAAATACCACTTCCTCCAATCAAAATTCACATTTCTTTAATTTGTCATAAAGTTGATGTTCCCTTAAAATTTGCAATACTATCCGCAATTGATCAGCATGTTCCTCCTTGTCCCTAGAATAGATAAGGATATCATCTATGAATACCACTACAAACTTGTCTAAATAAGGTCTGAAAACCCTGTTCATAAGGTCCATGAAGGCTGCAGGAGCATTAGTGAGACCAAAAGGCATCACCGTGAACTCATAGTGACCATACCTGGTCCTAAACGCTGTTTTAGGAATGTCCTCAGGCTTAATCCTAAGTTGATGGTACCCTGACCTCAAATCAATCTTAGAGAATACTCCTGCTCCTTGTAGTTGATCAAACAAATCATCTATTCGTGGCAGAGGATATTTGTTTTTGATGGTAATCTTGTTCAACCCCCTGTAATCAATACAGAGTCTTAAGGTTCCATCCTTTTTCTTGACAAATAACACTGGAGCACCCCATGGTGACACACTTGGCCTAATAAAGCCCTTCTATAACAGTTCATCTAGTTGAATCTTTAATTCCTTAAGTTCAGTTGGGGCCATACGATATGAGGCTTTCGAAATAGGTTGGGCCTCAGGAATTAATTCGATTCCAAAATCAATTTCCCTTTGTGGGGTTGGTTCTGGTAACTCCTCAGGAAAAACATCTTCAAATTCACAAACTACAGGTATATTCTCCGCTTTCTCTTCTTTCGTTTGGGTGTCAATAGTATAACACCAATATCTAATACACCCCTGACATAACAGCTTGCTTGCTTTCATAGCGGAAATCAAAGAACAAGATTTTGTCTCTCTCTGCCCATAAAAACACACTTTTCTCCCTTTCTCATCCTTCAAAATAACCTTAAGATCTTCACAGTCAATTTTGGCTTCATAAGTGTGCAACCAATCCATCCCCAAAATGATATCAAAATCAGATAAGTCAAATTGAATCAAATCCACAGGGAAAGTAGCTTCATCAATGATGATGGGGACAAGTTCATAAGAGAGGGGGCACTCAATCATAGAATTATTGGGTAGCTTAATTCTATAATTAGTTTCCATCCTCTTGTTCTCCAGACTCAATTGTATAGCAGATCGGGTAGATATAAAAGAATGAGTGGCACCCGAATCAAATAATACACAAAATGACTTTGAATTTAAAAAGAGAGTTCCAGTGACTACCATACTAGAGATAGCAGCTTTCTTTTTGTTCATCACAAATGCCCTTTCTGCAACTACAGGCCTTGCAGGTGGGGGTCCCTGGCGGAGTGGAGCCAAGGGTTTTGCTGCACCCTTGTCTATAGCTTTCAGTCGTCGGGGGCATGCAGCGATGAGGTGTTTAGGACTTCCATGCCACATGCATTTGTTGGTGCCAACTCGGCATTCAGAAGTGGTGTGATTTGTTCTTCCACACTTCGCACAGGGTGCTGTCGAGCCTGCAAGACGGCTCTTAGAGGGAACAGGAGTAGGTTCCTTCTAGTTCTGCTGATTCTGGTTCACACTCTCACTTGGAGTCCCCCGCTCAAACCCCTTTCTCTTATGGTTGATTGGATTCAGTGTCCTTAACTTCGTCTTCACTTGTTCCACTTCAGCGGCTCACTCGTACAGTTCTTGGTAAGTCAGAATGGGTTGCCCGGCTAACTGGTTTCGAATGTAGAAGGCCAAACCCTCTTCAAACCTTCTCATTTTTAACCTTTCAGATGACACAAATTCAGGGACAAACCTAGATAGTTCTGTGAACTTACTAGCATACTGCATCACTGACATACTGCCGCTCATTTTGAACTCCATAAATTCCTTTTTCTTTTGCCTTTGCACCACAGCTGGGTAAAATTTCGCCCTCAACTCTGCTAAAAATTTACTCCAGGTGAATTCAGGCCCTAGGAGCTTATCTTTCACAATATTCCACCAAATGTCAGCTTCACCTGACAAATAATACGTCCCAATGTTCATTTTCTTTTCCTCTGGTACCTCAACTACTGTGAAAACTTTCTCCATTTCCTTTATCCATTCCTCTAGTACTACTGGATCATACGATTCATTATAAACTTTAGGGTTGCGCCGTACTACCCTATCTGCCAATTTATCCTCTTTAGGAGGGGTTTCAACAGGTACCTGGGGAATCCGCTTCATCAATTTAGCAACTAAGGTTGGCCAATAACTCGGGTTTCCTAAGTTGCTAGCTAATACAGAGGGCAATGGTGGCGTGTCACCATGTTGTGGCTCCTGGCAAGAGGCTTGATCACCCGATCCCTGGCCTTGTTCCATATTGTCCTCTACATGAACCTCCATGTTGTTGTGCACTGATTGGGACATTCTGATCATACATTAAATAAAGCAATTCAAACACTGGAACCTCCAGACATATCAGATAAACATGCCCAATAAATATATAGGAGATGGCTCGAAGATTATGTCATAACTCAAAGCATCATCATTTCATTTCAAAACTGCTTACTTACATACATAGTTGATTTATATACATGAGCAACAAAAGCATATTACACCTAGCTGAGTAAGCAACACTAGCTCTGACTCCTACCCTATCACTAAACACTAAATAGCCTGTTAAAATGTATAAGGTTTTGATGATAATAAATCCAAGTGTTGTTATTGCACCAAACAGGCTTTCTAAACAGATTCTTACTGCTCTTCTCAAGTCTTAAAACTGCTTGACTAATGGATTATCAAGAACAGGTACTCAAGTTAGCAATACAAGAACAGCCGTGAAGAACAGGTTCTGCGAAGTGTTTGAAGCACAGGATATAAGTGCAGCCGTGAGAAACAGTTTCTGTGAAGTATTTGCAGCAAATTCGTCTTTCTACAAGATGACTAGTGGTTACAACAAGATGTCTTGATTTAATTTGGTTTTATATTTTTAGACTCTTGTTAATATGCCAATCAGAAAGTCTTAACTTACCACTTACTTGAAACGGTTTTGCTTTTTTTGGAAAATATTTCGGATCACCCTTCGAAACAATTCTGGAAACAGGACGCTCAGGGTGTTTCCAGAATAAGCTGCGAAAAACAATTTTTCACGTTTTTATCTTTTGGATTTTGAGCAGCTTCTCCAAGATTTGCAAGAAAGATTTTTCTATGGAGTATCTTACCCCTTACCCTAAAAAACGGTTATTAAAATCTAAGGGGATTTGCAAAATCTTTTTGAATAAAAAGAATATCCAATTTTTGGCAAGTGGATAAGGTTGTTGAGAAAAACATGGGCTAGTTGCTGAGAATCACCGCCTTATGCACACGGTTTAGGAAGTGTTTCCAGCTCATGTTTCCTCATCCCTTGTGGCTAAAGAATTCTATATTCTTTAGGGATTTTAGTTTCCAAAAATTTGAGGAATTGTTTTTCCAAGCACTATATAAAGTCGCTTCTTAGAACGTTAGAAGCATCGGTTTTCAAAAAGAAAAATTCAGTGTTCATGAGCTTAAAAGTTTCAAAAGAAAACCGTGTCTAGTGAGTTATTTGAGCTTTCAAAGTTGGCATACTAGGACTTCATTGTACCTTATATTAGCTTAGTTGAGAAGCATTGTAATAGGGTGTTTTTCTTTATATTCTTCTTTCACAAAAGTGAGTTGAGTGTGTGTCCAAATCAAGGGGATTTTGGACGTGGGGTAACCTGTCTTAGGGAAGACGGTTACGTGGGTTGCAATTTGTAACAAGGTGTGTTACTATTGTAACGTGATTAGCCCGTTTAGTGAAGTGTTTAAATCCTACACGAGGTAGGTCGTGGTTTTTAACCTCAGTTGGGCTAGAGGTGTTTTCCACGTAAAAATCCTGTGTCCATTATTTCCGCATTCAATTTTGTTGGATTTTCGCTTCTGCTTATCTCAGGAACAACCTGTGCGAACAGGGCCTAAGACTGTTTGCCAGCAACTTGCGAAAATCGGACACCACAATTCACCCCCCTCTTGTGGTTGTGTACTCTCTAAATCAACAAGTGATATCAGAGCAGGTTCTCCTTTGAAAGGCTAACACCTTGAGAGATCCTTGAAGATGAGTACCCCACAAGGCATGCTTGAAGGTCAATCCATAACTCGACCACCATATTTTAATGGTCAACATTATAGTTGGTGGAAGAACCGAAAGGAAAACTACATTCAAGTTGAGGACTACGAGTTATGGATGCTTATCAAGAGTGGACCACTCATTCCCACAAAAGTGATCGAAGATGGAAGCAAAGTTCACAAAAAGCCTGAAGAGTTCAATTCCAAAGATTTCAAAATGATGGAAAAGAATGCAAAGGCCAAAAAACTCTTGTATTTTGGTCTTGGTCCTGATGAATATACTCGCATATCTGAATGTGAGTCGGCAAGGAGATCTGGGATGCTTTGCAAATAGCTCACGAAGCGACCAATCAGGTAAAGCAATCCCGGATTGAATTGCTTATGAGAAAATATGAGCTGTTTGAGATGGGTGATCGTGAAAGTGTGATGGACATGTACACTCGCTTCATTCACATAACAAATGAGTTGAAATCCCTAGGAAAATCCTTCACCATCGAAGAATTGGTGAGGAAAATCCTAAGAATTTTACCTCATTCTTGGGAAGCGAAAGTCACGGCCATCCAAGAAGCTAAGGATATGAACAAGATCACCCTAGATGAGCTGATTGGAAATCTCCAAACGTATGAACTTAGAAAAAATTCTCAGCAAAAAGATGAGACAAAGAGAGATCAAGGTCTTGCTCTAAAAGCCTTAGAAGATGATTCTGATTCTGATGAGGAGGAGATTGCCATGATAACTCAAAAATTTAAGAAGTTCTTCAAGAAAGTTAAAGAAAACAGCAAAAGGAAGGACTTTGGCAAGGGCAGAAACACCTCTCGGGAACAGTTCTCTGGATGCTTCAAGTGTGGCAAGCTAGACCACATTGTGAGAAACTGCCCACTACACAAGGAGGAACAAGAACCCGAACACCCTAGAAAACAGGGGAGGAAACAGGGTGTAAGCAGCTCAGCGAAACGATTCTCAAAAGCTATGCTCGCGGCTTGGGGTGATTCAAGCGAGGATGAGGAAAGGTCTGAAGCCGAGGAAGCTGATGTAGCACTCATGGCAAGAAGTGACACTGATTCAGATGATGGATCAACAGATAGTCTGACTCAACTCAAGAACAAGGTACGTGGTCTAAATAAATCAACTCTTGAGGAATTAGTGTACACTATAATGGATATATGTGCTAAATTAAAAAGGGATGTTCGTGACCTAGAACTTGAAAATGAAACTCTTAAATTGGAAAAACTTGAAGTTGACAAAGAGACACTTGCCTTGCATGAAAACATTAATGTGCTTAAAGAGACTTTACTCATGAAAGAAGAGACTTGTTCCATTAATCTGACTGAGCTGGAAAAGGAATCTCTTGACTTAAAAGGAAAGGTCGAATCTTTGCTGGAAGAAAACAAAAACTTGCTTGAGAAAATAAAACAAATGGAATTAGACCTTGTCACAAACAAGCTCTGGAACAGGTTCTCAAGGGCGCTTGAATGGTTAAACACACATCATAGTCGAAATAGAAGAGGACTAGGTTTTGTGCCTAAGATGACCTACCCAGTGAATAGAAAATACGTAGGATTATCTGAGAACATTGTATGTTATCACTGTGGTAAAACGGGTCATTATCGTTATACTTGTCCCTCGAGAAAGTATGCCATTAAAAGGAACACAGCTTATGTAAAACAAATATGGGTTAGAAAAGATGAGATTTGTACGTCTAAAGGAATGGGACCCAAGTGGATCTGGGTTCCCAAAACTAACCTATGATCTGTTTTGCAGGCTGAAGTGAGAGAAAACCACCCAGCAAACAACCCAGCAAACAGCGCAGGGAACAACCTAGGGAACAAGCAGCTGTGGTATGTTGACAGTGGGTGTTCGAGGCATATGACTGGTGAAAAATCCAATTTTCTCTCACTTACAGCTTTAGAAGGAGGGAGTGTGGCATTTGGAAACAGCAAATCCGGGACAATTGTCGGTATAGGTAAGATACGTGAGTCACTCTCCCATTCAATTGATAATGTTTATTTTGTGGATGGATTAAAATACAACTTGCTAAGTGTGTCCCAACTGTGTGACAAAGACAACCTAATAGTGTTCTCTCCAACACGTTGCTTGGTTGTAAATATGAACATAGGAGATGTTGTGTTGAAGGGGAAGCGACACAAAAATGTTTATAAAGTGTGTATTTCTACTCTTCCCCAAAATAATTTGACTTGTTTAAGTGCCCTAAATGATGATCTTATGCTTTGGCACAAAAGGCTAGGTCATGCAAGCCACTCGCTTTTGAACAAACTTGTAACCAAAGACTTAGTGGTAGGCTTACCTTCCATCAAATTCAATGATGACAAGGTATGTGATGCATGTGCCAAAGGCAAACAAGTCAGAAATTCATTTAAATCTAAAAGGTGTGTAAGCACTACTCGACCTCTTGAATTGATACATATGGATATATGTGGTCCAATGAGGATCATGAGCAGAGGTGGTAAGAGGTATGTGCTTGTGATAGTGGATGACTACTCTCGTTTCACTTGGACCCTGTTTTTGGCTTCTAAAGATGAAACTTTTAAAAAATTTCTTGCTTTCATTAAAAAGACTGAAAAGAGAGTAGGACACTCTTTGGTATGCCTAAGGTCTGACCATGGTACAGAATTTGAAAATTCGAGCTTTATTGATTATTGTAATGAGCATGGTGTTGATCATAATTTTTCAGCTCAAGAACACCCCAACAGAACGGGGTGGCAGAACGCAAAAATCGCACTCTAGAGGACATGACTAGAACAATGCTTGTTGCTAGTGGTCTTCCTAGAAACTTTTGGGCTAAAGCTTTGAATACATCATGTTACATTATAAATAGATGCATGATTAGACCTATTCTTAACAAAACTACTTATGAACTTTTCAAGGGAGAAAACCTAATATTATGCATTTGAGAGTTTTTGGTTGTAAATGTTTTGTGCATAATAATGGAAAGGATGCCTTAGGGAAATTTGATCCAAGGAGTGATGAAGCAATATTCCTTGGTTACTCCTCGCATAGTAAGGCATACAAAGTGTTTAATAAGAGAAGCTTGTGTGTTGAGGAAAGTGTGCATGTGCTTTTTGATGAAACTAACTCTCTAAGCGAGAATGATGCACAGGAAGAAGACTTCGAACTAGGTCTTGTTAGAAAAGACGTGCTGCTTCAAGGTGAACAAGGTAAGAATCAATCAGAGGGAGCAAGGCCTGAGGCTGTTCTTCAGGAAGGTAAGCAAGGTGTGAACCACACAGGGGGAAACAGGGTGGAACCCTGTTCGGGACAACACCAGCCGAATCCTTCAGGGATAAATCCAGGAACAAGCTCTCAAACAGGCTCGAGAACAGGTTCTGAACCTGTTTCACCGAGTATTCCAGCTAGGATGGAGAGCGAGTCTGTGAACCCACTTTCACCACGATCAAGAAAATACCAAAGTTCACATCCTCTTGATCAAATTTTGTCTGATATTAATGCAGGAGTTCAAACTAGATCTAGACTCAAAAATTTTTGTGCTTTCTATGCTTTTCTCTCAAAAATTGAGCCTAAGAATATTAATGAAGCCCTTGCAGATTCAGATTGGGTCACAACCATGCAAGAAGAACTCCATCAGTTCGAAAGGAACAAGGTATGGCACGTTGTGCCACGGCCAGATGATAGAACAATCATTGGAACCAAGTGAGTGTTCCGTAACAAGCTGGATGAATGTGGAACAGTCACTAGAAACAAGGCCCGGCTGGTGGTTCAAGGCTACAACCAAGAAGAGGGAATTGATTATGAAGAAACCTTTGCACCTGTTGCAAGGATGGAGGCCATTCGAATCTTGATAGCATTTGTAGCCCATATGGAGATCAAGTTGTATCAAATGGATGTCAAAAGTGCATTTTTAAATGGGTACCTCAAAGAAGAAGTGTATGTCAAATAACCCCCCGGTTTTGAAAGTGATGAATTTCCTAACTATGTTTTCAAACTTGACAAAGCACTTTATGGTTTGAAACAAGCCCCTAGAGCTTGGTATGAGCGGTTGTCAAGTTGTTTATTGGAAAATGATTTTACAAGAGGCACGGTAGACAATACCTTGTTTCTAAAATCTAAGGGGGAACATTTGTTGATTGTCCAAGTATATGTCGATGACATCATATTTGGTGCAACTCATCATGATTTGTGCAATGAATTTTCAAAAATGGTGAGGAGTGAGTTTGAAATGAGCACGATGGGTGAGCTTAATTTCTTTCTAGGCTTGCAAATCAAGCAAACTTCAAACGGCACCATGATCCATCAACAAAAGTATATCAAAGAGTTACTTAAGCGTTTTAGGATGGAGTCGGCCAAGCCCATTGATACTCCCATCTCTCCCTCAACCAGGTTGGTAATGGATGATGGTAGTCCCTCAGTTGAGGAGAAATCATATAGGGGCATGATAGGGTCACTCCTATACCTAACGGCTAGTAGACCTGACATTGTCTTCAGTGTAGGTCTATGTGCACGTTTTCAGTCTAATCCTAAAGAAACTCATCTTAAGGCTGTAAAAAGGATTTTAAGATACTTAAAACATACACCTGATCTAGCCTTATGGTATCCTAGAGGTTGCAACTTTGATCTTGTTGGGTATACTGATGCTGATTATGCAGGTTTCTTGGTTGATATAAAAAGCACCTCAGGTATGGCTCACTTTCTTGGACCTTGTTTGGTATCTTGGGCAACCAAGAAACAACTCTCTGTTGCCTTGTCCACAGCAGAAGCTGAATACGTGGCAGCTGCATCCTGTTGTGCTCAGTTATTATGGATAAGGCAACAACTCAAGGATTTTTATGTTGACATAGGATGCATTCCTATTTATTGTGACAATACAAGTGCAATTAACATTACCAAAAATCCATGTCAACACAAAAGAACAAAACATATTGACATTCGTCATCATTTTCTAAGAGACAATGTTGAAAAAGGAGTGATCTCAATGAATTTTTATGCCACTGAAAATCAAATTGTTGATATATTCACCAAGGCATTGAGTAGAGAACAATTTGAAAGGAATAGACTCGAACTAGGTTTAACTAAAACAACCTGACCATCCTATTCTCTCTCCCTGTTGGCAAAATTTAAAATGCTATGGGTACAACATATTAAATTTTTGTTTGCAATCAACTTCTGTGCTATGTGTAGCATATGTGAGGTATGCAACCTGCTGACACTCGTTGAGGTCTAATGAGATTGCCCTTATTGTCCCATGTTACCTAGCAAGTAACCTCAAGAACAAGCATCAGAAACAGGTACGCCTCTTGTTTGTCAAATATGTGCAACTAGTTGGGAATTGCTAAAACACCTCCGAGGCGTGCACGGCTTAATTTAATGCTAAAGCCCTTTGCAAAATGGGCAAAATCTTTAAAAGATCTTGCACGCTTCTCTCTCTTTAAATCTCTCTTCAAACTTGCTTCACTCTCTCACCTCACCCGAAATTCCTCTTGCTCTGAAAATCTGCTCGAGAAACCCTAATCTCTCTCCTTCCTCTGAAAAAATGGCGTCCCCCATCAGCACCGAGAGTTCCTCGACTGTGACCCAGGGCAACCAGTCACAAAGCACAGCCTTGCAAACAGCCACAGCCCTGTTTGCACCTACACAGTTTCTGGCAGCGTTAATGGAAGGTAAATCCACTGAACCTTCTCGCCCAATTATCTACAAACCTTTTGGGTTTTTGAAGAGGATAGACCTTAGAACAGTAGGTCTAAAATTGGAAGACATTCCCTACAAATTTGGGTGGGATTTAATTTTGTTTGGTAAACCGGGCGCATGTCAACAGTCTGGAGAACCCCAAGAACCTGTTGGGGCATCTGACCGAGAAATTGGGGCTTTAGATGAACTCTTTCTATTCGAACATGCCCTAGATGACATCAATTCGTTTGGGCTGTTTCCAGAGCAGGGAACAGGGGACGAAACAGGGTCTGAGGTTTTTAGGGATGACCTAGGGGAGGATTTGTCAAAAGAAGAAGGGGGAAGTAGTGGTCAAATGGAGGAGTCTCCTGTCAAGCCTGCACAAGCCACACCGGTAACACAAACCGGTGAGAAACACAAAAGGTAGAAAATTGTGGCTAGGCGTACTAGAATGCCAAGAACATGACCACCATCAAGGTCTAAAAGCGGCCAGACTGAAGAACCCTCAAAAAGTGAAACCCCTGTCAAACCAAAACCACAAATCCCCTCTTCGGCCAAACCCACAAACAGGCCAACTCAAAAATCAGCCTGAATTGCTTTCCAATCCACGCCCTGTCCTGCCAAACAGTCATTCCCTGTTGTTGAGGAAATTGATTCCTCCTCTGAGCCTTCATCAGATAGCGACCCTGAGAACACCACCTTCAAACAGGGCACTCCCGTGTTCTCAGAGTTCTTAGAGGATAAGCCTCTGCCTGCACCAAAATCAACCTCCACTTTACCCTCCAAACCATCACCCCTCAAAACTCCCAAGAGAAAAGCCTCCCTCAAACACGCCTCCACACAAGACCCTCCTACTGTGCCCTAACCTAAGAGAGCCAATAAGTCTACCCCGTCTGCCATTTCAGCCAAACTGACCTAATTGCTTCAGAGACGGGTCGACAGGGGGAAAATTATCAAGGTAAAATATTTTGAGGAACAGGGTCTGGGGGTGTTTCTGCACAAGCTGCGTGCACTGAGGTGGTATGAGTTGTTTACAAACACACAGCTGGGGTGTTCTGTACATGAGCTAGTGTTGCAAGAAAAACAGAGTTTTAATATTTGTAAACCCCAAGTGCAAGGTGTATCGTTGAGTACTTGGGGTGTCATCCACAGGAAATTGTGTTTCCAACTACTAGAGTTTACTAGAGCGTCTCAAGTTAGGTAATATCAACGGTGAAGGAAAGGAGCTAAACTACGCTACAAATACAGAAACAAGCGACTTGGAGTTGTGATTTTACCAATGGATGAACTAACTAACCAAGGCGAGTCCTAGCCTACCCAAACCACACTACGAACTAGAGATGGTCAGTTGCACCATCAAAGACCATCCAAGCCCCCTCTCAAGGCTCATGAGCTAGTCTAACTCGCGTAACCACCTACTTTCGTGGGGTTAGTCGAATTAGACTACAAAACTAGCAACCCCGGACCTAGCTCGATTCGGATACTACTTTTGTGTCCCGAACTCGGCTATTCCCTCTCCCACACTAGCTAATTGACCTCACCTCTCAGCATAAGTCAATCGCCCAAAAAAATATGGATGAAAGCTCTCTCAAGCATTTCATCAAACACTTGGCGGGCGTTAAGAAAAACTCTAAGTTCTAGGCATAGATTGGATATGGTTAGGCCAACTACAAGATTAATTAGCCATCAAGAGGCTAATCACAACCCAAGTCAACACAATCTACCAACTAAACATCAAAAACGAATCAAAACCTAAACTACCAAACAAGTGCAAGAACACGAAGAACAAAGCAAAGGAAATGAAATAAAAAGAATTCAAACAAGTAAATGACATAAATTAACAATGAAATTAAACATATAAATCAAACAAAACAAATACAAGAATCAAAATCAACAAAACATAATTAACAAGAATATAAAAACTAGAGGGATAAAAGAGAAGAAAACTTAGTCTTGAATTGATGAAGAACTTGAAATCCAAAGGTTGAATCCAATGTTACAATCTTCAATCCTAAACTAATCTCCCTTATTAGCTAAAATCTATCCTAAACTACTCTAGAAATCGCCAGAGACACGCCACAAGCGAAGCCCGTACGACCCTCTGCGCGACCCCCACAAACAGACGCCCGAACGGACTTAAATAGAAATCGTGAACACGACGAAACGGGGGGGACGGCACGGTCTGACCGTGCCAGGGTGGCACGGCCGTGCCACATGGCACGGCCACACCGTGCCACTTCACTGGTGGCGCGGTGTCGCCCCCCCGATTTTGTCCGGTTTTGCCGGTTTTCGCTGTTTTTCTTCGTTTTGTCTCGTCTTCGTCCCTTTTCACGACGTTTGCTTGATTTGAAGTTATTTCCTGCAAAACATAAATAAAACAAGTAAAAATCCTAAGAATTAAGTTATTATACGAGCAAAAAGTGAGTGAAAGAGGCACGTAAAATGGGTAAATTTACCGTTCAACACACCCCCACACCTATCTTTTGCTCGTCCTCGAGCAAAATAAAAGAAAAAACTAAAGTAAACAACTAACTCACTTTCGTAGGAATCACGGTTGCATTTAGCGTATGCAACAAGCCCTTTAAACCCCTTGGTCACCCCAAGTGGACGAGGAAGGTCTCGTGAGGGTTTGCAGAAGATATACCCACAAAATCTCAAAAAGGAAAAACAAAGAAAAGAGGAACAAAAATCGGAAAAAAAAAAGAAAATGACAAAACAAAATATATACATCAGGGTGAACTGTACACGTTCGATCAACCAAAACCCCCCCAGTAACTCAAGTATCAGTCTGTACGCAAGCATTATATGCATCTCATGACACATCATCTCAAAGAATGACATTCAGACATCAGCTTTTCACCCCATGACGCAAGAAAATAATGAATCCATCCTGGTGCCTGTGTGCAAGTGTATCATCACCCTAAAACTAAGCCTACCAAAACCAAACTCAATCCCACGCAGCTGACACAAGCTACCTTTTCGAATGGCTAGCATGGAAAGCAAGCTTCCCCAATAACAGTATTGCCTCAAAGGGCAACACCCAGTAGCGCATGCCTCAAAGGGGTACTTGTCGTTTTCAATTCTTTTCTTCCCCACTTTTTTTCTTTCCATTATTATTTTTTTTTTCAATACAAACTCATGTTACGCCTCAAAGGGATACACCCAGTAGCGCTTGAATTTGTTTGTTTTTTGCTTTTGTTTTGGAAAATGGGGGTGCCAGCACATATAAAAGGAGCTGTGCAGTAGACAAGTGGGGGAGTCAATCATGGAAGATTAAGAATATAGGATGATGATAATACATAAATCAGGACTGGATTGCAAAATTACAGTGGACTGTTGGGGTTAGAACTGAGACCTAAAACGACATATTGGTGATGAATATCTATCATGCACATTATACTTATATACGAGCTAATAGTCAAGGTACCGGAGATCAAGGCTGATCAAAATAGTACAAAACTCCCCTAAATTCAAAAGAAAAAGAAAAATTTATACAAAAAGGAGAAAAATTGCAAATTTTACACACAAATGAAAAATTTTCACAAAAATAAAAAGAAAAGGGGAGATGACCCACCCCCACACCGAAATCTCACAATGTCCTCATTGGGAGCCGTGAGTCATCACCAACACACAAAAATAAAGAAAACAGAATCAAACACAAGACATACAAAATCGACAAATATATACACAAGCTAACACACTCTCCTAAAAACGCAATCTCGCCCAATCAAAAACAAGATCACACATATATACCAAACTAGCACCACCAACAAGAAATATATACCAATCCAACAACACCACCAATCACAACACAATAAAAATCCACAAAAACACAAAAATGGTGATCGCAGCCAACAACGGCTCAGCAACATCCACATTTCACCACAATATGATCACCAATCAAAAACACAATCCTAATATCCACAACTAAATAAAAACAAAAAGAAAGAAAAGAAAAAGAAAAAGAAGGGGGAAGAAGAGTGAGAACGAGTATACCAGGTCGGGTACTGAATGTACCCGAACTATGCCATGACGACTTAAGGAGCATCAGCCACTCCTTGCCGCTCAAGATGCGAATCGTCAGTTCGGATGCAGTCAAAGCTCATAGGAGCTTATCATGCATTGCTGCATGCAGCTCAGAACGGTGTGAGTAAGAGAATAGTGATAAAGATGGAGCAAACAAAGTTAGTGCCCTCTTAAACTCACCAGATACCTGTGAGAAATCAGCAGAATAATCAAATACAATAGTCAATGTGATTTCTCCAGGCATGCCCTCTAGGTACAGACGATAAGGATCAAGGAGGGGGTCATACCCTCTAAAAGTACCTAGAGGCTCAGAACAGTCAACCACATTCCCCTCGAGTATCACATGAGGATCGATAAGTGACAAATCACAACACTTAGGGGAATGGGAGGGTGGGGAACATGAAGAGGAAGCATGGAATGTAGCAAGAGAGGTGGGGGAGATGCTATCAATAAAATCAGGACTAGTTGGTCCTGCAACCACAACATCCATGCATGAAGTCCCTGTGGGAGTCCCATAAAAAGCATGCACCTCGATAGAAACATTGTCAGACTCAAACCTACTATCATCCTCCTCAACACTAACGCTAACGCCAAAGGTCTCTCCTACCTTGAACTCCGTCGACTGAGCTAAAGGGAAGGTGTATCAGGAAAGGTCATGATAAGCGCAGTGTTGTCCCAGAGGGTATTAGGAAAGGATGAAGCAACAGTGAGCGAAGTGGTCAAGGGAGGGTCGAGTGCGTCCTCTAGTCCGGACTCTAGAGGAGGAAAAGACGCACCATCATCACACAGATTGACATCAAGTCTAGGAGTACTAGAACTAGGGTCAGTCTCGGGTGATAGGTCATACTCCCGCAGTTTATTAACAAACTCAGCAAACTCAATATGTTGCTTGTTCATGGCCTTTATCATACTAGAAATTCTAGCAAAGCCATCAGCAGAAATACGATAGGGACAAGAAACACTGTCATGGTCAGAACAATGGCAGATCTCACATGCAAGAGGTGTATAATTAGGAACGCAGGGGGATGGGGTGGATGAAGTAAATTGACTAGTCTCAAATTTATAAGTATCCCTAGCCAACCACTCAAGTAATTCCCAAGCTTCATCAACATTTCGAGCATGGAAATCCCAATGCTCCAAAAGAGCACAGGTCTCACAAGTCACACCCTCATCGACAACATGCAATATTTCCCATTTTCCATATAAACATTCACAAGAAGCACATTGAGCAAGATAAGCATGTAAACGATCCCAATAACGGTAAAATAATTCTTGCTCACATTGGGGAAAATGGAAAATTGCCATTGGAATTTTTTTTTTTTTTGAAAATTTTGATGGGAAATAAAAGCCTAGTCTCGAATGCCTAAGCAAACCCCAATATCGAAAAACGCTAATTCCCCGACAACGGCGCCAAAAACTTGTTGCAAGAAAAACAGAGTTTTAATATTTGTAAACCCCAAGTGCAAGGTGTATCGTTGAGTACTTGGGGTGTCGTCCGCAGGGAATTGTGTTTCCAACTACCAGAGTTTACTAGAGCGTCTCAAGTTAGGCAAGATCAACGGTGAAGGAAGGGAGCTAAACTACGCTACAAATATAGAAACAAGTGACTTGGAGTTGTGATTTTACCAATGGATGAACTAACTAACCAAGACGAGTCCTAACCTACCCAAACCACACTATGAAGTAGAGATGGTCGGTTGCACCATCAAAGACCACCCAAGCCCTCTCTCAAGGGTCATGGGCTAGTCTAACTCGCGTAACCACCTACTTTCATGGGGTTAGTCGAATTAGACCATAAAACTAACAACCCCGGACCTAGCTCAATTCGGATACTACTTTCGTGTCCCGAACTCGGCTATTCCCTCTCCCACACTAGCTAATTGACCTCACCTCTCAGCATAAGTCAATCGCCCAAAAAATATGGATGAAAGCTCTCTCAAGCATTTCATCGAACACTTGGCGGGCGTGAAGGAAAACTCTAAGTTCTAGCATAGATTGGGTATGGTTAGGCCAAATACAAGATTAATTAGCCATCAAGAGGCTAATCACAACCCAAGCCAACACAATCTACCAACTAAACATCAAAAACGAATCAAAACCTAAGCTACCAAACAAGTGCAAGAACACGAAAAACAAAGCAAAGGAAATGAAATAAAATGAATTCAAACAAGTAAATGACATAAATTAACAATGAAATTAAACATATAAATCAAACAAAATAAATACAAGAATCAAAATCAACAAAACATAAATAACAAGAACATAAAAACTAGAGAGATAAAAGAGGAGAAAACTTAGTCTTGAATTGATGAAGAACTTGAACTCCAAAGGTTGAATCTAATGTTCCAATCTTCAATCCTAAACTAATCTCCCTTATTAGCTAAAAATCTATCCTAAACTACTCTAGAAATCGCCAGAGACGTGCCCCAAGCGAAGCCTGTACGACCCTCTGCGCGACCCCCACAAACAGACGCCCGAACGGACTTAAATAGAAATCGCGAACACGACGAAACGGGGGGGGGACGGCACGGTCGTGCCATGTGGCACGGCCTGACCTGACCGTGCCAGGGTGGCACGGCCGTGCCATATGGCACGGCCACACCGTGCCACTTCACTGGTGGCGGGGTGTCGCCCCCCCGGTTTTGTCCGGTTTTGCCGGTTTTCATCGGTTTTCGCTGTTTTTCTTCGTTTTGTCTCGTCTTCGTCCCTTTTCGCGATGTTTGCTTGATTTGAAGTTATTTCCTACAAAACATAAATAAAACAAGTAAAAATCCTAAGAATTAAGTTATTATACGAGCAAAAAGTACGTGAAAGAGGCACGTAAAATGGGTGAATTTACCGTTCAACAGCTGGCAGAGTTCTATGCCAACTGCACTGTCACCGAAGGGGTAGTGACAAGTATTGTTAATGGACAACAGCTTCGCTTTGATGGGAAGATATTAGAGGAAATTCTGGAGATTCCCTCCACGGGCTTTGATATATATGTGAGAGAAGACAAGACTGTTCTAGGGACAGCCAGGCTGCTGGAGCTCTCCCAGAAATTTAGCCAGCAACCAAACCTACAAACACCCAAGTCCGTGAAGAAAGGGGACATGACATCGCTCCATCAATTGATATTTTGGTTTATTATCAAGAATGTCATTCCTCGGGGCCAGGGTCGCAATCTTGCCGATGCCATGGATCAGTGTCTTATCGACCTGATGGACAAGGGAGAGCAAATTAACCTTTATGCCATCATGGTTCGATATATTGCAAGAATTGCAAACACCTCCAGGGAACATGACCTGGGGTATGGTTTCTTCCTGACTAGTGTCTTTGAGCATTTTGGGGTGACATTGCAGAAGAAGATAGGAGCTCAGTTCATTGATGAGATTGGGAGTAACACCCTTATGGGGTATGGATATACTTTGGTTGAGGGGTCTGCATCAGAACAGGGGACAAAAACACCCCGTCCTCCTGTTCCTGGCAGTTCCTCAATCAAACTTGAGGCTGCTCTGCCGGAAAGCTCTCGACTCAGTGCTGAGCTTACTGATGTGAAGGCTGCCCTGGACGAGGAAAAAGCTCTAAATGCTAAGCGCCATAAAGATCTCCTCCCCCTTCTCTCTTCCCTTTCAACAAAATTTTCTCCTGCTCCCTGATCACCCCCCATAAGCTGTTTCCATCGGTTGTTCTCAAAGGCTGTTCTCACTTCTCTTGGTTATCCTCTCTTGCCAGTTTGTACTATGTTGCACTTTTTTGGTGAATGACAGGTCATCTTGGTTTTTGATTGGCTTTGCCTTACTTGCTTTTTGCTGTGAATTGCTTGTGTGTGACTAGAATGGCCAATCTCATTACCGTACCAACACACTTGAGTGTATCGCCTATTGACTTTCCTCCATTACCCAAGTGGTGGTGATAGCAAACACCTTCTGTTTGACTGTTCGCTCCTACTTTTTAATGATGCCAAAAGTGGGAAGATAGGATGACCAATATTGTTTTGGTTTTTCCATGGACGTGTTAATTTTCTTACATTTTTTTTCGATACTCACTGCTTCATGTGAATGTGAAAAATTGGCACTAATCACTTCAATTGTCCTTGAAAGTCAATATGGTCACTTGGTTTGCCATCATCAAAAAGGGGGAATTTGTTAGAATGTATAAGGTTTTGATGATAACAAATCCAAGTATTGTTATTGCACCAAACAAGTCTTAAAACTGCTTGACTAATGGATTATCAAGAACAGGTACTCAAGTTAGCAATACAAGAACAGCCGTGAAGAACAGGTTCTGCGAAGTGTTTGAAGCACAGGATATAAGTGCAGCCGTGAGAAACAGTTTCTGTGAAGTGTTTACAGCAAATTCGTCTTTCTACAAGATGACTAGTGGTTACAACAAGATGTCTTGATTTAATTTGGTTTTATATTTTTGGACTCTTGTTAATATGCCAATCAGAAAGTCTTAACTTACCACTTACTTGAAACGGTTTTGCTTTTTTTGGAAAATATTTCGGATCACCCTTCGAAACAATTCTGGAAACAGGACGCTCAAGGTGTTTCCAGAATAAGCTGTGAAAAAAAATAATTTTTCACGTTGTTATCTTTTGGATTTTGAGCAGCTTCTCCAAGATTTACAAGAAAGATTTTTCTATGGAGTATCTTACCCCTTACCCTAAAAACAGTTATTAAAATCTAAGGGGATTTGCAAAATCTTTTTGAATAAAAAGAATATCCAATTTTTGGTAAGTGGATAAGGTTGTTGAGAAAAACATGGGCTAGTTGCTGAGAATCACCGCCTTATGCACACGGTTTAGGAAGTGTTTCCAGCTCATGTTTCCTCATCTCTTGTGGCTAAAGAATTCTATATTCTTTAGGGATTTTAGTTTCCAAAAATTTGAGGAATTGTTTTTCCAAGCACTATATAAAGTCGCTTCTTAGAACGTTAGATGCATCGGTTTTCAAAAAGGAAAAATTCAGTGTTCATGAGCTTAAAAGTTTCAAAAGAAAACCGTGTCTAGTAAGTGAGTTATTTGAGCTTTCAAAGTTGGCATACTAGGATTTCATTGTACCTTATATTAGCTTAGTTGAGAAGCATTGTAATAGGGTGTTTTTCTTTATACTCTTCTTTCACAAAAGTGAGTTGAGTGTGTGTCCAAATCAAGGGGATTTTGGTCGTGGGGGAACCTGTCTTAGGGAAGATAGTTACGTGGGTTGCAATTTGTAACAAGGTGTGTTACTATTGTAACGTGATTAGCCCGTTTAGTGAAGTGTTTAAATCCTACACGATGTAGGTCGTGGTTTTTCACCTCAGTTGGGCTAGAGGTGTTTTCCACGTAAAAATCCCGTGTCCATTATTTCTGCATTCAATTTTGTTGGATTTTCGCTTCTGCTTGTCTCAGGAACAACCTGTGCGAACAGGGACTAAGACTGTTTGCCAGCAACTTGCGAAAATCGGACACTATAATTCACCCCCCTCTTGTGGCTGTGTAGTCTCTAAATCAACATAGCCCCTAGACACTAGGTCCGTCACATAACCAAAAAGAGGTACGGACCATGTCATTACGGTCGGAGAGGATTGGACTAACTATGTACAATGTCAGATGCTCCACAAAATATAATTATCCAATCCAACCAAACCATATCTACATACAGGGCTCAAAATGAAAACCACTAGACCAGCCCCTAGAACTACCTAACGATCCCTAGATGGATCGTAATCTGAGTCAGACTCATCATCAGGTTCTTCACCTGAATCGAAGCTGCTCGTAGATGCCTTTAACTCGGAATTATCAACCTCCTGTTGAACTTGTGGCTCATACTCCTCCTCTAAGTCCACCATCAAATCATCCGCCTCTTGTTCCCCTTGCTGCTCTATCCCCATCTCATCATTGTCTTGATCCTCCTCAGGATCATCCTTTTCTGGATCGTCCTTCTCTGGATCGTCCTCCTCTCTCTGATGATCCTCATCCCCAGAACTAATCACCACTACTTCTAGGGTGCCGGGGATGTCTATCACTACGTAAGCCTCCCCAGGGCTATTAGGCATCAGTGGGGTGCCTGGTGCGGGCGGAATGAGTGGCCCCTATGCTGGTGCTGGCGGGGAGGGTGGCCCCTATGCTGGTACTGGGGCTACAGGTGGGGGATGGACCTGATGTAGGGGAAAGATGTGCTGAAGAGTTTCTATAGTAATTCACCTCAATTCAAACTCCTCTCTCAAAAACAGCTCCGTAGTAAGAGTCGTCCACACTCCCTGGGCCTAAAACCTAGGCCCGTCCAAGCCTGGGTTCCCTGTCATCATAAAGTCGTGGTAACGTTGCCTAAACTCCACCCAAGGGCCAACCGGGGGTAAGGACCCAAGCAGTCTCTGTGCACGGACCGCAATACTGTGGAACTCAGAGTAAGGGTCCTGTGCATATGCCTCTATACTCATATGTAGCAACGAAATGTGAGCTATCATAGATCCCCCCGACAGCATATTAACGTCATAAGGGTCCATCTAACAAAGAAAACACATATATGAGAGGCATGCATATCCATAAACAAGAAGCATACAAATGAAAGCAACCTGCAGTCTAATATCGTTATTGCACTCCTAATATCATTCTAGCAATATACTATAGATAGCCCCCTCACTGCAACCATTCTCACCCTATAGTTTCTAACTCTATATTCCTCAAGAAAATCTCAACGGGGCTTTGATACCAAATCTATAACGCCCCAAATATATATGCTTCATTACCTGCCTTCGCCTACTTGCATTCACCTGCTTAAGGTTATCAATAAGATATAATAACTCAATGAACAGGGCGTTGCCGCCGTCCATGAAGGACAAGACTTCCGTTATGCATGCAAACTTGCCATAAACCAAAGGTTATCCTATAAAGGGGCATTCACCATCATAATCACTCAAACCATTAAGTTATATACAAAAAGGCTCTAACATCCCGAGGATAATACCAACTTACATAACTCAGTTCAGAAATACAGTTGTAACATCAAAATGCATAATTCAGTTTAAATATATAGTAGACACTTCAAAATACATCACAATATACCAAGATAGCATCTTAGCTCTCCCACACCGTCAACCACATGAACGGTCATATCTCATTTATCACCTCCAGCCTCCCTACCCGCCTGAGGGCGGTTCACTGAACATTTTCCTAAAACAAAACATAAAACATTTCGAACTATGAGCCAAAGCTCATTACATGCACCCCTGTACTGATAAAAATTCACTAAAAAGTTATTTGGGCCCGCTTGCAATTCATTTTAATTAAAAGAAGGAATGAGATGCATATAAAACTGTATTACCACTTATTATCTGTTAGTGCACCCCTTAGTAACTGTTACGATCTGTGAATAGATGTACACCTGTCAAGTCGACTGAGGGACCTGGCCTAAAGCCGCGCATGTAACTGGAGGGCAATGCCCTATAACTGATAACTGACGGGGTCACTAATTATATGATGAAGCACTGATTAAAATGATTCATTGAGGTACTTACCAAAATATTGTGATTTCGATAAATACGTGCTGATTACTAAAGATACAGGTAATGAACATACCTGGAAGTTTTAAATGCTAGTTCACAGAGGAATGAGATGCACTAAAGTGAAGGAAATGAAAGCTTAGACCTTAATTCTGTTCAAAGGTTCATTATAGGAAGATAAGGTCGGAACGATCTTGTTCTTACAATGGATAATTTTAAATAAAACTAGCTTATGAAGAACTTTTACACACTAGTTCAATGATTAAACCAAAAAGAAGGCGACATAAACCAAAGAAATGTGATGTAAGGCACGGTAGCAAGTTTAGAGCATAAGGACTTGCAAAGAGGGTACGGAAAGAATAATCCACAACTTAAACTTCCGGCCTCAAAATAAGACGTAAGACCCCAATATAAATAGGTTAGGAAGTCCTCTACAACTTTTATTAAGGACACAAAACTTGATTCCCTTGACAGGTTGCATAAAATGGGGTTAGAACACTAACATGCCAGTTTACAGTGCTGGAAAATCCATTCTACCTAGGTTCAGTAAAAAGGCCATAACTTCCTTCACAGAGCTCGGATTAATGCAATTCAAAAGCCATGTTAAAGCTAGCACACTGAGCTATCTACCCACCAAAAATCAAAATTTTTGGCTAGGCCGATTATTACCAGTTTCATTCCAAAGTGTGTCCTATTTTTCTGAAAATTTCAGTAGCACTGCTTTAGTGTGTTCCTTCATTTTTTTACACCAATCCTCAACTCAAACTCTTTCTTAAGAGTATGTAAACATACTTTGGTACATCTCAACCTCACACAAAAATACCATACATAATTCCTCTTCATATTCATATCAAATAAAACTCCTTTTCTAGTCACATATATACACACACTTCAAATTTACCATTAGTTGATCCAAATCTTGCATTTTGGACAAAACCCTAACTTTGGGTCACTTTGAACTCACTCCCAACTTTTATATTAAGAGATAAGCAAAAACAAGGATAAATCAATCACTAAACAACACTTAAACAAGAAGCTTGCATGACTAAGATGAAACCCTAACCCTAACCTCATCCAATTTCAACTCCAACATAATCCATCAACTAGATGATTCTTAATACCATAAGAATAGCATAATCCATCACTAAAACAACCAAAATAATAAACAAAAACCAACAAGATCAAGAATCAAGAACAAATTCAGCATAAGAGGTGAAAAGAATACTCACTTTGAGCTTAAAAAGAAGTAGAAATGATGCTTGGTGCTTGAAGAAGGGAGAGGGATGGTTGGGGTGGTGAGTGGTGGTTGTTTGGTGGCTGAAATGGTGATGGTGATGGTGCTGCTGCTCTCTCTGCTGGCCATGGCTTAGAGGGAAGGAGGAGAGACAATAGGAGAGAGAAAGTGTCTTGAAATTGCTTGGTGTAAAATGAAGTTAAATGTAATTTTTTGCAATTTATATGAGGCTTTTACTTGGCTGAAAATAAAGGTAGAAAAGTCAATTTTACTAAGCTTAATTAAGGCTTAATTAAGAGAGTTTAGCTAAACAAATGAGGGTCAAGTCTTGTTGGGTCGAAATTGGCCTTAAACGAGCTCGGGTTTAGCAAAAGAACTGAAACCGAGCGCGTTTGCGAAATTTTTTTTTCCAAAATATTTGTGATTGTCATAAAAATAATTAAATCGCTTAATTCATAAATATCAAGGCCTATCAAGGCCTAATATCGATGATTTCACAAAAACAAAAACCCGAATTGCA
Source organism: Carnegiea gigantea (assembly GCA_029747015.1). NCBI lineage: Eukaryota > Viridiplantae > Streptophyta > Magnoliopsida > Caryophyllales > Cactaceae > Carnegiea > Carnegiea gigantea. The sequence goes on along the minus strand of JAKOGI010000261.1, from coordinate 165,703 downwards.
AAGTAAGGGCCCATTAGGTTTTCCCACTTGAAATAACAAAGAAAACGATGATTTAAATGTGATGAAATTAATCACATATATTAATAAAATAAATAAATATAATTTGGAGTTGGACTGTTACAAATTCCATTGATGCAAATTCACTGTAAACTTCTCCTATCCATTTCATTATTCCATTGATGCAAATTTGAATAAATTCCATTGATGCAAATTATTACTGTCACTTAAAAGATTTAACTAAGAAATGTGTAGAAAGGGTATTCAATTTTTATATTATACCTGTAGGAATTAAATATATTTTTCATCTTTGTATAAAAATACAGTATTAGAAAGAACTTGCCAGCTATCTTGAAACCTCACAAAATTTGATCCTAGAAAGCTATACTTATTTTTTTAAGCACATTCAAAGTTTGTTATCTAGGGAGGGCGGGAAATAAAAAGGAAAGTGCCAGTACGATTTACTGATGAATACTAATCAAATTAATTGGATAGATGTTATTAATAAATATGGATGCCTATTTTATACAGCTTAAAATATAAAAAATATGCAGCATAGTGTACATGATCTCAATAATAACTTTCTATAACTAAAAAAAATACATTTATTTCTTATAAAAAAGGAAAACCACCAAAGCACAGGCTAGATAGTTTCCCATTTTGCCAAACCCAAATAAACTTTGGATAAATTCAACTTGACTGTCCACGAAACCACCTAAGAAATTATCACATTAAAGAAAAATATTATCTCAGATTTTCTTACCCTTGTTTTTCTGTAGAATGTCTCTATTTAACCCTAGCTAAAATCTGAAGCTTAATAACTTATAATAAAAAGTATTGTAACGTATGAAAATTCAATAAAAGGAAAAAAATAGTAATTAAGCTTATAGGCTATCAAAAAATTAAAATTATTAAAATATGTACTCCTAATACTCAATTTTTTTAGTTTATATGTACACTGTCCTCACTGAAGCACCTATATATAAGTTAACCTGATCCCCTAATCCTCCAAGCCTTGGGAAACACCAAAGGAAGGGTAAGAGTGCCTCTAAGAGTATCAATGGCTAACAGTTCTGTTACAGTTTGAATCTTGTTGGTAGATGATGATCTAACATGTCCACCTGTCACTACATAGATGCTTCAATTATTTGATTATCAAGGTATTGATGAAATTTTCTCTTATTTTCTCCTCTAATTATCAGTTAATGTAAATTTTCATTTGTGTAAACACTTTTGTTTTACATAGGACCATGGCCTTTTTTTTGTTGCTACAATCATCGTATATTTTCATCATTAGATGTCTAAAACATGTTAATTAAATTTTAAGGATTTTACTCATACTTGCTCATTAGCCATGCCTGTTATCAATTTAATGATGTTTGTCAATTGTCTCTTCAAGTTGTCAATTTTTTTTTTAGTGTTGTCAATTATTTTAAGTAATAATTTTCTTACAGGTATCAAAGATTTGTCTTAGATCATTAAAAATGTTCAAAAAAATCTTGGTTTAATTTTATACGAGTGATCTCTTTAATTTGCATCTTCTTACCTATTTTAAAAGGGGAGGAAGGAGCCTTGTTGTGTACATGAATATGTGTATTAGACATGGGAGAAGATCTTCAATTGCCATGTTTTTCAATTGTGTCTTTAAGTGGTCAAATCAATTTTTGTATGTTGTCAATTATTTTAAGTGTTTTTTTTAAAACTCTATCGTAGATTATTAACCCAAAAAAAAAAAAAAAGAGTTCAATTTTTTTATTTTGTTTTATATATGATGATCTTTTGACATCTTCTTGTTCGAAAGGGAAAGGGATGGGATTCTCACATATAGATGATTAATTAGATTGATGTTCTCTTGAAGTTAATTAAAATCTTAGATTACACGTAACTAAGACCCATTATTTATATTTCCGGTAATAATTAGAGTTAACGGTCTACCTCTAGTATTAGGGGAGAGAGATGACCTAATAGATTCACCGCTAGATTCATGCATATATTTCTTCATTTTCATCAACGATTTTGCATTTTTGTTACTTGGGTTTAGTTCTCCATAACATAATAATACTATTTTTTAATGTATGATTTTACAGTCTATATAGCCCAGAACCCTTTAGACGCCTTATCAGCATTGCAGTTGCATCGAGATTCCTCAGATACACAAATATCAATAATGAGTGGTCTTGAATTCCAAAAACTTGTTGATCAACATTTTCATATCCCAGTTATCTGTAAGCTTTTCTTTATCTTAAATTTTAGGCGCTATTGTCATACATGATTTGACTAATGAAAATAATAAACCTTTGAATGGCTAAGGTAAAATATTTCAAATTAAATAAGAGGTAGACTAATTAGTTTGATACGGATGCCCTAACCACTTGGTGTGAATTTTTTTAAAAAAAAAAATTGATGTAAAATTGTCTCAAAAAATTAATGGGTTTAGATTCTGCCAATAGTTAGTGACAACTAGTTTCATGCAGTGACGTCTGGTGAACTCAAGAGAAGCATCTTGTTCGGAGGATTATTGCAGAATGGACTGCCATTCTTTATAGACAAGCCACCATCCGCGGAGGACTTGATGAATCTTAGGCAATATGCGATTTCAAAGAGAAGGGGTACGAGCACGTACAACTTCACCTACTTCTAAAACTTGCTATATGGATTAATTAATGCTGCGCATTATCATTCAATTGACTATAAATATTTTGTTTTTTCTTTTGCAATTGATGGAAGAAGAAAGAGGGAGTCAGAACAGTATGACGCGGAGGTTGTATGAAGATGATTCTGAAGCAGAGAGGATTCAAGAACTGGAATACCTCACTGCAAATCATAAGAGGCCAAAACTGGTCTGGACAAATGATCTTCATAACAGGTTCTTGGAGGCCATAAATGCCATAGGGCATCATAGTAAGTATCTTACATGTTCTTTTACTAGATCATCATCTACTAACATTAACGCATTGTCGCATTCTGGTTGTTGTAACGGTAATTAACTGATAACTGTGACTAGCTACGTGTGTTTGTCGATTTTCTTTTTTTTTTTTTTTGGGTAACTATAATTTATTGCAGGGGCTGTTCCGAAGAAGATATTGCAATACATGAATGTTCCAGGATTGACGCGTGAAAATGTTGCTATCCATTTGCAGGTATAGATTCAATCCTCAATAAACAAAAAATTTGCACATTGACCCATTGTGGTTTGGTGTATTAATTTCTGGAACCGATGACGTTGGTAAATAATTTTTGGAGCCAACAAAGTTTGGGGTAATTAATTTCGTGACCCTTTTCCGGTGCAGAACTTGAAAATCTAGCCAAATTAACTAAAATGGACATGTGTTGACTAAACTACTCCTCTTTGCACGGTTTTGGAGGTATTTAATATGCGCTGCTGTTTGAGAACTTCAGTAACGGCCACAATTTTTTGATAGTTCTTATTCCCTCATTCCAACCCCACTCCAACTCTCTGCCCGTTTCTCTCTCCTCTCTCTCACTCTCTCTCTCTCTTCCTGGTCCACCATTGAAGGGGTTGCCAGCTAGTGAAAGGTATGTTTGTGCCTTGTTTTTTTTTTTTGTTAGTTAATATATTGTAATTTAGTAGTTTCATAAATGATTTATTTATTTATTTGTAATTCATAATTCCTTGTCCACCATTGTAGTTATGATTTGTTATATGCAAAATTTTGTAGGGGGTAAATTTGGTTAAACAGAAATGCATAGTACATCTAGTTACGGAGGTAGTTACATTCAGTACGATGTGGAAGTAAGGTGTCCAAGTTGCGGAAGAGTTGCAGACATAAAGTTGTCAAAGTCTCGTGACAACCCGGGAAGGCTATTTTACAAATGTAATGAACGTGGGAAATTTGTGAAGTAGGCAAAACCAACAGAAGATAGACAAAGAGTGTTGGATGAAGAGGAGTCAAGCAAGCATGCCATAGGGAATGAATTAAGAGAGATTATAATGTTACTTAAGGACATTAATGGAAGGATTTTAGTTGGAATTGTAATTATGGTAGCAATCCTTGTAGCAATTGCAATGAAGTGAGTTGTTGTGTGATTTAGTACTGGAAAACATATCATGTGCGTACTGGAGAAGTTGGGTTAAAAGGTTTTTTGTATGGTTTTCATGGATTTCATATCTTCTATTTAATATTTTTGTAACTGAAGCAAATTTAAATTGTTTTAATGGGCAATTTCAAGTGAAAGTTAAATATGATTATAATTCTTCTTATAAGTTGTTCGTGATAATGAACATCTTCAATTAAGAGAATATTTCTTAGATTTGAAGTAATATGTACACAAACTTGGTTATTGTTTTGAGTAATAATGTAGTATATATGAAGTACTGAGATTAAAAGTTGTGAAATTTAATATCAAATTTGTAACAATAATTCTTCTCAAAAATTTTATCAATTTGAATGTTTGGTTTTGACAAGCAAATGCCCTTTAAAGTGATGCCAGGAAGCTAAATTTGAAGAGTATTTACCGGGAGCAAAAGTTGCGAACCAATAAGAGGGCACCTCACACATGCCAAGTCTGGTGGGGTAAACAAATTTGCTGCCTTGCATAAGTGTAAACAGAGTACAGGCCTATAGGCATCACTTGCTTCATCAACACAAAATCTAAATGACTGATCAATATAAAATCTAAATGACACTGGCACATGAAAGTGTCCATAGCAGGTGCTCTGTAGGCCTTCAGTAAACTGAGATGAAGACATGTCTGAGATAAAGACAGCAAGATCAGACTTCATCAACCAAAAATGCAAATGAGAACTTCAGCAAAATAATCTGGGATCTTCTGAGCAAAATAATGTGGGATCTCACTGGGCAGCAACTATGGAGTTTTCTGATGAAGACAGTTCTGAGAAGAACAAAGTTTTGTGAGTATTTAAAAAATTGACATAATACGATAGCTTGTAACTATGGAGAATGGGTACCTCAAGCCTGCTTAGTCTGGGATCTTGTTTGTCTAGTTGCATTAGCTGAAATAGTTTGTGATCTTGTTTGTCTAGTTAAAGAAGGTGGCGCTCTTGAAGAAGGTTGTGCTGTTACTGGCGGAGATGAAGAAGATAAAGTTCTGTGTAGTTCAGATGAAGAGGGTGTGGCAGTAGTTGGCTGAAACAAAGTTCCTTCAGTTGTCTTCGCTTTCTTCAAAGTGTTTTCATCAACCTTACTTGGCCTACCAACTCTTCTTTTCTCACCCACCTTTGGTTTTCTAGGCATATCTTTTCCTCTCCTTATCTGAAGCACATTGTTTTCTTTGTGATTCCTAGAATTATGGCCAAACTGCTTGCACTTGCTGCATCTGAGGGTGTTGGTTCGGGTGTACACCTTTCTTTTTTCAGTTTTGTCCCTCCTCCTCTCACAGGATGGTCTACCTCTCTTCAGTTGAACTGGTGGGGGACCTAGCTTAGGACATTCCCTTTCTTTCCAAAAAATGGGATCTTTGATAGGGTGCATGACAACATCATAAGTCTGCAGATATGACTTTATGCTATATGCTTCACGAACATATAAATCAATATCTTGCCTTTCCCTCAAAATGCATCTAATGCCATGCTTGCAAGGTATACCACTTATGTCCCACATCATGCAATCACAGTGATGCTGAGCTAGGTTAACTGTGAATGTAGTACTGCCACCTAAAACTTCAAACAGCCCTCGGCCAGCAGGGGTGACTACATAACCCTTACTTTCCAATTCAGTTTTGGTTATAATCATTTTGACTTTGGGAACCACATGACCAGGCCAAAACTTACCCACCTTAAATCTGTTGGCTATTGTTTTCATGAACTTCCTCCTAATCTCCTCTAAAAGAGTGGAAATAGGTTTGTGTCTATAAAGCTCTATCTTGCCATTGAAAGATTTAACAAAGTTGGTAGTATTGTCAGGGCATTTGAGGTGAACAGGAAAGGTGTACCTTGCCCAGTTTTCAACTGGCTCACCTAGTAACCACTCATATGCAGCCATTGACTCTTTCTTGATAGCTTCCATTACTTGGTTATGGACATGTTTATTGTAGGCATTGCAGGTAGTCCAGAACAGCATGTGTAACTTCGCACCTGCACCAACAGTGACCAGAAAGTGTATAAGGAATTATATGCTTCAATGTAAATAATTACCAAACTTAAGTCTGGGTAAAACCTGGATATTCAGTACTGAGATTCCTGTAGTAGTGTACATCACAAATTCTCCTCTTGCACTCTGGGAAAATATTAGCTAAGGCCTTAACCAAACCCTGTACAAAAGCAATAATTTATAAGAGAATCTTAAGTTGGAGGGAAATTAAAAAAAAAAAAAAAAACCCAAAGGTCACAAATTCAAACATGCATACCTTATGTCTGTCTGAAATGAAAGTGTATTTGGATAAATCTGTCCCATCCAAGTAGATCCTCAAAGCTCCAAAAAAGTAAGCCCAATTGTCCTTATTCTCCACCTCAACAATCCCATATCCTAAGGGGAAGTAACCATTGTTTTCATCTAGGGCCATTGCTGTAAGCAACACACCTTTGTATGGGCCCTTCAAAAAACACCCATCAACCCCAATGAAAGGCCTGTAGCCCCTCCTAAACCCAGGGATCATAGCCCAAATGAAATGAACATCCTCTTGAAAAGAGGGGCGTCATCAGGGCCTTGAGAGATGCAGGAAGCTATGGTGCCTGGGTTAGCCTCTTTAATTTCCTCAACATATTCCACGAGTCTTGCATAAGACTCCTCATGCTTACCATCCACCCATGACTTGAGAAGCTTCTTTGCTCGGTCACAAGTGTGCCTAGGAACAGATACTCCATACCTCTCCATAGTTAGCTTCTGTATATTAGCAGCTTGCATAGTAGGATTTGCCTTAAAATCTGTCACAAGTTGTTGTGCAACCCACGGGTGTGAAGCCATCATGTTCTCCTATAATCTAGGGCAAGAATGGGAGCCTTTAAGTGACTTGATTTTCCATGCCACACCACCTTGCAATCTGGAGCAGTGCACTCTCTATGTACAAGTTTTAACCTTGCACACAGCTATGTGTTTGAACCTATCATTCTTTATCCTTTGCAAAGTAAATGACTCCTGTATTGCATACTCTCTGATCACCTTGCTCCACTGGTCTTTATCAACAAACATGTCCCCCATGGCTATGGAGACTTTACCATTAGAGTTCCTTACCCACATATTTCCATTTTAATACATTTTGTTCCACACATTTTCAGTTGGGTTTCCATCATCATCCTCACCTTCAGCATCAATATGCCTTGGTATTTCATCCCCGACATCAACATTTTCTATCTCATCAACATCACTCCCATCACTGCTGCCATTTTCATCTGAATCCACCAATGATTCACTACATTCTTCTTCACCATCACCCTCTTGCACATCTACAACATCAAAATCAGGGTCAACACTGTCATCAGAATCACTTTGACCATTCCCAGTTGAACTGCTTTCCCCAAACTCCCTATCATAATCATAATCTGATACCCCTCTAGGTTGACTGAGATCCCTAAGATCATACGCTTCTAGCCCTCCTAAGCCAACATTTATTGCATCTAAGGATGGAACCTCAGGTTGAGATGTTGATGTGGTTTGAAAGAAAAGGTATGTAGACAAATCCACAGTCAGGTTGGGTAATTGAGGTTCAGGCTGAGCAGCTTCAGGTTGAGGCTGAGAAGGTAAAGGGGAAATTTGAGGTTGAGGTAAAGGGAAAATAAGAGGCTGAGAAGTTAAAGGGAAAATAAGAGGCTAAGAAGATGTTGATTGTGATTTTTGAATTGGCGATTTTGGGCCTTGAGATCTAGATGCACGCCTTCACTTTTGTTTGGTGAGGCATTGGGCTGGCTATTTGGGGTTATAATAAGACTGTCAGCCCATTTCTCATTACTACATTGAGCCAGTACAGGTTCAACAGGCTGCTTAGTGGGGCCGGCTAAGCTAGCCTCCAACTGTTGCACAATGAAGATGTACATAGAAGGGTTATTCAAGGCTAGCATATATATTGGAATCTTACCACCATCATACTCCCACAAACTAACCAAGTTTCTCCAATCCTCATCAGATTGCAAGGGCAATTTTTTTGGGGAACCGGGAGGACAAAACACAAATTCAAAGTACTCAGGTACATCTACTCCACACTTCCTACCCTCTACATAAGCATCTTGGTGAAGGTCAATCATCTGATACCTATCCAAATTCACATTTGAAGTTGCAAACATAGCACCTTCATAATAGATTGCCAACACTCTATCCTCTTCAACCTACAAGCCACATACCCCAAATTCAAAAAAATCAAAAAAACATCACAATTGAGCATGTGGTACATCACAAGGCAGACTCCCCTTGTTCACATCCCAAATAAAAAAACAACCAAGCACAGCATGAACTCTACCCTAAAAAAAAAAAAAAACCCCTATTCAAACCATTCATAGCATATCATATATGACAACCAAGATTCACAACCAATATTACTTCAGCAATCTACATTTTAAGCACAGCAACATCCCCCTGTTCCAACCCCTTCCCCCCCCCCCAAAAAAAAACCAACAACACATAGACAACCCAAATCAACCCTCTTAGCAACACAAAACCCAGATTTTAAGCATGCAGAATGTGTGAAGATAAGGCATGAACCAAAACCCTCTTAGCAACATCCCGCTGTTCATTCACAAGCACAGCAGAATGCTGTGTGACCCAAAGCAGTTAATTAGCAACACAAAACCCATAATTTAGGCATGAAATTAGTTAATTACCAGAATATGTGAATCAAATCAGTTAATTAGCAACACATGAGAGAGACGAAAAGTAACCCCCCAACCCTAATTTCACGAAAACCCGACACCAAACCCTAATTTCACTACTTTCGTCCCCACCATCAACAAATTCTTATACAACTTTCATTAATCCCTATTAATATCATATTTTAGCCAAAACCCAACACCAAACCCTAAATATTCGAAAAATTTTCCCACATCTGTAAAAGGACGCAATTTTAAAATGTTTCTTACCTTCCTTTTTGCCGGACTTTTCTGCTTTCCCATGCTCCAACTTTTGTGGGGACCAAACACCTCCCTTTTCAACACCTGCCCTTTCTCGGCTTCCCCACTTGCTCGTCAAGAGGTGTGGGCCTTCTCTTCAGCATATAGAGACGACGACAGCCATACATTCCCCTGCTCTACCTACAAACAAACCCCACAAGGACACATATGTAGGTTGGTGAACAGATCTGAGCTGTAGAGATAACAGAGATTAGAGAGAGCCTACCGAGAGATGAGATGAGATTTTGGTTTGATGTGAGAGAGAAATGCGAAATGAGAGTCAGACCATTCGAGTCTCTCTTTTTTCTATCCACCGAAATCTTTTTTTCCACCGAAATCTTTTTGGCCAAGGAGGGGTAGTTTAGTCAACACATGTCCATTTTAGTTAATTTGGCCGGATTTCCAAGTTCTGCACCGGAAAAGGATCACGAAATTAATTACCGCAGACTTTGTTGGCTCCAAAAATTATTTACCAACGTCGTCGGTTCCAGAAATTAATACACCAAACCACAATGGGTCAATGTGCAAATTTGTCTCAATAAACCTAACGTAAAATTTGTCTTTTGAACGATTGTTATAGCTATTTTCAGTTACTCTGATCTTCTTATGGACATCATCGGTAGCTATATACTAAACAGGAACAATATTTGCGATTAGTTATGTACATACTATGCTAACTTAGAACTCACATTTTGATTAATATTAGAACAGTATTTTTTTTTATTTGCGTCTCTTCATGTACATATTTCCTCCTTTAGTACGTTGATATGTCTACTATATTATATGTTTATGGATATGAATACTCATTTGGCTAATATAATATGAAGACATTGATAATGCAGAAATATCGAGTATATTTGAAACAACTTTGTAAAGCAAATAGCTCTACGCGAACTGGAATGTTTCCAAGTTGGAATAATAGCCTCCTTATAATGTCCTCGCCCCCATACCAAAATGTTTCTGCCAACTATTCCTTGCCCTACCATTCAAACACAATGAATCCAGGGCAACAAGCAGGAGGGGCATTGCCATCTGTGTTTGGCCAAAGCAGCCTAGGCGGCCAACAAGCTGAGACCTTGCCATCTATGTATGCCCATGGAGCGAGTACTAGTCGCATGCCACTTATGGGCACTTCCTTTGGTGCGTTTCAAGGGCCAAGCATGATCAATACCCTACCAAACAACAATGTCTTTCCACCTGCAAACCTTCTCTGGAGTGCAAGTGCTAGCCATGCTGATCAGCTGGGTCATTTTGCTGAACAGACCCAAGCTCGAGAGAGTTTTACGCCAATTGTGCAAAACAATAGCCACCCTATTGATGGAGGTGATTTGACTGATGCTGCAATGCAGTTTTTCTCCTGCCCTCAGCCCACCTCGAACTTAACTGGTGAGAATCAAGGGCAAACCCTTCTCCCGATGATGACGAGGAGTGACTGCTAATTATGGTGGGGAGCCAAGTGATCCATATGGTGGGTTGTTGAACAACTGAGCCAATGACATGACCAATGGGAACATGACTATCCCTGAACAGGAAAATCCGAACGTTAACTCTACTATCTCACTGATGATGGCTTGGAGAATTTTCTCAGTAGTCTCGAGAAAGAAGCCCTTAACAACAACCATACTCTTGAGAATCCTTTTGTTGAGCAAGCTGTGACCATGGCTCAGGTGGGCAACTACATCGCTACTGATCATGTGGTGCCTGTAGTTGAAAACATTGCTAATGATGTCCCTCTAATTCAGAATTATGCTGAACAGGTACGTTATACTGTGGTATGAAACTAAATCATTCGATCATGTTTAATTATACATGTTTCCTAGACTGATAACTTCTTTATATTTATGTAAAATGTTTGATTATACTTTTCTCCCCATTTGGCAAAAAATATTGTCTTACCATATCCTTGGAGGAAATTTCTCCTCATGGTGCTAATGAAACCCTACGAGCTTAGCATGATAAGGGCTAATTAGATCTATTGTTCTTTCCCACTGTTTTGGGTCATTGCATGAAATTTGTAGGATATGTCCAGCTTTGGAACTTCAAGTGGATCACCTGTTGTCTTCCAGAACTGGGCTATAGACAATCAGGATGAATTTTACCTGGTATGGATTATCTGATTTGGACATCTTAATTTTGAACATTAAACCTAAAACTTCTGTATATAGATGAAAGACGTCCTTGAGATCTTTTTCTATCTCCAGGTTTCGCAGGACGGAATCGATATGACTGCTTTTCTGTCAAACTTTGAAGGCAACAATGGGGGCAACAATCAGCTTCCATGACCAAGCTTCTTATCCGGGATCATATATCCAAATATAGAAGAATGTCATTCTTCTGCTATCTTCTAGCTAGTATGGCCTTATATTTCTGCGCTGAGGAATAAAGAGAACTGCTCAAATTCAGCTGTGAACTTAATTTCTGAATTTCCTAGACTCTGCCAACCTTTGAGCTTGTTTTTTTATGGTATTATATGTTGCAGTAGCGGAGTCGAACTATGCTAGCTTTTGTTTGAACATCAAATCCTCAAGAGTGAGTATACTTTATCCTGGATTATATTGTCCTAATTGCTGGTGTTTAATGATGTTTTCCACCCAAGATATATGGTTGGTTAACATTGCATGAATTCATATCTTAGTTATTTTGCAATGGATGTTCAATATATCCTAATTTATGTGAAATTCTACTGTGTATGATCTGTTTATGATTTGTATGCTATTGCAATTAGTTGTTTCAATATATGTGATATTGCACAAATATTTTAGTTTAATTGTTGATACTTGATAGTTTGTTATAGATTTTATGTATGAGTGTGTGTGTATATATATATATGTCTGTGTGTGCGTGTTGTACAATATGTATGTGTATGTGAGCGCGACCAGTAAAATAGAAAAATCTTAGCGAAAGATATAAAGAAAGTCAATATTTAATACTAATTTGGTTATCTGTTGTTACCTTTTATTGTTATACTCTTGATTATCAAACTCACAGGTTACGAGATACATCATCTACTTCACTAGATCCAAGTAAGTTAGAGATCTAGTGGTTCTACATACCGTGCTATATTATTCCAATTGCATACATTTAGGATAATCAAGTTATATGATGAGTAGATTCAATTAGTTCCTACTTTGATGTCATACTACTAATGTTAAATTTCCTCAATTGGTTCATAATTTACGTCTAATAATAATCCGATATTTTATCAAAGTGGTAAGAAAAGTAACATAGGCTTGCATCTTATGTGAATGGAAATTATCTGTCAGAATCCGTGAATGGCCGGTGGAGCCGGCACGTGTCGTTTTTCCTTGCACATTTCCATGAGACAAAGCAACCTCAATCCGAAGGCTTTTCTTTGGCCAACTAAACGTTTCAATTTTACTGTCATTTTCTTTTTACACTTAAAAAATTCCAATGCACTTGACTTTTCAATTGAGACTGCCTTCTCTAGTAATGGGACTATGGGAGTGCTGTAATTGGGAGAGGGGGGGGGGGGAGGAGAGAGTGTGTGTGTGTCCGAACCCAAATCACCAAAGACGGCCCATTATTGAATTATTTCAATAATCTCTAGAAATCTGGTGATTTTGTGGTCAAGAATCTCCAATTCCACAACCCAATTAGCCATTGTTTCCCATCTAACTGAATTCACGAGGTACTTTTTCCTTCTTCTCTGTCTATCCCAAATTCTGGGTTTGCATAGTCTGATTAGCTAAGGATCTGCAACATTCAATTTCTGTGCTTTTGATTGATTGCATTTACTGGGCTGCTTCTATGAATGCCTTTTGCTGGATATTTTTCTTTTTGTTCTAGTTCATTTTTCAGTTTATATGTTTAAATCTTTGCTCATCTCATTTGGGTTTGCGTGAGGGGTTAACGTTGCTGGACAATGGGCATTTTCAGTTTCTAATTTATGAAATTTTTGACCAAGTCCGAACGCATGAAATTTCGACATTCATTCTTTTTGGCTGGAAGACAAGCTTCGAGGAAGAAACCATGGAGGTGGAATGAAACTTCACTCAAGGGTTGACCCAATATTTGATAAACAAGTAAATTAGTGGCAGTTTCGGTGTTTGTTTTTAGATGCTAAATGCAAACAGTTGCCTTGAAATATCGTTTGTTTGTTTTTCTAATGTAAGTTTGATTATATAGTTAATTGTATGAGCATGACAAATGGGTGCTTCTAATCTTGGAATTAATGTACGTTTATTGTGGTTTTCTTGTTCACTATAGCATTTATACATTGTAAATTGTATTTGTTTTTCTGTCTCTGTCTATATGAGGTAAGATCAGTGATAATTTGGTGCTTTAGTATCTGAGTTCTTGGTCCAAATTGCCTGGTCAAATTCAAGAAAAGAATCCAAATTAATAAAGACTAATTTTCCAATATTTTCTGCTGAAAAGAAGGTTTTAAGCAGGCTCTTCCTCATGTACCCCCTCTCCCCCCCCCCCCAAAAAACAAAGACAAAGAAAAGGGAAAACCTTGAACATAACTTCCTGATTCTTGTGTGTACCAATATCTGGGCAGTAAATGTCTGAGTAATGAAGGGAGAATCTGTACAAGGGCACATCCGAATCCATCATCAAGGTCATATTTATGTTTCATAAGTGTAAAATATCTGGCATTTATACATTGATGCGTGCATTCTCAATCTCCGCTGCGCGAAAGAAAATGGTTTTTTGTTATATGACTAATTTTAAGATCTTAGTCATTATGATTTTCTGCTTTCACCATTTATTATGGTGCATGCCTATAAGATTTCTTCATTGTATCAACTTTTAAATATTGTGTTGATCCACTATTCTTGATGTGGTTTGAGTGCTGAATTCTTGGTAATTATGACTACCATCAATGAAACGTCTTGTTTCTGGTATATATTTTGATTGCTGATCCTCCATATGGCTCTGTGGATAACTGAATAGGGATTCATCTTAGTTTCCAAAAATGGAAAGGGCATTCTCCAATTGGGATGCTGATACTTGATCCAACCCTCTTGTCTTCTTTCTTTTTAGTTTTTACCTGAATGTCACCCTGCCCCCTTCTCTGTGGAGTCTTGGGCTGTGCAGGACTGCAGTCGTTTTTGTAGATCTCAATATTATTATCTCTACAGCAGGTTAGATTCTTGAAGAACTGGAAGCTACAGTTGTTAGATAGTCTCTGCTTTTGTTTTCTTGGCTGATTAAGGCTTCTTTATCAGAGCAGTTAACAGCTTATAATGCCTCTCTGGTTGTTTTTGCTGAATTTTGGGGGCAGAGCATACATTCTGTATCCCTTTGCTCTTTATGTTTAAATATCCATGTATTAAAATCAGTTTTAAAAAGTGGTTGCCAAAAGGCTGAAGAAGAGGGCCTGAACTGGATGTTTCCTGCATAGAATCGTAGATGAGTGTGCGAGGAAGCCAGATGTGGGAGACTCATCATGTCTCACCCGAGCTTACAGAAAATTTAGCTGAATTGTTCCCTGGGCTTACGTTAGACGAGGCTCTTCAACATCAGGTAGTTCTTTAAAAATCCTAGAGAGTCTTTTCTTCCCTTCACTCTCCCCCCTTCTGTGGCGAAATGAAAAGAACATATTTGTAGACTTGGTATCCTATACTGTTCATTTGCAGAAGGCCCTAAATTCCTTATTCTACAATTATTTCAGGAAAGTCTTTATCAATCACTTAAGATAAGCTGTGTCAACCATAGAGCAAGTTCCGAGAATGGACAAAGCAGCAGCCATGATCACTCTTGGGAAGAAACATCACTGTTGGGAAGTGGTGAGTACGACTTGGAATTGGATGAAGCTTTGGCTAGGTCTTTGCAGGAGCTGGACTTAGAAGACGAAGTTGATCATGTTGCTGTTACACTTACCGTCCACAACATTCCCAGTGAGTATTAGAAAACGTAATAATGAGTGCTGAACCTTGTAAAGCATGTTTCTTTCCCTTTGTGGTCACAAAGCCTCACACTGCTCAGCCAAAATGCATCAAGGGTTGCCTTAAATGATATGAAGCTGGTTCTGTTAGACACTATAGACAAGGGCAGATATACTGCTTCTTGACATTAATGCTTATTCTACACAGATGATCATACATTATTAACTGATTCTAGATTGGATCAGACAGATCCTCAGGATTCTTTCTTTGTAGTCTTCTGTCTTCTTTTAGGGGATGGAGAGCCATTGTTTCCTGCTTCCAGTGAATTAGGGTTGATGCCTTGATGAAATTGGGGATTAGGATCTTTGCTTTCCTTGGTTTGTGTTCTAGGATTGTCATTCTGAACTTTCTTTGTCGTATGGTTTCTGTTCCCTTGCATGGATTCCTTGCCTTTGTGACCCTATTTGCTACTTTTATTTTCTTTCGTGCAAAACATTTCCCTTTAAGTACCAAAATTATTGTGTCAGGGCGGCCATTCATGATTGATTTTTTTTTTTTGTAAATTCAAGGCTTAAACTGCTCTCATGGCTAAAAGAGATGCATGAGATATCAATTTTGTCCATTTTTATGCTTGTGCAGCTACAGGCCCACAGTACCTTTCTGTGAGCGAATTTGGGGAACTCATTTACGTGCATGTGATTGTGAGATGCTGATTTACTTGTCATTTTTCTGTCATTTGTTTATGGTTGTGGAGGAAGTTCGTGTATGTCCAGGGAGGAGCATCATGAGGGGCATTGAGTAATGTTTATGGTTGGCCTCAGCTGTGATAGGCCTCACGTGCTATCTGAAATTTGTGTGGCACCAATATGTTTCGTTGCTCATCAGCATATCATATGGAAGAGTTGGATGAGAACACATGGGATGAATCTATGGAATATTAATGACAAATGACAACCATACATCTGAATACCAACTTAGCTCAATGAGATTTCTAGTAGCTTACTGGTTCCCATTGTGCAGTGCAAGTTGAAATTGAATGTGATTATGTTTGAGGATAATCCTGACTCCCGAGTGGCTTTCACATGATTAGGTGTATGAGTATGATACACATAAAAAGTGTTGGAATATCATCCCTATCCACAAAGCATGTTAGAATCAGATAATTTCTTTGCTGATAATGTGCAATGCAATACCTACCTAGCCAATATAGGTATGCGGTAAGTGGACAGGGGTGAGTGTCTTAGCTGCCAAATTTAATGCGCCCTGCCTGGTGTTCAATGGCAAACTGACAATTTCCTGAGCAAATTAAGGTGAGTGTGTGACAGTCTAAGGTCTTGAGGATGATCATGTGGGTGCTTTATTAACTTATCAAGTGTCAAAAATGTACTTGAATTGTGTTTTTCCTTAAACATGAATTTAGGTATAAGATCTCATCTTTGGTAACCAAAAAACAGTCAGCGTAAGGGGAGAAAAGGAAATCTGATAGTGCAGTAGCCTCCAACCAATGTGATTCCAACATGATTTTAGGATGCTATACTGCTGAACATTGGTGAGGCATGCTAACCCCGTTTGTTAAGCCTTAATTCTGGAGTTGTCTGTGCATAAAGTATGAGAAAACTTTTTTCAGCCTCCTCATATAGTATAAGTTAAAATTCTATAGCGCAGGCGGGTTTGGTATGCCCATTCTATAGCCATTATCCAAATTCTTCCTGTTTTGACCGCTCTCTTTGTCTATGCTGTCAGAGGTGGAATAGTATGCTTCTGTTCAACTGTGAATTTTGTTGATTGTTCTTGAGGACTAACTAAATATGTATTTTCATTGACTATGATGATAGTGTGGATAAATGTTCTCTCTTTTGCCTTGGCTTTGCCATTTTTTCCCCTGGAAATTGAGACGTTTGCAACTTTGCATCATTGAACAATTGAGCATCCTGGCTACGAATCCCACCGCAACCCCAGAAAGGGGAAGAGTGATAGCAGGGGAGAGATATACTCACAAAATAAATGTCAGATTGGAATGATATGTACGGATTGATGCTTAAATCGTTAACGTAACCCTGTTTTTCATACTCTTCAGGTAATTCTGAACGTGCTGCTGCAGGCTCATCTGTCTCGGTAATTCCCATATTAGTCATTTGGCATAAATTCTTAATCTAGTAATCTTTTCCTCAAAAGTCAATTCTTTATTTGTGATGCATGCAGAGAGCAAATCAAGATGATATTGATCCTGACAGCATGACTTACGAGGTAAGTTGGGCCAGCTGGGCTGTGGCCTTTCTCACTTCTGTCGTGACGTTCTCTACCTTTTTTGTCAATTAATAGATGAGTTTTTCCACCTTTGCTATCCAAATATGATTATATGAGGCCCATCGTATTCTAGCTATATACGTGAGCATCCATCTCCTTGCATAGATCCCCTTCGTATCTGGAACGGGGTTATATCCACCGTTTTTGGCAACTCCAAGAGTCTTTACCAATTAATAGCTTATCATTGGTTGCCAATTATTTGCTGAATGACCTAAGAAATGGAACCCTGATTCTTGCACAAGACAATCAGGACATCTTTGGCAGGGTGTCCTCTTTGCGATTTGGGCTGCTTTTGTGGCCCAATAAGCTTTTCTTTTTGTGGCAATACTTTGTTGGGTGAGTCAATCTCACACAAAACAAACTTAGAGAGGAAACATGTAATCGATTTGTCCAAATATTGGGACGAGTGCTAACTGTATCCAGAATCCCAGATCATATAATTTTCAAGCTTTGATTTAGAATTTCGTGTTTATGTCAGGAACTGCAATCCTTAGGGGAATCCATTGGCAGTGAGAGCAAAGGGCTGTCTGTGGCAGAGATATCCAGTTTGCCATGTTACAAATACAAAACCGGAATTTTCTCAAAGAAAATCGAACTTCGAGAGTAAGATCTCCTTTCTCTCAATCTGTATATCTCCCCAAACCCCCACAGGTATGCATATTCGTTTAACTTTGTCTTGCTGATGTTGAAACCTTTCTTCAGGTGTGCGATATGTTATGAATCATACAAAAACAGGCAGTCTGTGACCACTCTTCCATGTTGTCATCAGTATCACACAGATTGTATAAACTGCTGGTTGAAGCAAAGTAAGGTAGGCCCAGTTTTTTTTTCTCTTCACAATGCGGTTGTTACTTGTTAGATTTCCTTTCCAAAACTTGAAATTGCTTAAATCTGGATCTCCCAAAAGCCGTTTCTGCTGCTATCCAGGATAGGTGCTGCTGTGCTCAGTTGTCGGCATATTATGGACGTAGTACTGATTCTGGCATCCAACTGCATGCGACTGGTTGTGTAGTTTACAGCTGAAGTTTTTGTTGTTTGTAATCCTTGCTTTTTGGTTTCTGAGATCTTAGAAATCATACAAAAATAATCTTGCAATATTTTGAACGGAAATCTACACATTTTAATCCCAATTGACAACCTCAGACTTTCCTCATCCATTTATGCCTGGTTTTCTCCCCAATTGGTTTCAAACTTTACCATGATTCATATCTAGATTTTCGCTCAAGTACCAATTACCTAAAATCTTGTATTTGACCAAAGTTGAAGCTCAGTGATGGCCTGATGTGGAACTTTCTATAGTTGTTTGTGAAGATGTGTCAAGAAGGATCCTTATGAGGAGGGTTACCCGGTTGTTTTAGACCAAAAATGTTGCTAATTCAGTACTTCTTTGTGGGCAAAAGGACATGGATAAAAACTGCTATGCTAACACAGATTTGCTTTCCTTGCTGCCCAGGCTTGCCCAATCTGCCAGAAGGAGGTCAAGCTTTCTTGATTGCCCGTTGATGCTGCCAATATTGGAAGCAACTCTTTCTGTGAATAAATTTGTTTTCTTTTTATTTTGTCGCATGAAGGCAGAAGAACATTGTCCCTATATTAACAGTGGGGAGATTGTTGTCGTTGCATCTGTCTTGGCAGGTTTGCTATGAATTAATATTCCTAAATTAGTTACAGTTTTTACATCGCAGCAGTTAAGTAGTTGTCCACAACCACCCCCCCCCCCCCCCAAATTTTTTTTTGGAGCTGCAAATTTGTCCTAGTTCCTCAATCTGTTAAACTTTCTGACAGGTTAGTTGTGCAGTATCGGCCTAATCACTAGTCTGTTGTTTGAATGAAGCTAAGTGTGTTATTTCCATATATGCATGGATTCAAATTTCATTGATATCATATGCATTCCTTTTGACATTCAGACGAAGAGTGGGGAGACTAAAGGGTTTAAGTCTCTTTCTGATAAAGGGTGTCTTTCTATGTGTTAGGCCTGTTTTTTTTCATTGGTTTTTTTCAATATAGCAATTTTAATTTACTTCAATTCACTTCAATCAATTTCAACCCACTTTAATAAAAAATATCAATTTAAATCTACTTCAACAAATTTCAACCTACATCCTTCAAAATTTTATTCTCACTATTTTAACCAACTTTAGCTCATCATATAAAAAATATACCAATTTAACCTACTTCAATCAATTTCAGCCAACTTTAACCTACTTCAACAAAAAAATACCAACTTTAACCTACTTCAATCTACCTCAATCAACTTCACTCTTTTATCAACTCCAATTTACCAACGAAAAATCCACTTCAATCTACCTCAATCAACTTCACCCTTTTATCAATCCCAATTTACCAACGAAAAGAAGAGGCCCTTAACGTTTCTACTCCATAATAAAAACAATCGAAACTACAAAAAATTGTTCCAGTCCAAGGTTGTTTCGTAATTTGAAGGTACAGTCTATTGATTACTTCAAAAGTTGGGTATTGTTTGGAGTTTTAATTCAGATTTGGTCATTGACCCTTTATTAACTAACATCAAGTTATGATTGGGTATATGTGCAATGGAGACAAGTGTTAAGTCACTTGAATCAGACTGTATCAGTCCAAACCTTTGCGTATGCATATCGATAAGAAAGAAAGAAATTTGCCATATGAATTAGTCAATTTCAATGGCACTAGTCACATGGATCTTGCACATGCGCCTATCCAATTTTATTCTACTTTTCAAAGGGCTCGGTTAGTTGGTTTAAGAAGTTTGTTCAAATAAGGTACAAAAACTAGTACAACAATAATTTATGATGGCAAAATAAATTTGGGTTAATGTAGTAAGCAACATAGTTTTATCAATTATTTTATTAGACTTAAGCCTACATTCTCGAGTCATCCAATATTTAATATTAAATATTTACCCTATGCAGAAAAACCAAAAAAAAAAAATTACTGTGAAATATTTCCTTCTTTTTCTTCTTTTCTTTTCCTTTTTTTTTTGTTTTTTGGAGAAAGAAGGAACTTGTTAGTTTTTTTTTTTTTACTTTTTAAAATTCTAATATCAAAGCTGAAATAGAATCTTAAAAGATTAATTTCCTTGAACGCCAATTTTTTTCCAACTAGAGCCTTCAATTTTTCCTGAAATCTCATTAAATGCTGATCATATATATGAGTGGATTTTTCTTAACAAAAAAGATTTAGAGTTCTCCTTGAACGCCAATTTTTTTCCAACTAGAGCCTTCAATTTTTCCTGAAATCTCATTAAATGCTGCATCATATATAAAATGAGTGGATTTTTCTTAACAAAAAAGGTTTGAATTATTATTTTTTAAAATTCCCCATCCCCCCCCCCCAAAAAAAAGAGTGAAAATCTCTTTAAATGCTGATCTTATCAATTTGGGTCTTCTTTTTCTTTTTTATTTTAATATTTTTCACAATAATGAAAAACTGAAAAGGAAAAAAATTAGCATTGAATAATTTAAGATTTCTTTTGGCACAAATAATTGAAAAAACTATGAAGGTTGGCTTCATGAGATCCTCAAAACTAGAAAGTCCTTGCACACGATATTTGTGCCCAAAAAATAACGTAACTGTTTACAATTGGGTGAAAACCCCTCAACATTAGAAAGTAGGCTTCCCCCTTTGGTCTAGCATTGGACCATTTAGAGCACTAGCGGCTGGGAAAATGCGGTCCACCGCTTGGGCCCTACCGTCACATGTTTGCTATTCATTAGTTGTGGTTGGAAATGCCTCGTCGGTGGTAATGCACTGGCGTTCTGTCTCTCGTTTTGTCTTTTTGTCATTTTTTTATTTTTATTTTTTTCTTAAAATTATTTGAAATATTAAAAAAAATTATATTATGGGGGTGGGTCCATTACAAATATTTTATTAAGTGATTTAAGTTAGAGTTTCATGAATTGGAGAAGTGAAGAGATTTCATTCCTAAAAATTGAAACTTCTACAATTCTACTTATGTAATAGTGTAGAGTTCTAAGATATGAAATGTGGGCTGAAAATACTTTTAGTGGTCGATTTTAGTGGGTCAGAAGCTATAATGGTTGGGCTGCTTCCTGTAGGACGCGTTGTATTCAACTCCCGATAGTTCTTTCTTGACGAATTAGGGGGGTCCCTGGAACCAAAAGTGGACTGTCTATCTGCAATTGCTGGTGTTGCAAAGCCTTGGCCTTTTTTTAATTTTTATTTTTAATGATAGGCAAGCCTTCTCAATTATAAAAGGGGCCATGTCCCTGACTTTGTTCGGGCAAGAGGTACTCAAATGAATACATGACAATTAAAGTAAGGTTCTTTTTTTCCCCTCCTAGCAATTAATGTAAATAGCACTTAGAAAATTTTAATTGCAATTGTCTGTTATTATTATTAGAACAAGATATTTTTCAAGAGTAGCGATATATGTCTTGCTGTAAGACGCTTTTAAATGTATTGTCTTATCATAAATTAACATATTTTATTATTTAAAACCACAAAATTTTCAATTATTACACTTAATTATGAATTGCTAATCTTAAATATTCGTCGGCTACACCGATAAAGTATTAAATGATACCCTAATTATATTAACCCAATCTGTGAGTACATATGATACGTATATTTGAAAAATGTGACAAATTATGCATAAAAAGATGATTTTATACAATTTATAAGTTGTAATATACTTCTTTGATTCGATCCTATCATTTTTCCAATTTAAAAATATAATAGTATGATTTTTTTAGTCAAAATAAGACACTTGTAAAGTGTCTTGCAGCAAGACACTTATCATTTTGTATTTTTCAAGGGTAGATTTTATTAGAAGCCTCATATTTTAATAGGACCTAAAATCATTAAAACATTTGGAGGAAAAGGGGGGTGGGATCTCCTATGCTTTTAGGACCTATTTGGTGAGAAGTAAAGGAATGAAATTTGATAGCTTTAGAATTCAAGTTGCATACTTTATGTTTAGTGAGAGTTTTTTGGGTAAGGAACTTAAATTCTAAAGGTTTCAAGTACCTCCCAAAACCAAGGAACCTGAACCCTCCCTCACCTGGGGGGATTCAAGTTTCCATCCCTTAGGAATGAATAAATTTTTTAATTAAAAAAAGAAAAAATATTCCAAAAATTAATTTGTGCCCATCATTCCTCAACTTCTTTCCAGAACCCATATCTTCTCCATGGCCATCACTGCCACTCGTCAAACACCACCACCGTTGACATCATCGAACAATCAACGCTGAACCGCCGCTACAGCCGGTGGAGGCTTCTCGGCGGCATGAATTGATGGCCTTCAAATTGAGGGGCTTGGGTTTGTGAAGGCCTTGTGAAGTCATCCCACCATCTTTGCACTACTTGACCTCACCATGGCCGTCGAAGACCACCGGTGACGATGAGGAACGCTTCCTTCACCGCCTATGGAGGCTTCTCAGTGGCGGCGACGTTTTCAACCTTTCATTTCTGATTTCGGATTTCATCTTCATCTTGATTTTGATTTTGATTTTCATCTTGGTTGCATCTTGATTGTAATTTTATTTTTTGACAACGTTGACACCATGGCCATCGTTCTTCTTCCCTCCACGCATTCCTTCTCTGCAGATCTGCTGCCTTTCATTCTTTTTTTTTGGAGGGGGGTTCTTTTTAGTACTTCAATTTGGGGAGATAAAGTGATGATGTCAAGCTATGGTAACTTTTTGGTGCTAAAATAATAAAATTATGGGATTAAAAAATTACAGGTTTACAAAATTATAAGCTTGTGACTCAATTTGTAAATTTCAATCTTTTAAAAATTATGAGTTTATAAAATTATAGGCTTGTGCCTCAACTTGTAAATTTCAATCTTTCAAAAAATTATGGGTTTATAGAATTTCAATGTTACATTACAGCTTCTAATACAATGGTTAACTATTTAAAAAGTAAAAAATAATTAGTTATAAATAAATACAATGAAATGCGAATCTCAAATTATTAGAAAACAAGGTGTCAAAATACAAAAATTAAAACAATAACTTGTAATTTGCACATAACATTTCAAAAATAAAAACATATATGATTCCATTTCATAAGTTAACTGTTCACCAAATAACAAGAACTGGAACCTAATTCTGTTCCATTTTTCACCAAATAACTAAGTTCAATATTCAAGTTCCATACATAACCGCCCAAAATTCAAGTCCTGATTTCATTCCATTCCTTATTTTTTCATCAAACACGGCCTTAACAAGATCTAAACTTAACCTTGAAAATATAAAATGAGAGAAAACCCACAAAATCATCCATTTTATAGTTACCAAAAAAAAAAAAAGCAAAAAACTGTGGCTAACTTTCATTTCAAAACCTTCGTTGCAAAATCCCACTAGACTCTTTCATCCAAAAAACCAAAAAAAAGCCCACCTGACTGTCTGTGTGTCTAAAAAGAGGCCATTTTCCCTCCTTTATAAAACTGAAACTCTACCCATCACCCAAAACACCCAACCCCTCTCTCTCTCTCTCCCCCCCCCCCCCCCCCCCTCTTTGATTTTCAACTCTTAAATGATCTTGTGGTAATTAAGTTAGAAGGGGAAAAATGGCATCAGCAGAGAAGTACTTGAATAAGAGTGTTGAAGAAGAAGGAGAAGAAGAAGAAGAAGAGCTGGAGAATTACGACTCTATGGCTGACTCTTCTTCATCTTGTTCTACAGAGGATGACCATGATGACAGTGATGATGATGACGATTTAGATGATAGCCTCAGCGATGACTTTGATGATGAATTCAACATTCACCACTCTTCTGCTCATCAGGTGTATATGTGTGTACTGACATATTTATCTACCGGTTAAGAAATTTTAGTTATGTTATATATGTTTCAAAGCTATCAACATAACACATCTTAGTTTAAGTGGTTCATTAGTTGTCCCCTTAGGTAAGGTCTTGAGAGTTCAAGTCTTGTGAATAAAGAAGCTTTATGATGGAAGACTTTTGTCCCTTATTAGGTCAATAGTAGTTCGATTCCAATGAAATGAGGGATAAAAGACTAAAAAAAATATACGCTTACATATGTTTCAAAGTGTTTTTTTTCCCCCGGTTTTCCCGGTAGTCAAGGCCTAATCTTCCCTACTAACTACAAAATATTATGTGCTCCTGGTGGGGGAGCCCATATACGTTTTTTCATATATATATTTTGTATTTGTCATATAAATTTATATCTTTATAGATGTGACTTCTGAGAGCATATGCTCCAAAAGCATAATATGAGGCTCTAGCTAGAAGCGGATTTAAAAATTTTGTTTAAGAATGTCTATTTTTGAGCTTTTTCAACTTTTATTTTATAAGTATTAGTTAATCTTTATAGGCGTCCACTTTAACAAATTTATAAATTTATGACAATTCTCGTATAAAATTTTACAAACCCGGCTCATATTTGCTAGGGACACCATCGCGGCCAAAGTACATCTTGCCCGCTATTGACAACAGTGGATCCAAAATTCTTGTAAAATTTTCATTACGTTTCAAATTGGTTTGTGTCCTCGGTAGTAAATATGATAAACATGTATCTGTCACTGCCTAGTAGGGCCCCGGGATAAAGGTATGTCGGTAAGAAGCCCATTAACGTGACGGAAGGGGTCAATGCACCTGAGGGAATAAATCATAAATGTTTTATTACTATTGTAAATTCTTATAAGAGACGCTCTTACATTAATATGCATATTATCAAGATCATTTCATATATGGCATTTCAAATTTTTCTGATGGTAACTAATTTGCCAGGAAGCTTACAGGGTGTTGACTCAAGCGGATATTCGTAAATGTCAAGAAGAAGCAATTGTAAATATACCTGCAATTATTTCTGTTTCACCAGCTGAAGCTTCCATTCTTCTTCTTCATTCAACAACAACAACGTCACCTCCCAGTATGAGTTCCGCTTTCGCGGAATCTGGAGGGATATAGATGTAGACAGCCGTACCTCTACCGGCATCTCTGCCCGTAGAGAGGCTGAATCCAAAATTCTTCTTCTTCATTGTAATTGGTAAATAAAATGCTTGCCCCAATCAAGCATTTCTCATTCGCCGATCGCTTTCAGTTAATTAAGCACAGCAAGCAGATTAATTGACTTGTTACAATTCTAATAGTTTAATGAAGACAACGAAGAAATTTACCCATCCCTTTTGATTTACAGGAATGTGAATGCAGTCCCTGACAGATGGTTTGCAGATGAAGAAAAACTCCGTAGTCGAGTTGGTCTCTTGAAGACTCCTCTTGTTGAAGCCTCCAGTGCAAGATTTTTAAGCAATCATTTAATGAAAAATAAGCCCTTTTCTCAGTATTATATCAGCTCGAGTGTATTTCTGTTCAAAGGTATCTGTTGGCCGGGCCCATTTATTTAGGCTCAACGGCCACACAGTGTCATCTAGGGCGATAAGCCTAGTTGTCCAATAACCTATAAAAGGAGGTTTGGGGGTCAGCTAGGGATACATGTGAAAGACAAAAATCCTAGACTCTCCTCCCTTTCCCTCACGACTATCGTAGCATCAACGCTGGGCTTTGGGTTTAGGACGTGCACACCCATAAGGCGACTCTAGTAGCCGCCCCTCATCACTACATACGTAGACTATCCCTGATAGTTGTTTCCGCATCCAGGTCAGTTCTATTTGTCTAACAGTGGTAGCAGAGCTTGATTGATCAAATTAGTCCGGTTTTTAAGTGTTTAAAGATCTGAGTAATAAGCATGCTTGATTCTTTGAACATGACTATATGATTAGTTTAATTTTTGTAATTATGCAATTAAAAAGCATGCTTTTGTGTTTCTAAAATCGCGAACTGGCTAAAGATTAGTTTTTTTAGTCATAATCACTAATGAACATATATACTCAGATTGCAAGCAATTCCTACATACCATGCGATTATGTGTTAATCTGTCCATGCCGAGATTGTTATACAAGTAACATCATTGGTTGGTTAATCATCGCTCTTTATGCAATTGGAAAGCATGAACCTTTATGTTACTGAGTGTAATTAAGATGAATCAGATTCAAGAATGCATAAGCCTTGTAATACTAGCATGCTCTATTTCGTGAAAAAGGGATAATTTTTTGATTGCTAACTCGTGAACCAAATATGTGATTTGGTCTGTGCACAGTGTCTTACAAGCACATTTTCTTTAATTCCATATGAATGTTAGCATGTTGGTTAATTAAATGAATATTAGAACTCCAGACAAAAAACCCTAATCCCTAATTGATCTCTGCCTTGAACTCAACCCAAAAGAACCTCTTATTGATTTGACAAAACCTCGAAAATCCTAACCCTAATTTCACCGCCAGTGCCTCGGTGGCTATGACGGCAGTGGCGAAGCCTTAGTGGTCTTCGAAACCTCACCTCGACGCAAATAAATAAAAAAAATAAAAGGGGGAAGAAGGTGTAGAAAACGGAAAAGGGAACCGAGCCACACCAATCAGACGACACCATGGAGGGGTGGCGCATGACCGTCACGTGCCACCGACAAAGGTCGTTTCACAATCTTCTTCCTCCTAAAACCTCTCATCATCGCCGATCTACGCAACCTTGAGGAAATAAAACCGCAAAATCACCATTCCAGGAAGCACATAAGCCTACGCGCCACCGCCTTAGTGGCACGTGGGCCTCTTCTCTTGACTCGGTTTTGGCCGATCTACATGATGGCGGTAATGGTTCTCATTAGATTAGCGTAGATCGAGGCTCGTGGGAATTTTTTTTGGGTCGGCGTTGGTTTTACATCACTCGGGTGTTTTTAAGGCACCGAGAACGGCGGTGGTGGCTACCGTGGTCACGGCATCAAAAGCCCAAGAAAGGAGCTTGATGCTCCATTTCCTTGCTATGGCGTCGAGAGGGGGAGAGAGAATTCAAGCGACAGGTAGAGAGGATACAGAGAGAGTAAAGACTCAGATTAGGGTTAGTGAAGCTTGGGGGGGTTGAGTTACTCACTTATAAAAGGGCCCCGGTTTGGTTGTTTTTAAAGGGAAAAAGAAGGAAAGGGGGCTCCTGGTTTTCTTTTTTCATTATGGGCCGGTTTATTTGGCCCAAATTTTTTGTTTTAATTCGGACCGTTTTATTTGGACCGATGTTGTCTCTGTTTTGATTTGGACTATTGAATATTTGCTCCTATTATCATGTAAATTCGTTTTATATGTTGAAAGTGGCCATAGGTTGGTCATTTATTTCTTTTTGATGAGTTATATTCTTCTTGCCTTTATTTTTGTTTCAGATTATGTAAAATTGTTGATAATATGGAAATTTGAGGTAGAATATATATAATTTTGTGTTATATATTGTTATTTTATGAATTAGTTTCATAAAACTTATATAAATACGTCTTGCATAATTAAAAGTGAATATCTTTATGAATAGTCACTAAGTCAGTAGGTTTAATAAACCTAACTGTTATAAAGTTAAGTTAATAATTAAATTAAAGAAGCTCTAAAATTCATATCTATACGTGATGATTATGAGCTTATGAAATTTTCAAACGTATATTATGAATGATGGAGTTTTATTGATAATTTAATTATTAAAACAATATGTCTAACAAATAAGTATATACTTTCAGATATGTTAGCTAAGAACATAATAGGTTGTATGCAATCTAACGATAAACTAGATGACACAAACTACGACGTGGTATCTGAAGGTCCAGTTCGCCTTAAATGATAGTGATATATTGGACCTTTTGACCTCCTCTATGCCTGCTCTGGCTGAAAAAGATGAACAAGGTAAGAATATTACTGTCGCTAAGTAGTACCAAGAAAACTTAAAGGCATACCAAGCATGGTACAAACGCGATCGTTCTGCACGTTACACTATGCTGTCCTGCATGCAGGTCGATCTTCTGGGTGAGTTTGAATGCTTCCCTACTGCTAAGAACATGTGGGCATAACTTAAGATTAGGTTCGGGCAGACATCTGCTACAAGTTCGCGTATCTTGCAGTTGAAATGGATGTAGTATACTATTGACTCTAGTCGTAGTATCTCCGAACACCTTCAAGCCATGAGTGCTATGGTTCGAGATCTTAAAGCTGTAGGGCAAGAGGTTTCTGAGGAAGAACATGTCCTAAATGTGATTAAGGCTCTTCCCAATGGCAATGAGCAGTAGAAGAGTTTCAAAGTAATTATGACACACAGTGAACACATCAAGACCTTCGAGGTAATCTCCAAACACCTCGAAATGGAGGAAGAGCATATAAAGATATATGCGCCTCCTAGTGTGGCATTCGTTGCCAAAGGATCAGGACCCAGGGGCAGGAAACCTTACTGTGGTAAGAAACCTAAGAAGGGTTCCCGTCCTGCTCAGAACTCTCGCTCCAATGGTGGTATTGCCAAGAAGCATAAAGCTAAGGGCAACGGAGCTAAGGATATGACATGTGTGAAGTGCTATAACTGTGGAAAGAAGGTCATTTTGTTTGGGATTGTCTTGAGTCAGGCAAGGCACATTTTTCCACTAAAACTCCTGAATTATATGTTTATTCCCATGCATTCGTTGCTAGCTCTCTTCCTCAATGGATTGTAAACACAGGGGTAACAAAGCACATTGTTTAGAATAGGGCTGGATTCGTGGAGTTCCATCACTACCTGGTGGGTTCACGGACTATTATACTGGGGAATGGCAGCGAAGAAGATGTCCTTGGAGTAGGAACATGCTAGCTCAAACTCCGTGGAGGAAACAAGCTGCTTCTTCATGATGCTCTCTATGCACCTAGGGTGCGGTGCTCCTTAGTTTCTTCTATTTCTTCAGTAAGATTAGGTGTTACTTTTGGTTTTCGTCCAGATGGTTTAGATCTGTTCTATAATGGCAATTTGTTTAGCCAAGCAAATTTGAAAAGAGATCTCATTGTTTTGGATTTTGATGATTACTATAATAATATATCCTCTGCTTTTGTTTCATACTTTGACTCCAATTCTGAATCTCTTAAGTGGCATGCTAGACTTGGCCATGTGGGCCAAGATAGGATAAATAGGCTAACTAAATAAGGTCTTTTAGACCGACTCACTAGAGTTTAGTTATCTAGGTGTGAGTTATGTCTAGCTGGCAAGGCAACAATAAAGCCTTCCGGTGAGGCCTCGAGAGCATCTAATCCCTTAGAATTAATCCACTCAGACATATGCGGACCCATGAACGTTAAAGCATGATGTGAGGCTATCTATTTCATTACTCTCACAGATGATTATTCATAATATGGGTTTGTGTACCTACTATCTCATCGCTATGAGGCACTCGATGTGTTCAAACGCTTCGTAGCAGAAGTAGAGGCTTAATTGAAATGTAGGGTTAAGATCCTTCGAACTGATCGAAGTTGTAAATACCTTTCTGATATGTTCAAGGAGTTTTATGAGGAAAAAGGTATAAAAAAACAACTAACTACTCCACGCACCCCACAACAAAACGGTGTTGTGGAACACAGGAATCGTACATTGCTTGACATGGTCAGGTCAATGATGGCACATGCTAACCTTCCAATTAGTTTTTGGGGGTATGCGCTACTTACGACAGCTTACATCCTTAACTGTATGCCGAGCAAGAGTGTACCTGCCACACCATATGAGTTATGGTTTGGTAAGAAGCCATCCTTGGATCATTTACGCCCATAGGGTTTGGCCGGTTATGTGCATAACTTATCACACAAACATAGAAAACTTGATCCAAGAGCCACCAAAATGGTGTTCATCAGGTATCCTGCACAATCTAAAGGATATGTGATGTATGGGAAACACCCAAAGGGTGGCATGACAAAAATGGATTCCTGCAATGTCGATTTTCTCGAGGATGAGTTCCCGACCATTGGTGAAGTTAAGAAGAATGTCGAACTGTTTGAGTTACAGCGAGACATCCAACCATCTTTCGGTGAGGGAGAGAATTGGGTCTCTAACCAAGTCACCGAATATGGTATGCCTTCCCCACCTGAAAGGAATGGGAGAGACATGTCTGCTCAGGAGAATGAGATTCGTCCTCAATCTCCTATATATGAGGAAAGTCAACTTGTGAGTGAGGTCCGTCCTCAATCTCTTATTCCCGAACATACAGTCAATTTACATGTTTAGGACCCCACGCCCCAAAGGATAGTGGAAGCAACTCTTCAAATGCTCAGGGGCCCACATCTCTTAAAGAAAGAGGGAGGGATGCCTCACCCAGGTAGACAAACAATAAAGGTCCCAGGATTCGAAGGAGTGAGCATGGAAGAATTTCTCGACGATATTTTCAAATCGAAGAGAAAATATTCCTATGCACTCCCTTGAAAGTTGAGGAGCCTACCTCTTATCAAGAGGCGATTGACTCACCAAACCACAAAGAGTGGATGGATGCCATGAGGGATGAGATGGACTCGATTGCGAGAAACAAGGCTTGGAAACTTGTTGATCTTCCACCCCAATGTAAATCTATTGAAAACAAGTGGGTTTTCAAGATAAAACGTCAGGCTGATGGTTTGATCGATAAGTTCAACACCCGTTTAGTGGCGAAAGGGTTTTCACAAATTGAGGGTATGGAATATGAAGAGACATTTTCTCCTGTGATGAGGTTTGCCTCTATTTGCCTATTCATAGCCATGGTTGCCCATTTGGACTTAGAGTTGTTTCAAATAGACGTAGAGACTGCTTTCCTTAATGGTAACCTTGAGGAAGAGATCTATATGGACCAACCCATTGGTTTTGTATCAAAGAGATAAGAGGACAAGGGGTGTCGTTTTAAAAGGTCTATATACGGTCTTAAACAATCCTCCAAATCATAGTACTTAAGATTTCATGAAGCTATAACTTTATTTGGCTTATCCATGGTTTCGGAAGACCGCTGTGTGTATGTCAAAAGGTCAACAGGAGGGATTATGTTTCTTATCCTATACATTGATGACATACCACTGGGTGGAAACAACTTGGAGCTGATCGAAGCCACTAAGAAGTGGTTATCCTTCGTCTTTGAGATGAAGGACATGGGTGAAGTCAGGTATATCCTAGGTATGAAAATAATCAGAAATCGTCCTAAGAAACTTCTAGGTATGAGTCAGGAGGCATATATCAAGAAAGTCTTAGAACTGTTTCATATGCATTATTCCAAACCTGTAGACACTTCAGTTGAGAGGGGTTTAACCTTGAGCTTCGACCAATGCCAAAAACAAACAAAGAAAAGGAGGCAATGAGTAATGTCCCTTACACTAGTGCTGTAGAAAGCCTAATGTACACCATGTTATGTACATGGCCTGACATTTTCTTTGCGGTTGGTTTGGTAAATCGTTACCAAAGCAATCCAGGACTTGCCCATTGGCAGGCCATCAAGAGAATCATGCGCTACCTTTCGTGGTACAACCAACTTGGTCCTATGCTATCAAGGCGAGGACCTTAACTTGAGAGAATATTCATATGCCGATTGGGGTGGTGACCCGGATGAGTCCAGGTCAACCTTAGGGTATGTCTTCACCTTGGGTGGGGAAGTTATATCATGGTGCAGTAAGAAGCAAGACTGCATAGCTCTATCGACCATGGAGGCAGAGTATGTTGCATATAGCCTAGCCACGCAGGAGGCAATGTGGCTTAGAAATTTCCTCCAGGATCTTAATCTCACTCCTAGAGTTAATGATCCTATAGAGGTGTCATGTGACAACACAACTGTCATCTAGTTCGCTAAAGATATGAAGTTTCATCAGAAGACCAAGCACATCAAGAGATGTATCACTTCGTGCGAGGCGCTATAAAGACAAAGGAGGTTATCATCAAGTATATACCCACTAACAAGATGATCATTGATCCATTAACTAAGCCGATTCCTAGAGATACCTTTGAAGTACATTCGTTGAGTCTAGGGCTTTGTAGAGCTTAGTTTTTGGATGAAATCTTGTTACGTATAACAGATATGTTCTTCTTGTAATGAGCATGTATGAAATAAACATTGAAGGTTCTTTTTTTTAAATGCTTTGTGATTTATTTGTTAAACATGCTGAAATATCACAGGCTTCTGATTGGCCTAGTCACACAGGCAATCGCCCTAACGCTTGAGTAGCAGGTAGGATGAGACTAAATCATATTGGCACTAGATGTGTAATATTAATTACTCATATTGAAAGTGTATGAATGTGATATAATCACCTTAATAAGTCTAAGATGAGACTCAAGAGAGTTGAATATGAGACATAATTTCATATTGAATCCTTAAAGCCGAATCTTGAGTGTTAAGATTAGCAGTTAGTATGTTAATCTAGTAGCTTAGGTTAGATTTTTGGTGAAAATCTAGACTGGCAATTCGCATTGCAGATAGAGTGATGATCCCAGGTAAGTGGAAGCTATGTTATAACACACATCGCATACTGTGTGTGTTTAA
This sequence comes from Carnegiea gigantea, assembly GCA_029747015.1. Taxonomy (NCBI): domain Eukaryota; kingdom Viridiplantae; phylum Streptophyta; class Magnoliopsida; order Caryophyllales; family Cactaceae; genus Carnegiea; species Carnegiea gigantea. The sequence goes on along the minus strand of JAKOGI010000261.1, from coordinate 133,249 downwards.
AAGATGACCATATACGGAGTGACAATTGACCTCCCTATCCCTTGTCACTGTGTGACCTTATGGACCATGACCCTTTAACTTAAAGCTATGAAACGAAGTCGAAGTTTGATGTTGCTACTTTAATATGTTTCTCAAGGACCACGATGCATATGGTTCAACGAGAACATGTTAGGAAAGCAATTAAACTAAGATGCAATATCATGAGTATTTAAGGAAAAGTCTATCCATCGTCCCCAATATCAGCCCAGGCGATTATATTGAGTATATAATCATATAATATATCATAGCATAAGGGATTGGAAATGCCATTAGTGATGTTTAGAATGATTTGGAGTATCGTAGTTAGTGAAAGTGTTATGTTAGTTAGATGGTAACTTAATATAGCGTTACTTGTTACTTTTTCGGTCGCACATCTTATTCCTGGTATGAAGCATGAGGAGTTATGATTCGTGAAGAGCATGTGTTTGTAACTTTCGTGGCCAAGTGGGAGCTGTTGGTCGGGCCTATTTATTTAGGCCCGATGGCTACGAGGTGTCGCCTAGGGCGACAACCCTAGATGCCCCATGACCTCTAAAAGGAGGTTTGGGGGTCAGTTAGGGATACATGTGAAAGACACAAAAATCCAGACTCTACTCCCTTCCCCTCATGACTGTCATACCATCAATGTTGGGCTTCGGGTTTAGGACGTGGACACCCATAAGGCGACTTTGGTAGCCCGCCCTTATCACTACATACGTGGACCATCCCCAACAGTTATTTCCGCATCTCGCTCAGTCCTATTTGTCTAACAGTATCGATCATTACTAGAAACCCGACTAATGAGTTGTTTTGGCTTCTTCAATTTGGGCAGATGGATTGCGGGATTTGTGTAGGAACATTTCGAGCAGAGCTGCTGACTTCAGCTTCCTGTGGCCATCTTTTCTATCACAAGTGTTGGGCTGGTTTGTTTTTTCGCTATGAAAATTTTGGTCAATGTTGTGTTTCATGACCTTTTTCTTATTTTCTTCCCTTGCCCGGCTCTTAAAAGCTATGTTTTATGTTGAGCTTTCTGAGTCATAGTTTGTCGTCTGTTTTATTTCTTGGTCATTGTCTAATTGCAGGATATATTGCCAACTCAGTTAAACACGGTATGCTATGTTTGATGTTTTTAAGTGTCCTGTTTCATCTTGCTCTGCTGCTGTGACTCGTGACCAGGGGTGAAGCCAGGAAATTCGGAGAGGGGGATCGGAATTAATAGCACACAATATAAAATTGAACAATCGTGTTCATCAGGATGATACTGTGACATAGGTTTTCTTTCTTCCGGATCAGATGGAAGAGCATTTACATCAACCCGATTTCTTTGAATAGAGGATGGAATGGAATTGATATTTACATCACAAGGTGGTGGTGGTGGTGGTTGTAGTTGAGCGACATCATTTCCACCTTCTTCATGCAAGGGCGAGTTTTCGGATTTCGAACTTGAAGGTAACGACGATCATTCCTTACCTATGTTTTTAAAATATCTATACATTTTGACCTATAATTAAGATTAAACATATAGATCAAACACTTATGAGACCCCTAAACTATAATCAGTGATCAATTAGCATACAAGATAAATGACCAAAAACACTGCAATTGCATCCAACAATTGAAATCCAACAATTGCATCCAAGTATCCAACAATTGAAATAAATGGCAAAACCCTAGAATCAAGCAAAGCAAATCCAAAATCCACCCATGGTGTTTGCTTCAAGCATCAAACATGAGAATTGAAATCAAAGTATCAAACTAATCTACAAATTCATATTTAACCTACAACACAATTGAAATGAAACCTACAAATTGAGATTTGAGAACTCACAAATTTGGAGAATGGAGAGAGATGTGAGGCCGTGGCCGTGGGCGGTGGGTGGTCGACGCGATGCAGGTGGGCCGTGGGCGGTGGCCGGTGGGGGATTGCTGGATTGGTGAATGGTGGTGAGTAACGTGAGTGGCGAGGAGCAGAAGCAGCCAGGGGCGAAGCACAGAAGCAAGCAGCGGCGAAGACCGAAGAACAGGCCAGTTCTGGGCTTAAAAATGAAAACAAAAAAATTGAAAAAAAATCAAAATATGGGAAGGGGGAGGTTCGAACCCGCAACTGCTGACACACAAAGCTAAGCGCTGAACTGCTAAACTATCACAGTTTTCATATTCCTCTTCAACAAACATAATACATATCCTCAACTTCAAATTTTTTAAATTTTCTGACATATATTTATTTTTTATTTTTTTTTGGAGAGGGGGCTCGGGTGACCCCACTGACCCCACGGTGGCTACACCACTGCTCGCGACATGATAAACACCCTGGCTTTCGAGGAGGACAAGTTCAAGTACACTCATTACTTTTTGAGATCTTTCATCGAATACAACAAAAAGGTGCATGATAATCCTCATTTTTCTCATACTGAACATCATTGACTTTTTCACTTGAGCAAATGATTCTTTACACAAGCAAATCTTCATCACCTGGTTAAATCCGTAGGCCAAATGCTGTCCTGCTCCATATTGTAATAATGCAGTGCTTCTTATTAAATGTAGCAGCAGCTCTAAGGCTACTTGCAAGTGCTTTATGGCTTTTGCTGGAAGGTACGATTTCCCTATTAAATCTTTGAATGCTTTGGCATTCCGTAGATTATTTTGTTCAAATAAGTACCGTCCGTAGAAGTAAGATTCTGAGGAATCTCCGAGGAGTAGTCACCTAATTTGAGAGATTATAGCTTTTGATATTTGTTTCCCTCTCCCCCCTTTCCTACAACGTGGTTGTCTTTTATATGTCGTGATTTATGCATAAATTTCCTCTTTTCCTTTCTCGACACTGTCAATCATCTTAGTTGCACGAGTTTTCCCATTATGCAGTGTACCAAAGAGGCCCATCAACCGGTTAGCTGTGCAAAGGCTAGTAGTTGGGAGATGGAAAGCCCACTTCAGTCCGAAAACTGGTATGACATTGTCGCACTGAATTAGCTTAGTTGTTTATCCCGATTTTACTTGGCAAAACCAAGTTTCTGAACACTTAGGCGTTGTTTTTCTTGTAGGATGATAGCTAACACCAAGAAATGCCCAAACTGTGAGCGGCCAATGGATATAAGTAGGTGCCAAAAGGTAACAGAGTGCTTTCGCTGCACCTTCCAGTTTTGCAGGGAAAAAATCATCTTTGTCAGCTTAAGTCTGTTGTGCTAAGGCTTTGACATTCATGGCGCTGTAACGCTAGTGGTTATGCTTCAAACATTTTCGATTCTTCAATATGATCTTCCTACAATATCCAGCCTATGCCGTAGCTCTTGGTTGGAGAATGGCCAATGGGAAGGTGATCGCTTTATAGATTTACGTTCTGAGCTGAAATTGGAAGAGGCCGAGGTAAGATGGTTCTGGCTTTTATTTTCAAGATGCTTCAGTTCAAGTTTCTGGGTTAGGCCTCATGATGTTAGTAAAGAACACTATGAAACAATCTCTCTGCTTGGTGGGAACAAGGTTGCATGCGTCTGGATTTCCCTGGACCCTAATGAAATGGGATTCATATTGAGGTTGTGATTGTTAATAAGGAGCCCTTCATTTTCCCCTTGTACCAGAGAAGCAGGGATGAGAGTCGACGAAAGGAAGCGGAAGAAGCAATGGTCAGATACCATAACTACCTTTCTCAATGGAAGAGCCATGATCTGGTAATTGCATCGCTATGCCCTTGTTCTAGTTTCAATCTTGAAACTCGTTCTTTACAGACAACCAATGGTTTTTCCCTCCTTATTTTGTCAGGATCAACAACATGCTATTGGAGAGATTCAGAAACTGCGAAATGAGCGGGTGATCACTTCAAATTTAATGAATATATCTTGGTATTTACTCTTAAGTGTCTGTTTTCTGAAGATATATTTCTTTCAAAATGTAATTTGTTTATCTGCGCGTAATATGCACCTCGCAAAGGTGGCTGAAAGCTACAGATTGACATCAGAGGAGGTCAACTTCATTATAGAGACATGGCTGCAGGGAGGGGAGAGGGGAAGAAAAGATCCTGTAATTGTAAGATAAATCTCCTGAAACAAAAATACTATGTAGAATATCTGATAAAATCCTCTTTCCATCTTCATGACTTTGCAGATCAGACATTGCAAGAGAGCCCTAAAATGGGTGTGTTTACGATTATTACTCAGTCCCATATGACAAAGAAAGGAAGACTCTCCTCGACTATTTACAAAGTATGCTACTAATTTCTGGTCTTTAAAGTAGAAAATTATGTGCATTTCCCCCCTAAGCTTTTCATCCCAATTAGTGCTTTTTTCCCCTGCAGGGCAAACTCAAATTGTACTGGGCCGTCTTCATGAGTGTGCAGACAAGCTGAAAAAGTTCCTCGATGTAGATGAACCCTCCCTCAGATCAATTCATCCAATTTCGTGATCACCTCTGCTTGGAAACGAGGTACTCATATCATCAATATACGAAAAGAATGATTCAAGTTTGCTTGTGAACTAATGGTGTCTTGACAAAATTGTGTTAAACAGCGCGGCTGGGAATTACTTTGAGAGCATGATGTGGGCGATAGAGAAGGGTCCCTTGAATCTGAACAGTCTTCGTGTCATAATGAGCTCTGAGATCGAAGCTGCCCCGGCTATGGCAGATACCAAAAACTACGTGATCAGAAGAGCTGTGGATGAAACTGGCCACTGGTGCTGTTGCTCATTGCCAGTTCCCCAATGATGTTTCTGCCTCTATTTGCATTATGTCTCGTCACTGAGATCAGGCCTACTCCAAGAATACCTTTCCCTTGTTTTGCTCCATTTCAGATGCTAGATGAACCACACAAGATAGCAACTCCTTTATTTTTATTTTTATTTTAAATTTCGGGTTAGCAATCAGTGTTATAGGACGACACCCCGCCGGGCCAAAAGAGAGAGAGAGAGAGGCGGTTTGTTCTGAGAATAATAATGTGTGGAACAACAAATATTGGCTTGTGTCTTTGTTATACTACCTTAACATAGTGTTTCTCAATCTTTTATCTGTATGAACTATGAACTAGTTTGTGCCAGCGCATTGCACGGAATATTTTAGTATTAGAAGATATTTTTAATAAAATCGATTATATTGTTATTTTCCCTTTGGTCAAAGAAACATATGATTTTTTATTAAAAAATCTAATAGCACTTGGGGTAAACTCGTTGCAATTCAAAATAAATTATTTAATGTACTTCACTATTTTCAAGTATGTGGGTTAGGCGAAAATAAATCAATCTGAAAAATAAAATCAATTTTTCTAATAATCATACAAATGAAATAAATTTATAAATATTTGATCAATGCTATACCATTATACCTCAATGAATATAGTACTCTCTTTTGATACGAAGGAAGCACGAAAGCTTGATCTATGAGGATTTGAACACAAGTCTTTGATAACGACTTTCAAAAACTTTATCAGTTGGATTAGCTGATCCTCACAAAAGCCACAATGACTATATTACTATTTAACCATATATACACCAAATTAGATGAAAAAATTGTGACTATTTATAAAGACTATATAGGTACTATATCAATATCATTAATCTAAACATTTATAATTTATTTATTCATAATCAGATAAAATTGCAGAAACAATCTTACTAATTAAGATATATAGAATGGTCCTAGTTAATTGCTTAAAGGAAATATCTTACTAATTAAAATAGTATGGCATATAAGTCATGCGTCATCATATAAGTCATTTGTCATCTTCTAGATTGAAATATATTAGAGATTTTCTTTTTTCATTTTTTTCTTTTGTAATTCTTTAAGAGGTCAGTAGAAGTTTATGTTAAGACTTAATACTCAAATCTTTTTAAAAAAAAAAAAATTTAAGCAATATCTTCGGTGTGGGTTTTTTTTTTTTTTTTTCCCTTCTTTCAAATATTATTTTTTTGGAGTCGTCACAAGTAATTAGTTTTGCAAACAATAAATTGAGATGAGTTGTGATTTCTTTTGTTTATGTTTAATCATTTATTGTAGTTCAAACTTAGCTTGTTGGCTTATCAATAATCGAAAAAAAGAGAAAGTATAAGCAATTGTCGCTAGTTGTCTTCATGCATTTGGGGTCAATTATTTAGAAAATCAAAATTGATAGTATTTTGGATGGAACTGCTAGAGATTTTGCAGAGGATAAAAAAAAAGGGAAAATCATTTAGAGGATCAGGACAAATCCAAAACGTGGATTCAATTTACGTGGCAAATGGCAATATAGAAAAATTGCTATAGAGAATAAATTCATTAATAAAAAACTTTTTCTTTTCATTTAAATGCTCATGGTTGTAGTCATAAAAGATCTAGTTACAAATGTTATTTAGATCTCACCAAGAAAATTTCAAATTAATGTATAGTCCGTCCAAACTTAGCCAACAATATTAAAATTATATTATGCATTGTGAGAAACATACAATCAGAACAATTCCCTCAGATCTTCGTAACTCATGCAAAAGTTTACCAATAGTATATTTGCTATAATAAAATACACAATAGCTTAGAGTTTTGTTTGTGTTTTTTGGGTTCAGAATAATATATTGCAGGCATATGGTTTTTTATATAAAGTGAAAAAAAATGACTCCTTAGATCTCACGTTGGCTGCAAAAAAATTAAAAAAAAAAAATTGGCATAGGAATTATGTACAGAAATTAGATGTACAAATTCATCAGAAAAAACATGCGAAACTTATCAGCCTCTCTCACAATATAAAATCAAATTAATACATTCACTGTTTAATATTAAAAATAAAAAAAATTTCAACATTCAATTAAGCGAAAAAACTAATTTCTATGCAATATTCATCCCTCATTCCTCCCCCAATGTGAGTTGTGAACTTGTAGCTCCTGTCTCTCCGAGCCCCTTCTATTTCCCCCTCTACAGAAAGTTCCAGGCAAACTGCTACAAAGCCTCTCAAATCGAGATAGAAAATTGGCTGAAATTGAGACCAAGGAAAGTGGATGGTATATGATTTAGTTCAACTGACATCCTGCACTACACCATTCAATGCCACCAATGGTTACTTTGCCACAGTCGAAGGTCAAGGCATGTGAACTTTTCGTTCAGTTTCATTGACAAAATTTGTGGGTATTCATCCCAAATTTATGGGTGCTTTCTTGGGAAAAAAAGATATATATGGTTGACCATGTCATTTGTGAGAGAATTATAGGTGCTGGTGGATTGAATGTGGGCTCATCTATTTATTTATAGCCACACACTTGTACGTATTTTTGTGGGCAAGCAGTTTGCCTGTTAGTTTTCGATTTGGCAGCTACATACTTACATGGGGTAGTGGTTGTTATGTGTAAACTGCGCAATATTTTCCAAAATTCAATTCTTGAAGTTTAAAATCTTATCACTAAACTGTTGTAGATAAAAGAAGATGGGTGAATTTTTTGAAATTTAAAAACTATCTATTATATATATTTAGGCGGGATTAAACGAAATTGCAAGAATGGGGGAGGGAAAGCTTTTAAATCCCTTATCATTTTGCTACTTATTACATAAAGATTTGCCCTTTTTGGAGCAACGAACACTTGACTTTGTCCTCCCCCCCCAAAAAAAAGCTCCAACACAATGTTAGCACAATTGCATAGAAGAATCAAAGCACCAATTATAACAACCACAACACAAAAACCTAAGTAAAGTACCTTAGACATCCACTATGTCACTTGCTTGACTCCACGAGGTTGGGATATACCACATAGATTTTCATCCTATTGCATGTACTAAGAATAGCGACCTCCTCCATGTGATTTAAATTACACAATTCTTCAATTGCCCGAGGCCATTATGCTTCTGGAATGGCAAGTTTCTCACGTATTTCAACAGGGTGAGTATGAACACTGAGGCCTAAAATGACAATGCTGCTCCGTTCCTTAGTGTACCCTGAAAAACAAAAGGTTAACGTTTTTAGTTCTTCTGAGTAAAATATTTTGAAAATTGAGATAAGGAACACCGAAAAATCTAAGATCGCAATAAGAAAAAAAGTTTCCTTCATTCACATTGGATTACAACCAGCAACAAAAAATTGAATTTTCATATATCAAAAGCTAATTGCTCAGAACTTAGATCACAATCTCAACTTTTTATCAAATTTCAAGCATCTAGGAGAAGTAAAAAAAGCGATCTATACTTGATTACCATAGTCCAAACAATACCAAATGTGCCTTATCCAATTTGATCTTCCAATAATTTGGAAAATCATTCACAACAACAACAGAATCACCTCAAAAGCACAGACATTGATTGTTTCAAAGTAAAGCTCAGACAAAATTATACAACCGCTGCAATTGCAAAGTCAACATACTACAATCCACACTTCAGTTCCAAATGCAAACCACCACAAACTCAACTCAGATGAACAATCTATACAAAGAGAGAAAAAGAATAGACATATGATCAGCGCCAACCTCACACCTAGGGATTATCACCAGAGTGAAACGCCGCTGAATTAGGGCGGTTCCATTATGGAAGCATCTAGAAGGTCGACGGTCGAAGACCTCAATGAAAGCCGCCGGCGATTGAATGAGGGTTCTCTTCTTTTCCCTTCGATCTCAAACGCGAAAGTGGTGGTTAAACCACTACTGAACGCCATTGGAGAGCAGAAAGCTTTGCCTGACCGACCCCTAGGAGAGAGAAAAGTGGGAGGAGGGCATGTGGAGAGGTGAAGACAAGGGAGGGTTCGGTGTTGGCTTAACTCTGAAGGGAGAGGAGAGAGAAAAAGGACAGGGGGCGTGATTGGGAATTGGAAGTTGGTGTTGGTTTTGTTTTTTGAATTTGAAAAAATATATATATAGTGTAACTTTTAAGGTTTTGGACGGGAATGGACAAATTTCTCAAGATTGTGATTTAGAGGTCTCTCAACGTCTTACACATATTTACATTTATTGTATAAAGATGTATACATGGATGCTTCCACACCTATTGGGGCTGTTTGTTTCAACATTTAGAAAAAACATTTGATAATTGTTAACTACTATTAGTTGCTCTTGAATGGTACTAACCGCTAATCACTAATCCACATCGCTGGTAGTTGGCAAACACTAGTGACCGTTAACTTACGCTGACTAATAGTCGTTTGCTATCTCTAAATGCTATTCATACCGCTGCCAATTGATGGTAACCATAGACAACCCTAACCACTATTTCTAAATGCTGATCACTGCTGATAACCACTACTAACCGCTAATTCAAAATGCTGAAACGAACAGATCCTAACAAATTGTTTATCCGTATTCGATTGATTCTAAATTTCTAATGCAAGCAACAGGATTTGAGTTCAGGTGCAGTTGAATTCACTGAATCACTGTTCTTTGGTCCATTAGATTTGGAACTGGGTAATAGATCGTGTTGGGTCGGATTCGTGTTCGTGTAGAACTTAAACGGGTTGAGAATTCCTCAACCTGAACCTAACCCGTTTATTAAATGAGTTGAAAAATCTTGACCTGTACCCATTTAATTTTTAAACGGGTTGACCCGCTTAACCCATTTAAGATCAACAGGTCAAGTTCAGTCGCTTAATTGACTATTTACGAATTTAATATCTTCAACTAATATGTAATTACAGTGTTAAAAATTAAGTTTACATATCACATTAAATAATTACTCTTTGAAATTCCCCAGATTCGTCGGATTCGTGTTCGTGTAGAACTTAAACGGGTTGAGAATTCCTCAACCTGAACCTAACCCGTTTATTAAATGAGTTGAAAAATCTTGACCTGTACCCATTTAATTTTTAAACGGGTTGACCCGCTTAACCCATTTAAGATCAACAGGTCAAGTTCAGTCGCTTAATTGACTATTTACGAATTTAATATCTTCAACTAATATGTAATTACAGTGTTAAAAATTAAGTTTACATATCACATTAAATAATTACTCTTTGAAATTCCCCAGATTCGTCATAATTCATAATTTCTAAAAATTTTTATATTCTTAATCATCTAATAAAAAGTAAATGGATAAATAAAAAATGAAAAAATAGTTGACTTATTTAACTCATTTAATTAAACGGGTTAAATATGTACTTTTTCGTGTCGAGAATCTTGACCTTAACCTAACCCATTTAATTAAACGGGTTGAACATGTCAATCCATTTAATTAAACAGGTCGAAAATTTATACTCAAACCCACTTAACTTCGTGTTGGATTCGGGTCGGTAATCGTGTCGGGTCAGTTTTTCCTAACTCTAATTAGATTCATCTTGAAAATATAAACACTTTCATTTGATTTTTTTTGGGGGGGGTTTGTTTTAGGTCAATTCAATCTAAATTGGCAGGCCAATTTTGGTTGAATTTAAATCGATGAAATTTTCATGATTGGAAGCGAAAGGATTGGGGTTTAGTGGGCAACTTGGCAAGTACTCAGTTGGGATTACCTTAGTCGATTGCCTTCTCATGTACTTGCCCAATTGGCCACCAGGGCCCCATCCTCTCGACTGTGATCTTATGTTATCTTTTAGCCCACTACAAGCCCAGTTTAATAAATAAAAAGATTCTTTTTGCATTAAAAATAATGGTAACCAAAATTGTTAAATTAACCATTGTTTTAGATAAAAATTATCACACAAAGTTTACTATTATAAACCTATGAAGTCTTAGCCCACTACTTAAGATTGAAGTATGGATGTATTAGGCCGACTCTAATATTCAATTCTCTTCCTAATTGTATTGTATTATCATTTCTGGCTCTTACGAACTAAAAAACAACGTTTATTATAAGATATTAAGATCATACCAATTGGTTACCTCAAAAGTGGACACATTCTTTTATGTGATAACACATATATATGTGCTTTGGACATGTCTTTGTCATATATCTATTTTTTAATATAAATATGATGTAAGTCCTAAGATCATATATTCCCAAGTTCCAACATGACAACAATATGATGTCAGTTTTTTTTTTTTTTAAAAAAAAACACACAACAAAACAAAAGCTTATTTTTAAGGAAAAAAACTTATCGAAAGTTTGCTGAAAATAAAGCTCAAAATAACAAACAAATAAAACTCTGTTTTTTTGGTACCTCACAGTGCATGCATCTTACAAGTTACAAATGCTTATTTTGAAAATCTTACACACAAATGTTCTGAAATTAGAGCTCGAAATAACAAACAAATAAAACTCTGCATTTGATGCTCCGTACATTTGTCATCCAGGTTCCTTCTTCATCCATTTCCCCTCTTTCCATCCCCCTCCCCTCCCCCCTTTTCTCTATCAAGGAGAATCATTCTATCTTCCTTCTCATTTGTCCTCCAGGTATGATACCTGTGCTTGAATTTGCCAATTAATATCTGAAGTTAACTCTCTCTCCCCCCCCCCCCCCTTGTATGGTTACTTCTGATCTCATTCAATTTGCCTTTAAATTTTGAGTTTATGCATGCCATTGCCATATGCTTTGAATTCCAACTGGGTCCTGCAAATTTAATTTTGCCCAGAAAACTATAGATCAAAATTCGTGATAACTTGACATAAGACCTCGAATTTGGAACACACCTTCTTTTTCCCCTGTGGTAAGGCTGCATATATATGTGCTTGCATGTTTTCTCGTTGTTCACTTCATGGATTTAATTCTTTCTGATTATGATTTTAATTGCGTTGTTGGGCTGTTTAGGTAGGTTAATTTTAGACATGGAGATTTGTGGTGATTTTATACAATATCTGAATAACGATACATCTATGAAGATCCTCATGATCTTGGATGACCCCTATGATCTTGCCAGAGTTAGTGCGGTTTCTACCTCTTGGCGTCAATTTGGTAAGTGCTAATTTAACTTGTTTGTGGGTTAAGTTTTAGGTTGACATGTAAGGAACTTCTGCAAATTTGTTTAGTCGTATGACCATTTCAGATTCGATTATTCAAGGGTTATTGTATGTCCAGAGAAAACTTTTATAGGTCTTTCCTTTTGTTTGGTTGGGGGGGGGGGCTTTGATGTTATGTAATAATACAAGATGGTGACTAAAATGTTATGTACGTAATAAATTTCCTTTAGGATGGATGAGGATTATTTCTCGTAAACATTGATTAATTGTTTTCCAATATTTCTGCAGTGATCGAAAATGGGCTTTGCAAGCAGCTTTCTCTGAGGATATGTCCCCAGTTGAGCAATGTTGTGGACATTGTTGAATTTAGCAGCAAGAGGGGAGCAGCAGGATCCAGTCCTTCTAATCCTAGGATCCTGAGAGAATTAGAGATGGATCACAAAGTGTATTCCTTTCTAGCTTGTGGTCTTATGTCATCTGTGACAGAAGATTGCATTGAGGTCGCTATGAGTGCATCGAGTACTGATAACTACCCGGAAGAAAGCATTGAAAATACTTTGGAGACCAGTAATAGGATTGAACAGCGAGCATCTTATTGGTCTAGTAAGGGAGAAATGGACCCTGCAGTCCCCGAGACCTTAGTCTATAAGCTGTCTGCAAATTTATGTGTTATCTCGGAGATCCATATACAACCCTTTCAAGGTCAGGAAATCATATTTGATAAAAGGATTTTGAACATCTTAATTTCTCTCTAAAGTGGTTTTATTGCTCTCAGCATACTTTCAGTTTGGATTTCCTATCTATTCGGCAAAGGCTGTGCGATTTCACATGGGTCATCTGAAATCTCCCTTTGAAATGGAGAGAGATGTGCTGGAGTCTTCTTCTACTCAAAGATTTTCGGATGAAATGTTTGTATGGACCTATATCTCTCCTGAATTTCCTATGGCCCAGGTTAGCAGTCCATCATCATCTAATTCATTTTCCAGTATTTTCATGCGAAAAGAAAGGCTTGAACTTCCAAATAAGTACAACCGTCACCTAAACTGAGCTTCTCTTGTGAATGAGGCTCTTTGATCCCTTGGTTGTACTAAATGTGAACGTATATCAAGAAAGGCCATACTTCCCTTCATTTGTGAATGTGTATGATATACCAAGAAAGCCCACACTTCCATTCATTTGTGATAGATGCAATTGTATTAAATGTGGTGTGTCGCTCATGCTTAGCTAAAACTGACATAGAATACATGTCTAGGCGTCAGACTCAGCTATTTTATGGAAATTGCAGTTTCAATCTAGAACGAAGGATCAAGTATTCATACCCATGTCAAATTGTAAAATGCCCAACGTTGATACTCAGCTGAATCCAAGATTCCAAGTAACATACTCGGTTGACCCCCCTTCACTATGTATACAAGCAAAGAATCTTGCAAAGTTGAATAAGATTTGCCCCCTGCAAAGAATTATTAGTTGGCATGATTCATTTGTTTATTGAAAAGTAACATCTTAAGCGACGATGTGGACTTATGTCACTGACGGCGTGTGCAATGGTTCTGAAACTGCTGGCCGAACCTTTCATTAAACAAGTTTTAGCAAGTACTATTAGGCATTCATAGGCAAATGACTGACGGAATTATCTATGTAGCAGGTCAACGATGTACAGAAGTTCCGCCTTCCAAAACCTGTTCTTTGCATTGGAGGAATTTTGAAAATTGAGCTGCTGGGAAGAGTTCAGAGACAGGAAATGGATGGTTTATACTACATATGGTTAATACCTCCATACTTTTACTAACTTTCTACTTGGATCTGATATAATTTGTTTTATCCCTCCAATTCTCATCTTTTTGGGTGATGTAGCTTGTCCCATGTTCAAGCGGTTGGGCGGCGTCTTAGTCCAGTCCTTGATGTTGACATAATCGACCAAACAGGGAGATGCTCCTTGAAGTACCACCCTGAAGCAGACTATTATGCATCCACAGAAAATCGAGAACCTGGATCATCAACATTGCAGTCCATCTCCTCGACACTGGTTCACAGAAGCGTCAGGAGTTGGGAGCATATCATTCTCAATGCTTTGCTCACGAATGGGGTCCTTCCGGACTATGAAGATCTTGATGACAACCTTATTGCCTAATGCTAGCATATACATGTATATTAGTATATTTGCATTCTGTTGTGTATATAATGCCTTTTTAATTCCTGTTTCAGCTTGTTAGGTCTGGCTGTAATTTGTAATATGATGATTGAGGAATGTACCAACTCTCAACTATAGCATAGTTGGGTAGGCTTAGAATACCTTGTAACCATCCTTAAGAGCACTGGAAGTCGTAATATTTCAGTTTCTACTGCACTTACTTGCAGCTGAGAATTTTGTAATATGTATTGTCCTACATAAATGCATAATTAACATTTATGACAGGTTTGGCTGACATAATCGTACATTCAATCCAAATAATTTTGTAATTATATTTTTATTATTGTATTAGGTTGTATAGAGGCTCTATGTAGTAGGAATATGCAAGGGTAAGACGGTTTATATTTGGATCATTCCAAACTCCATTGAAGTGGAATCCACACTTGCCAGTGATGATGGCTGTACAGAGGAACACAGTGCAATCGATCTCAACCAAAAAGAATTGTGTGTAACCTACATACGTTTTTTTACAAGCACTAGTAACATTAACCCAATAGTTAATGATCCTTAATCACCATTAAGAGCAAATTAATTGTGACTTAACATTAAAAAGCACAACTCCCTCGTATAAATATGATCAATGTGCTCTACCCAGGCCATTACGATCACCTCACATTGTTTTGTGTTAATAAACATGGATTTAAAGACTGTTGGTTTCATGCTAATCCTCGGATCAATGGCTGCAATTAGGGGTGGGCAAAAGATTGGGTACCCATTGAGTTAAGCAGTCGGCCCGTTTAAAATAGGACTAATAAAAGGCTGGGTCAATAATAGATTGGGCCCTTAATGGGCTAACCCATTAAGGCATATTAACGGGCAGGGCTGGGTGGGCCCATTAACGGTCCGTTTAATAAACCATTATTTTTGTAACCTAATTGACATACTAGTTTACATGTTCCAATTAGTTAACCTCATTACCAACACTTTGTATATAACAATAATTATTATAGATCGTTGTTTTGCACAAGTTTGTTTGTTTTTAAATGGGCCCAAAGTGGGCAGCCTATGGGCTGACTTGACTCGAGCCGTTTATTAGCTTGATTGTGTATTTTCTAACTTTGAATTTGGACTAGTTTAATTTGGTTGGAAAATTACAAATACATTAGTTGGAAAATTAACTAATCAAAAACACTCTTTAGGTGGTAATGAGCGGGTCATGGACGGGCCACGTTCATTTGCCTCATAACTCAGTCCAGCCTATTAACAAATATACTGGACCCAGCCCAGTCTATTGCCCACCCCTAGGTGCAATTGTGTCTGCAGAATCTAATGTTTTCACAAACCCAACTCCAGAAGATCCATGGTACGGCCTGCCTCTACCAAAACAAAGGGCTGGTTATTACAAATTTGTAGCCATGTGTGCTGATAAAACAACTAGAACTTGTGGGGTACAAGTTTTCAATGCCATATTTGCCAATGAATTGGTGAATGATTTAGACTGTTGTAAGAAGATTATTGAAGCTAAATACATTTGTAATCGCTCCCTTGCAACTATACTTCAAGCTTTTGACAAATTCAACGATGACAGAGAGCTCATCTATGAACAAAGCAATGCTATATTTGAGAATTGTCAAGAGCTCATGGCCGACCCAGATGAGTAAAAGTCTCCATAGAAATTCGGGGTTTTCTCAACTTATTGTCATCCCTAAATATTTGTACTAATTATTAATGTAAAAAAATAAGAATAAAATGATTGCTTTCCATTGTATTAAAAAATAATAAGATCTACCGCTCTAGTGTCACGTTTCCACATGCGCATGCATAACGGCTCTTTTGTTTATGTTCGGAAGAAATTACGTGGTAGACCATTATGCTAAATAGCTTTTTTTTTTTGGTGTGTTTTGTTATTGAGATGTGTAATCGAAAGGTTGTATTAGAAAGACATCAAGGGGATGCCACTTATGTACAAAAGGGACATAAATAAAAACATCACGCCCTCAACCTCTCATGCATAATAAACATCATGCCCTCAACCTCTCATGCATAATATTATCTACAAAATTCAAGAAACACATGTTTCTTCCACCATTAAGAGCATGACTCCAATTATGTAAGATTCTCAAAAAATAGAGCTTGAAATCTTGTAAGGACAAAGCTTAATTTGCCCTAAAAAATCCGATTATTCCTTTCCCTCCATGTACATCATCAAATTGCCAAAGGAATATCTTCCAAACACCTCCAAGCCAACTATTCTTCATTCTTCTTTTCCACGCCACCAAGACATCTTTCACAGAGTAAGGTTGAACCCATCTAATAGCCATCGAGGAAAAAGACAGATGCCAAAGTGATGAAACCCAACTACAATGAATAAGGAGATGGTCCCCCATCTCTTCCTCCTCAAGACGCATAAAACACCTACTTGGCATGTTAAAGTTTCTCCTTTACGCATATCCTCTGTGGAGATCTACCTTTAGTGGTAGCCCAAGCAAAAGAGCACGTTTTTTTGGGCGCTTTAGACTGCCAAATAGCATGTACAGGGAAGTTAGGGCAATTCCCACCACTTTAGAGCTTGTGGCAGAAACTCTTGCTGGTAAAAGAATTACTAGAGTCATAAGGCCAGATAATTTTATCATATCCTCATAAAGAACCTTCACCTTGGTTTAAAGTTCTGAAAAATTCAAGTCTAAATCTTGAAAAATTAGATTTGGCCCACAAGATCTAAACAATCTTGTTTTTTTGAACATGAAGAAATAAAGAAGTCATTGCAATTGTCGAAAATACCTACTAAAGGCACAAACATAGAGGGAAAGTTAATTGAGTTCTAATTGATTTAAAATTTTTAGTTTCATAGTATTTAATCTGTCTTTGTGCTATATACGTGGGCTTAATTCTAATTGAATAATGGTACGTAAGGCAGAAGTAAAAAAGAAAAAAAAATGGGAAATTCTTAACCTATATGTATCATAACTCCCAACTCAAAGAAAAAATTTATCAAATACTATAGAAGTGTGGATGTCTAAATTGATAGAAAGTTTGACCCAAAAAAAAAAAAGAAAGAAAAAGGTTCAAGCCTAGCCATGGAGAGACATGGGCTATTTTCTGCCAAACACATGTAAATCGGTTCAACCATCCTAGCCTGGCTAAACTTGGGTTTTGGGTTGAACTTGATAGACAATCGAGATGCTATACTAAGTTTTGACTAAACTAAACTCTAGCCGAGCTTTGACCCACTGAATCAGATAATTCACCGAGCTGGCTCAATTATTTTACAACTAACTTTGGCCGAGCTTTGACCCACTGACTCGGACAATTCACCGAGCTGGCTCAATTATTTTACAACTCGCTCTGGCGGAGCTTTGACCCGCTGAATCGGATATTTCACCGAGCTAGCTTAATTGTTTTAAAACTGTACATATTTTTTTTGGGGGGGGGGGAGCATCTGTCTTTCATTATATGCCTTTTCATACAACAACAACACCACCACCACCTCCCAGTGTGGGTTCCACTTTCGCGGGGTCTGAAGAGATCTAGCTGTAGGCAACCTTACCTCTACCGGTATTCCCACCCATAGAGAGGTTGATTCCAGAAGACCCACGAAAAAGGTTTTGAGATTTTTCATCAATGTCATATATTAATAGTATAGTGAAACAATTGCACATATTAAAGATTGAGATTTGACAAGCAATTTTAATTGCACCAAAAAAATACGGCCATTCGTATTGCAGTTGAAAAGAGAGGCTTATCATTAAATAGAATTCATTTAGGTGTGACTGTTTAACACACATGAATGAAACAATAGTATCACATTAATCTATCAAATTCAAATGACTTGTAATAATGCATTACTTCAATTGTCCCCTAATGACTTATCGTGAGACAAATTCTTACTCAAGAATTTACACTGTCTTTCGTCTTCATAATTTTCATTGTATAAATTACAATAAATTGAACCCTAATGCTATTCAAGCAAAGTGACACTCCAACTATAAGACGTTATCTGTATGTTATCAGTAACATTAAGCAGTTACTTAATGACGCTTCCCATTAAGAGCTAATTAAACTTGACGTTATCAAGCACAACTCCAACTTTCCTGCATAAATATCAATTTACTCTAGCATTTCTATTTTCTCACAGTATTTTCATTTCTTTTTTTTTAAAAAAGAAAAAAGGACAAAGCAGCGTTCTTACCAAAAATAAATAAATAAGAGGGCTACGAATAAAAACAATATGTACGTCAAGCAATTCAAGATTCTAGCTTTCATTTTTGTGCTAGGATCTATGACTCCAATTATTTTTGCTGAATCGAATGACGTTTTTGAAAAACCGACTCCAGAAGATCCATGGTTCGACTCGCCTCTTCCACTACAAAGGTCAGGTTTTTACAACTTCTTAAGGCAATGCATTCAGAAAACATCTATATCTTGTGGCGTACAAGTTTTCAGTGCCATATTTGCAAAAGAATTGCTGAAGGACCCACCGTGTTGTACCAGCATCATCAAAGCCAAGTATATTTGCAGTCGCTCCCTTTCATACTTGTATCTATTGACAAAGTTAAGGGTTCAAAGCAATGCTATATGCGATCATTGTGCAAAAATAGCATCCTCATGAATCACGATCCCATAATCCCGCTTTAAGCAAGCAAGGATCCCTGTAGAGGTGAACTTTTCTCGTCCTATTGTCACCCCTAAGTAGTAGTACGTATTATTGATGAAGATGTATAAACTAAAATGATTATTCAATAGTATAGAGTTCTTGTTAGTTTAGACTTTAGACATTTGTTTTTCATATTAGTTTGTGAACAGTGTTTATGAATTATGATGGAGTTTTAATATTAACATAAAAAATTAAAGGATGTCAAATGCTACAATCAAGTTCTCAATGCCCTATGTAGCTATACCTATGCACTTTAGACATTAACAAAATCAATTATGAATTGCACACTGTGCGTACAAAAAAAAAAAAAAAAGATAAAAACTAGCCCCAAATCTAGAACAAGAATACATTGCCTTATAGTATTGAGTAATAGATATAGCGTTGGAAGTAACAAACAACAATCACAATAAAAAATCAAAAAAAATAAAAAAAATTTAAGTAAATGAATACTGAAATATAGAAATAAAAAGTTGCAAGTCAGAAATGAATAGCCCAAGTTTTGAGTGAAGAATAGAGGTCTGAAATGAGCAACAGAAGGTCATTTGAAACACATAATATAACATTGTGGCGTGACAAAATCACTATTCTGAAAGCAATTTCGCCTGAGCAGTGGTACAAACTCTTCAGTGACGAACACTCTTAGGAATACACGATTTCGAGGAGGCTAGAGGTTAAATGATCCTTGCCCAAACTATTTAAAAAAAAAAAATAGTGAAGAGAGGGTGAGAAGAAAATTGTGTAATTTTTCTATATTTAATCTAGGGAAATCTACCTACAAGTGAATTAGCGACAACCGAAAGGCTTTGGGACCCGTACCTTAATCAGTAAACAATCAGTTATTGAAAAGATAGAAAACCCAATGCACAACGTCACCCGAGCTTAGTTGACCTTTTGTAAATAAATTAGCAACGGAGCAAGGACTTTTGAACAAGTCATTCGATTAATTAGTGAACAATCCGTTTTGGAAGGTGACAAGCAGGTTGTGAACAACTCAATGCTATCAAATTTAAAGAGAGTTCGCGTACGAAGTGCCCACTACCCACTTCAGTATCTTCCCATGTGAGACCTTTTCCTCTCCTTAAAAATAATGACCTCCTTTGAACTGGACTTTCAAAGCACTTTGAAGCTTTTCCAACAATAAATATGTCACCATCCAAGTTCTTCACATTTTACGTACGGGGAATTGGATGCTATAAACTGTACTTTTTTGGATTTGGATGATAATATTTCGTACTATAAACTTGGACAGTAGCACCATGCATTTTTGACATATTTAATGTGGTTACATTGAATGGGGTGAAAGTGGCAGAAAGAAGATGTGATAGTTGAAGCTACATTAAAATTGATTTTTTTTCTCACTCTCGACTCTTCTTTTAAGCAATTATTAAAACTCTCTCTCTCGCTCTCTCTATCTCTGAATTGACCGTGAGCACCTAGAGCTGAAGTCATCAAGTACTGTTTCTTGAAAATTTTCATCGAAGAGGATCCAATTTTTGCAGAGAAGTAATCTGATGTGCAAATTGGCGGCATGCATTTGGAGTAAGGAAGCATGATTCGAAGCAACTAATCAAGTGGAGCTGAAGGAGAATCGAAGCTTATTAATGTGAAGGAAGCTTAACTAGAAGACCTCTGGTGGGAATCAATGGGAGTGGAAGGCGGGCAAGCATTTTGATGTTATGTTGATATTCGGTAATTCAAATCTAGTTTGAGCTAAGTAAGAGTAAAAGTGGGACATAATTTGGGAAAATGTTGGTAATTTATGGGTTAGGGTTTAGTTGGTGCCTGGTGGGGAAATCAGATTAAGAGTCTGTGTGTCTTGCTGTGTGTCTGTGATGGCGTATTGATGAAGTTTGTTGTTTTCACATTGAAATGTTGTTGCGAAGTACACCATTGTTGTCCCCTTTCCAATCATATTCGACTGTTTTCTCCCTCTAATATTCCTCTGCCTCCCTCTCTAGATCTGCTTTGCCCTAATTTCAACTCAACGAGAGTCAAGAGAGAAAGAAACGAAAGATGCTGTGGAGTGTCAGCAGGTCAAACCATTTTAATTCTTTAAATCAAGAGTCAACTACCTTCAACAGTCAACTGCGTGCATAGGGATACCATGCACAACTATGTTAATAAAAAATCAATTTTAACATAGCTCCAACTGCCACATCATCTTTCCATTGCGATCCAATATATGAACATTAATATCAAAACTCAAAAATACATACTGCTAATGTCCAAATTTATAATATGGTGTACTACGATCCAAACCTCTAAAAGTACAATTTATTAGCATCTAATTTTTCTATTCTATGAGGCTTCTTGTACACCATAGGTCTTGAAGATTGACGGAATAGCAGTTAGAGGCGTGAGAGAGCGGAGGGAGAATGTAACATTGGAAGTTTGTTATTAATTCATTTGCCCATATCTTACAATGTATTGCGTTCAAGCATCTTAATTACTAGGTTTGATGCTTGTATATCCAATCCAAGCATATAATTACATTCACGCAGGGATACTATATTTCGATGTGTCTTGCTTTTCCATACATAGCAATAGCAATAGCGACATTGTGGACATGTCACCTGCCCTTAGTCTGGGAGTGATGACTCGAGCTCTCCACACTAGCACTGCGATATAGATGTATTTATGCATGCATGTGTATGTGTATATTTTTTCGATTACTCAGTTCGACATGTCTCTTACAATAATAAAAAAAGATAGTACGACCACCACACAGCTGAAAAACAGTTACTACTTTCTAGAGACTGCAAATCACAAACACATAAACTCGTACAGATTGTTAGTTTCAAACACAAACATCAATTAAAACAGCCACTTATTGACCGAGATACAACCTAAGAACGTAATTCTCTAATCTACCGTTTATTTTCCATGCATGTTATGTGTGTGGGTGTGTGTATATATGAGATTCATGAGAATCATTGAAACCCAACCAAAAAAAAAAAAAAAGAACAAAAGAACAAATCTGAAATTAATTAAATACATTATTGAAGCATTAACTTTGTTTCATAGATTACGAGACTCAAATCCAAAAACCACGAGGCAGATTCGTTAATCCTGCTGCGATTTATTCAAGAATCAAAAAGACTATTGAAATTTAAACCCCCAAAAAAAAAAAAAAAGAAGCATGATTTTGGTAATTATCTCAATTGCGTACAAAGATTCCTGAACATCTATGGCAAGGAAGCATTAACTTCGTTTCATAGATGAAGAGCTTTGCAATAAATTTAGGAAGACATATATGTGTCCTTAACGTTATTTACTGGAATAATGGAATGTCAAGCAAAAATTGTGATCAAATACGAAATTTAAAACTATGACAAATAGAAACTCTTCCATGGAAGGGAACAATCAGTGTCCTTCAAAAACCCCTCCACTTTGCAATATAATGTAACCAACTAAAGCAATGCATCATTTGAGTCTGTTGGGTTTTATGGCCCAAAAATCTCGAGTATCGGCACGGGGAGCCCATGCTGCACAGACACGGGCGTGCCAAGACGAAGAGCCGAAGACGAGAGGGACAGAAAATTGGCACGGGGGCACCGTGCCATATGGCACGGTCGTGCCATGTGGCACTGGGTGACCGTGCCACGTGGCACGGTCGTGCCTCGGGTCTTCTCGCCGCCGCTTTCGGATGGCGGCTAGGGTTGCGCTTTGGAGACGGTTTTTGGAAGGTGGTAGCTAGGGTTTTCAGGGGGAAACCCTACCTCACAGATCCTATATAAAGGGGGTCTAGGGCCTTGTTTCAAAACACTTCAGTACTCATAAACACATTGAGAGGTAAAAGTCGTTTGTGAGAGATTACAATAGAGAGATTGTAATTCTGCTCTTTGATCGAATCACTGAGGTGATTGTGATCGTGGTGTACTTTCCTGCTCATAGTGAATTGTTCTGGTGCTGTCGCCGTCCGTGGTTTTTCCCACATTGGGTTTTCCACGTTAAATTCCTGTGTTCTTGTTCTCTTCCTATTGTTCTGTTGTTTGTGATTGGTTGAATTTCTGATTTTCTATTGCATCCTATCGCTTCCGCTATACTGTTATTCTGATATTAATCCTAACAAGTGGTATCAGAGCTTTGGTTTAGGATGTCTTCAATCATGAAGGTAGACATTCAGAAGTTCGACGGGGAGATTAGCTTTAATCTCTGGAAGGTGCAGATGAGAGCGGTTCTCATCCAGCACGGGTTGTGGAAGGTCCTGAAGGGACCTCATGTCAAACCTGAAAAGACAACAGATGAGCAATGGGCTGAAGAACAGAAGAAGCGGCGTGGGTCGCTGACGGAGGACGAATGGGAGGAATTGGAGTTGAAGGCGGTTTCAGCCATACAACTGTGCCTGGCACCTCACGTTCTGCGAGAGGTACTTGATAAGGTAACTGCTGTTGACCTTTGGACTCGCCTAGAAGAGTTGTATATGACGAAAAGTCTAGCTAATAAGATCAGGCTGAAAGAAAGGTTGTATACCTGTCGTATGGCTGAAGGTACGCCCGTCCAAAAACATCTGAATGAGTTTAATTCAATTCTAGTGGATCTAGAAAGCTTGGACGTTAAAATTGATGATGAGGATAAAGCTATTCTACTTGTTGTCTCACTACCCCCTTCATACAAACACTTTAAAGAAATTATGCTATATAGTAATTCAGATACTATATCATTTGAGGATGTCAAGGCCAACCTACTGTCTAAAGAAAAGTTTGACCATGACATTCATGCTGATCCGGGTGAGGGACTGGCTGTCAGGGGTAGGACAACAGAGAAAAAGGGGAATGGTAACAAGAAAAAGGGCCGTTCTAAATCACGGAATCCTCATGCAAATAAAACCTGCCACTTCTGCAACAAATTAGGTCACATCAAAGCTGATTGCTGGAAATTAAAGAAAAAGAATGAGGAAAAGGAGAAAACTGCTACAGCTGATTATGTAGTAGAGTCTGAGTCTGATGGGGATGTACTGCTTGCTACTTCGTTAGCTACCACTTCTGGGAGAGGAGTGGATGTTAATTGGGTTTTAGATTCTGGTTGCACGTTCCACATGTGTCCTCGTAGGGATTGGTTTGTAACTTATGAACCTGTGGATTCTGGGGTGGTACTTATGGGCAACGATGCTGAATGCAAGGTTGCAGGGATAGGTACAGTTCAGATTAAAACCCATGATGGCACTATTAGAACTTTGTCTAAAGTGCGATATATTCCTGATATGACTCGTTGTTTGATCTCTTTGGGTACTCTTGAGACTAATGGTTGCAGGATTGTTATGGAGAATGGTGTCCTAAAGGTAACTAAGGGAGCCATGCTGATGATGAAGGGACTGAAACAGGGAAGTCTCTACATTCTGCAAGGAGCTACAGTTACAGGCGTAGCTGCAGTGGGTACGACAGATGACACGAGGTTATGGCACATGAGATTGGGCCATATGAGTGAGAAAGGGATGACCATTCTGGGTAAGAAAGGTTGTCTTGGTAACGCTAGTACGGGTAAGTTGGATTTTTGTGATCACTGCGTATTTGGGAAACAGAAAAGGGTAAGTTTCTCAAAGGCTAGTCACCGTACTCAGGGGGTCCTGGACTACATCCATTCTGATTTGTGGGGTCCCTCTAAGGTACCTTCGATGGGAGGTAAGCGTTACATGTTAACATTTGTTGATGATTTCTCACGAAAGGTTTGGGTGTATTTCTTGAGACAAAAAAACGAGACATTCTCAATGTTCAAGAAATTCAAGGCTCTGGTTGAGAACCAGACTGGCAAAAGGATCAAGAAACTCAGGACTGATAATGGCCTGGAGTTTGTTGAATCTGAGTTTGAAGAGTTCTGCACAGCAAACGGCATAGCCAGGCATAAAACCTTGGTCGGGAAACCACAACAGAATGGGGTCGCAGAACGAATTAACAGGACATTGTTAGAGAAAGCACGGTGTTTGCTTTCAACTGCTGGGCTTTGGGATCGCAAAGCGTTTTGGGCTGAGGCCATTTCTACGGCCTGCTACCTGGTGAATCGATCACCACACTCCTCCATCGAGTTTCAGATTCCAGAAGAAGTATGGTCAGGTAATCCTGTTGACTACTCTAATCTCAGGGTATTTGGGTGTCCTGTGTATGCTCATGTAAATGAGGGAAAACTAGCACCTAGAGCAGTTAAATGTATGTTTTTGGGGTATGCTAGTGAATCTAAGGGATATCGTATGTGGTGTCCTGATTCTAAGAAAGTAATACAAAGTAGGGATGTTACTTTCAATGAGTCTGATATATTATCTTCTGGAAAGAATGCTGCTGTTCCTTCTACTGGTGCAGGAACTCAGCAAGACACCAACATGGAGGTGGAGCTGGAGACTGCTATAGCTCAAGGTGGAGCTATGAGGGAAGTCCAGGTCACTGAGCCTGGGGCTATCAGCACTAATCAACCTCAGGAGGAGGCTGAGTACTCTATAGCACGTGATCGTCCTCGCAGGGAGATCAGGTGACCGGCCCGGTACAACGATGATGAAGGGCTGATAGCATATGCACTTTCCGTTGCAGAGGAAGTGTCTGAAGGAACTGAGCCTTCAAATTATACTGAAGCCATCACCTGCCCAAGTTCACCCAACTGGATTCAGGCTATGCAAGAAGAAATGGAAAGTCTGCAGAAAAACGGGACTTGGGAGTTATGTAACCTGCCTAAAGGCCGACGGGCCTTAACTGCCAAATGGATATACAAGAAGAAGGAGGGCATCCCTGGGGTAGAGGATGCAAGGTGGAAAGCAAGGTTGGTTGTTCGTGGTTGCAACCAACGGGAAGGTATAGACTACAATGAGGTTTTCTCTCCTGTAGTCAGACACACCTCTATTCGATTATTGTTATCTATTGTGACATTGTTTAACTTGGAGTTGGAGCAGCTTGATGTAAAAACAGCCTTCCTGCATGGTGAGCTGGAAGAGGAGATATATATGAAGCAACCTGAAGGGTTTGTTGTTCCTGATAAGGAACACATGGTATGTAAGTTGGAAAAGTCCTTGTATGGACTCAAGCAGGCTCCTAGGCAGTGGTATAAACGTTTTGACACGTTTATGATTGATAATGGTTACATACGTAGTAGATATGATAATTGTGTATACTTTAGACAATATGGTGATGGGTCCTTTATATATCTACTACTGTATGTTGATGACATGCTAATTGCATCTAAAGATAAAACCCTGATTAGCATGCTAAAATCTCAGCTCAGTAAGGAATTCGAAATGAAAGACTTAGGTGCAGCTAAAAGGATACTGGGCATGGAGATTCACAGGGATCGAAAGGAGGGAAAATTATACTTGTCTCAAGAAAAATATCTTGAGAAGGTATTAAGCAAGTTCAAAATGAGGGACTGCAAGGCAGTGTCTACCCCTCTTGCTGCACATTTTAAACTGTCTGCGGAATGCTGTCCGCAAACAGAAGAGGACATCGGTAGAATGTCCAATGTACCATACTCTAGTGCTGTAGGGAGTTTGATGTATGCCATGGTCTGTACCAGACCAGACTTATCACATGCTGTGAGTGTGGTAAGTAGATATATGCATAATCCTGGAAAGGACCACTGGGAGGGTGTAAAATGGATCCTACGGTATGTAAAGGGAACTGTGGGGAAAGGGCTGGTATTTGATAGAAACAAGGCTGCTACATCTGATGTAGTAGGGTATGTTGATTCTGATTATGCTGGTGATTTGGATAGGAGGAGGTCCATATCTGGGTACATCTTTACCATGTGTGGGGGCGCTATCTCTTGGAAAGCGTCTTTACAATCTATTGCAGCCCTGTCTACAACAGAAGCTGAGTATATTGCTGCCACTGAAGGGGTGAAGGAAGCTACCTGGCTAAGGGGACTGGTAATGGAGCTTGGAATACCACAATCTGCTACTGTGGTATATTCTGACAGTCAGAGTGCCATACATCTGACAAAGAATGATGCCTATCACTCGAAGACCAAGCATATCAGCGTCAAATATCATTATGTACGAGACACAGTTGCTGCAGGAGAAATAATGATGAAGAAAGTTCACACCTCAGAGAATCCTGCTGACATGCTTACAAAGCCACTACCTACAGCTAAGTTCGAGCATTGCTTGGACTTAGTGGGAGTTCACAGTCATTGAGAAGCCCTGCGGGGCATAGCCCCTTAGGGGGCATCACCCCTTGGGGTGTGACGACGACGACGGTAATTGAAGACTGGAGATTTTGGTCCAAGGTGGAGATTGTTGGGTTTTATGGCCCAAAATCTCGAGTATCGGCACGGGGAGCCCATGCTGCACAGACACGGGCGTGCCAAGACGAAGAGCCGAAGACGAGAGGGACAGAAAATTGGCACGGGGGCACCGTGCCATATGGCACGGTCGTGCCATGTGGCACTGGGTGACCGTGCCACGTGGCACGGTCGTGCCTCGGGTCTTCTCGCCGCCGCTTTCGGATGGCGGCTAGGGTTGCGCTTTGGAGACGGTTTTTGGAAGGTGGTAGCTAGGGTTTTCAGGGGGAAACCCTACCTCACAGATCCTATATAAAGGGGGTCTAGGGCCTTGTTTCAAAACACTTCAGTACTCATAAACACATTGAGAGGTAAAAGTCGTTTGTGAGAGATTACAATAGAGAGATTGTAATTCTGCTCTTTGATCGAATCACTGAGGTGATTGTGATCGTGGTGTACTTTCCTGCTCATAGTGAATTGTTCTGGTGCTGTCGCCGTCCGTGGTTTTTCCCACATTGGGTTTTCCACGTTAAATTCCTGTGTTCTTGTTCTCTTTCTATTGTTCTGTTGTTTGTGATTGGTTGAATTTCTGATTTTCTATTGCATCCTATTGCTTCCGCTATACTGTTATTCTGATATTAATCCTAACAGAGTCCTTTGCTACTTATTTGTTAAGTAAGAGTTTGGTTCACACTTCTTTAAACCACAGATCAATAATCAGCTTGTTTGGCATGAAAGAGTAAGGTTTCACTACCATTAGCCCAGCTCCACCATAATCAAAAGGTAGAGAACGGACACGTAGGATTGAAACTGAAGTCCAAGTAACTTCTTGTAAAATACAACACCGAGACAAATTCACAGCATTCGCATCGTAAATTGAGAATTTGCTTCAGAGACTACTCTTTCACAAAGTCGTTTGGATCAGACTATCTCACAAAGTTTACCACAACAACTGCAAAAACAAAGTTGAACTTCAAACCAGAAACTTGTTTACTACCTGATCACAAACTTACGGACAACTAAGCTCTATGCAATGCGTATTTAACAGGCAGGCAGTCAAATATATAGTAATGCTTTATATGTTTTGGGGGGGGGGAATAATTGAAGGGGAAGCATAAATCATGTCACTCTTCAAGAACCATCGGCTCTGACTCTAAGATTGCAAGTTGAATTATAATTTTTTAAATTATACTCTGCAATTAAGAAACCACACAAGTATACAACTATTAAAATTGAAAAGTAAAAATAAACGAAATGTGAGAGAAGAATTAATTTAGTTCCTCGTCAGAAAGAAAGACTTATAGATGCTATGGAGCACACAATTAATCAAGTGACAACTCTCGATGAGGAGACGGGATCAAGGATGGCCCTCCACCAGAACACCACACCAAGATGGTGGTTCTCAACCTTCTAAGGGAGGACTTTATTACAGATAAAAAGCTGTCAAAATTCGCAAACATATGGACAAGCAATGGCTAGACTTCTTCAGTTAACATTCACCCCTTTCTGCCATCAAAAAACATACCTTGATTGAGATATTCTGGAATGGCAAGAGAAAGAATATGGATATGTTTAACATAAGAATTTAGCATAGTTTTATTCTCCTAGGAAACTTTTACTTAGATGTGGAGAATGCAAAGAGTTTTTAAAGAGATATAGGATCTTCTTTGAAGTGGGTCGGAACACGGACTTGCCTAATCCATGAAACTGTATTGATTAAGTTGGCTATGCTTCACATGTAACGTAACTTTTGGGGTTCAATACATTTTCACCTTCCCTCATATCATGCGCATGTAATCAAAGTGTGAAGTAACCCACCATATCCTCATCATCCTCTTCCAGTCAAGCCTTTTAGCGTCTGGAGGTTCATCATACATTCCCACCACAGGTAAGTGGTAATGTACTTCAATCAGAAGATTTATATTTACTTTATCAAAATGGAGCCTAATTATAGCAAAGTGACTTCCTGAAATTCTATGAAAGGCGAATACTTCAGGATGTACATAATCAACCCAAAGTGATACTTTAAAACACGAACGTCACAAAACAATGCATTATGTGGCAATAATATGATTTGATCAAACTTTCAACTATTAAGGGATAGAGAGGTTAATAGCGCTTTTTGATCTCATTTTTAGAACTGCAAAGATGCCCTGCGAATGAAGATTTAGTACAATCATCCCACTTTACAAGAATAAGGGTGATATCTAAGATTGTAATAATTATAGAGGTATTAAATTGCTTAGTCACACTATGAAGTTGTGAAAAAGGGTGATTGAGGGAAGGTTAAGGAAGGTTATTTCCATTTCCGAAAATCAATTTGGTTTTATACTAGGTAGATCGACTACTGAAGCAATTCATCTCATAAGAAGGCTATGGAAGTGCATAAAGATAGGAAAAAGGATCTCCACATGGAGTTTATAGATCTCGAGAAAGCGTATGATAGAGTACCACATGAGGTGTTAGGAAAGTGTTTAGAGAAGTAAGGGGTGTCGAAGACGTATATCCAAGCTATCAAGGATATGTAGAGGGAGTAAAAACAACTGTAAGAATCTCAAGAGGAGACACAGATGACTTTCCTATTGACATTAGGCTTCATCAAGGGTCAACTCTAAGCTCATTCCTTTTCACTATCATTATGGATGTACTCATAAAAGAGATTCAGGATGAGGTACATGGTGTATGCTGTTTGTCGGTGATATTGTTCTCATTAATGAGACTATGGATGGTCTTAATAGCAAGCTAGAGCAATTGAAACATACCTTAGAATTTAAGGGTTTTAGATTGAGCAGATCAAAGACTGAATACTTAAGATGCAAGTTCAGTCGTGAGGAAGTAGGTGGGGAAGGAGTCCCCATGAGTGGTGCGGCAATACTAATGGCCGAGAAGGTCAAATATTTAGGCTCTACCATTGAGGAGAAAGGAGAAATCAATGAAGATATTAACCAACATATTAGAGTGGAATGGCAAAAATGGAGGAGTGCTTCTAGAGTATTGTGTGATAAGAAAATTCCTGCATGATTGAAAGGAATGGTCTATCATATGGTAGTCAGGCCAGCTTTATTATATGATTCAGAGTGCTGGCCAATCAAGAAATCTCAAGTCCAGAGGTTGATGGTAGCAGAGATGAGAATAATTCAATGGATGTGTGGATATATAAGATTAGATAGAATTAGAAATGAAGTGATTAGAGATAAAGTAGGAGTTGCACCCATAGAAAATAAGATGAAGGAGATGAGACCAAGATGGTTTGGCCATGTAAAGAGAAGTGAGCATGTACCAGTCAGGAGGTGCGAGAAATTAGCCTTTTGGGGTGTAGAAGAGGTAGAGGACGGCCAAAAAAAAGTTGGAACGATGTGATTAGAAACGATTTGAAGTTTATAGGTCTGATGGAGGATATAACTCAGGATAGGAGCCTATAGAGATATAGTTCCTTTAGCTTTGTTTTGAGTAGTGATTATTGTCTTGTTATACGGGCTATTATTATTTCCTGCGTAAGATGCAATCCTGTAGGTTAGTAGATCGATCTTAGTAGGAATGTTATTATCGCATCTTTGTTTGCTTGTGTCATAGTCTCTTCACAACTGTGGTTCCCCCTCTCCACCTCCGATTGTTTGACTATAGACTGCTATTGGCCAATTTAGTAGTATGTCGCCGCTTGCTGCTCAAAGTACGCAAAACTCTTATCCATCATCTATTGTTCATGTTAACTTATGTTATTTTAAGTATTTAGGTCTTGTGATTGTTAAATTATTTTACCGATGAATTTTCAACATCTAATTGTATTTTTAAAAACTCTTTTTGTATGTCTATTGGAACCGGTCTCTCTATGTGCAGTCATATGCGTACTGTAAGGCTGTCTATATTTGGATCTCTCCAGATCCCGCGAAAGTGGAACTAAAAGTGAGAGTTATTCTTGTTGTTTCAATTGTTAGTACGCAGATGATACAGCATGCACCCAGGGCAAGAAATTGTACATAGACCGACCATCTATCACGTTCAACATCTAATAACAGCATATGTTAGAGGGTTACCAATTGGCCTGCATTTACTAGTGCAGGAAAAATCCCTGAGGCCTTTCATGCTATTGACAACCTCAACGATCTGTCAAAATAGCACATCAAACCATATATCAGGAATGAAACAAAACAAATCATGAAAAAATATGTCATCAGTGCTCAATAATACAGTAATCAGGGACATACCTGCAAACATGACGTGTTTTAGAGAAACCCAAGTCTTGAGTGATTACAGCTTCAAACTATTGACTTGGCGCATAGCTTGAAGAATCTATTGTTGCTGTTGTTGTTGTTACTGTAGCCTCTGCTATTGAAAGATTCAATGCCCTCTAATTAAGTGCTATGGCTGTGCAACTACATAGGTCCTGCCTCTATAGTTGTTGTATAACTTAACGCCGCAAAATGCCTTCCTCCTTAATGTTAGGCCACTGTTTCTTCTGCATCTGGGATAAATTAACATGGTTCAGAATGAAAGCGTTTAGGACTCTTGGCCCTGTGGCAAGAGGAAGTTGGCCTGGTTGTGATTGTGTCGATGATGCTGCACCAAAAGCTCCCAGGTGAAGCCATTGCTACTGTATGATTTGTTGAGAATTGGGATCATGGTAACCCTGCTATGTTGTCGAAGCCTAATCTATTACAAAGGGACCAGAAATGCTAATATTGTTGCATAAAAATGACATGTATATAGGATTCTGTGTTGAAGTCTTACCTATTACAAAGGGATTAGCGGCCCCTCGAGAAGGTGCCATCAGCGGCATCTTCCCAAGTGGGTGGAATCTAAATAGCTCTCCAAAGATAGGCCTATTTCCCCCTTTTAAACCAGCAAAATTCTAACCAAACTGCTCAACAGAGCTACCTGCTGAAACCTATGATAGAATTTTCAAAGAAAATATAGCGAGAAAATGATTATGGAACAGATAATGCAGTCGGCACCTGCAACAAAGATTAATAAACTACCCAATCGAAAAGTTTGAATTTTCCTAACCTACCTGATGACCTTTTACTCTGTGAAATACAAACCAAAGCTCACATTAGAAGTAGAACAACCTAGCAAGGCAACAGTCAAATTAACAGCACTGGAAACAAACCCCAATCATAGAACAAAATTCAAGATCAAACACTTAGGGAGATACTACAACGAGGTTAAAAAGAAAAAAAAAAGAAAACCATCTCATTATCGCAAGAAAGCTGGAACGAGCACATGAAATACAGTTAAATTTTTCTATATATCAATTGGGTTATTAACAAAGAGTCATGTATATAAGCTCAAATAAGGTTCCAATCCAAAATCAATTGACAATAAGTAGAGTAACTCATAAGCTTATAAACATGCTCAAATCCTTTAATTTTATCAATGTAGGACAGGATCCACTTTTATATTCCAACAAAAACTTGCATAAATTTTCCACTAAAACGACTAACGAATAAACATAGAATCACAACACTACTAGACATAGAGGGGGAAAAGTAAAGGAAAGACAAGGTGCAGCTAGAACCTTTCTTACCCTAAGATTGAGTCAAAATTCGGGAACTAATACTCATTAAGCACACCACTCACAAAAAGAAAAAAGGAAAGAAGAACACAGATCCTACCACTTTCAGACTAGAAGAATATTGCACATACAAAGCAACCCCCCCCAAAAAAAAGTCAAAGCCCATTCCGTCAAAACAACCGAACACGTATCAAGTCACATCATTTTTAAAAGCCACCACAATTTCTTGCTTAACATACTTAAAACATAGTTTTTAACCAATCAAATTTAGATCGCATTCATAATAGTATTTTAAGTAGTATTTAACATTATAATCAAACTAATACAGTAATTAGTTAATTTTTAATATTCGACAATCTAGTGTTTAGACTAATATTTCAAGCAGTATTTAGTATTTTCAAAAAGTTTTTTTGAAAAGTCAATATGCTAGCTTTCGGCATTCAAAAGCAATGTTTCATATTTTTTGCCCAATAAATATTCTTTGAAAATTTTATTTTTGGATATTATTTATATTTTTTATGTCAATTTGCATCAATCAACTTGCCCAATGGCTAAATTTACTGACCACATGCTTCAACAAGTTGTCTAAACAACTATCTGCTGAAGTTAAATTAAAACCGCTGTTCACTGTTGTTAGGAAATAGAGCAAAGTAATAGCGGAAGTAATAGGATGAAACAGATATCCAGAAATTTAAAGAACGATAACAAGAACAAAGCAACGATACAAGATTTACGTGGAAACCCAATGCGGGGAAAAACCATGGACGGCGACAAGCACAATTAATCCACTATATGAGTAGGAAGAGTACAAAAAGATCACAATCACAACAGGTGATTTGATCTAATAGCAGAATTACAATCTCTCTTGTAATCTTTCTCAAAGTCTCTCTACCTCTCAATGTGTTTAGGGATTCAGGAGTTCAAGAGTTATTTTAGATCCTAGGTATGGCCCCTTTATATAGGGTCTAGAAGTCCAGGGTTTTACCTCTAGAAAAGAATCCTAACCGTCAGAAGAAAACTGCACGCCGAGACAAACCCTAGCCGCCACCAATTGGCGCCCAGAAGAATACACGTGGCACGGTCACACCGTGCCATGGTGGCACGGTACCCCTGTGTCGTTTTTCTGTCCTCTCTCGACTTTCCGCTCCTTCGGCCTGACACGTCCGTGTTCGTTTAGCACAGTCCCACCGTGCCGGTACTTGGATTTTGGGTCACGAAACCCAACAATCTCCACCTTGGACCGAAATCTCCAATCACTAATTCTCTACCACCGTCATCGCACCCCGAAGAGTAATCGCCCCCTCAAGGGGCAATGCTCCGAAGGACGCTCAAATACTGTGAATGCCAACTAAATCCAGGCAATGCTGGAACTTAGCTCTGGGAGATGACTTATATGAACCTTTCTTCATATAACCTGTCGTAGTAGATGCCTGTAAGACATAGAGGCCTCCTTACCTCAAACCCTTTAGTAGAATCCGACTGCCCTTCGAGACCTTCAGAACTCCACTTTTAGCTGAATATTTGCACCCTTTGGATTCAAGGGTGCCCAAAGAGATGAGATTACGCTTCAATTCAGAAACGTGACGAACATTCGATAAAGTCCTGACAACACCATCATGGGTCTTGATTTTAATAGTACCGATTCCAGTTACATTACATTGGGCATTATTGCCCATGTGAACAACAGTTGAGTCAACTAGATCATATATTGAAAATCAATCCTTGTGAGAACACATATGATAGATACACCCAGAATCAAGAATCCAATCAGAATCACTCCCCCTTTCAATAGAGGTAGCAAACAGAACGTCACCATCAGAATCAAATTCAGCAAACGAAGTTTCAGCAGGCTCACGAGAATTATCTTCTTCTTTTTCCCTTTTCTTTTGCAGTTGTCAACAGTTAGCAACAATATAACTCAATTTACCACAGTAATTGTAGGTCTTACCAGTGTGAGGATTTCTAGACTTGGAACGGTTCTTACTCCTATTACCGTTCCTCTTTTTAGTTGTTTTACCTCTTATTACTAATCCCTCAGCAGAATCAGCATGAATGTCAAGATCAAACCTCTCCTTAGACAACAGATTTGACTTAACATCCTCAAACGATATAGTATTAGAATTACTATGTAGCATGATCTCCTTAAAGTGTTTATAAGAGGGGGTAAAGACACAACAAGCAGAATAGCTTTATCCTCATCCTCAATCTTCACATCCAGACTCTCCAAATCAACAAGAATAGAGTTAAACTCATTCAGATGTTTTTGAATAGGGGTATCTTCAGCCATGCGAAAGGTGTACAACCTTTCCTTCAAACGGATCTTGTTAGCTAGACTCATCGTCATGTAGAGTTTCTCCAACCGAGTCCACAGATCCACTGCAGTCGCCTTATCGAACACCTCTCGCAGGACATGTGGTGCCAGGCACAACTGAATGGCTGAAACTGCCTTCAACTCCATTTCTTCCCATTCCTCGTCTGTCAGCGATCCATGCCTCTTCTTCTGGTCTGCTGCCCATTGTTCTTCAGTCATCTTCTCGGGTTTCACGTGAGGTCCTTGCAGAACCTTCCATAATGCATGCTGGATGAGAACTGCTCTCATCTGCACCTTCCAGAGATTAAAACTAATCTCCCCATCAAATTTCTGAATATCAACCTTCATAATTGAAGACATCCTAAACCAAAGCTCTGATACCACTTGTTAGGAAATAGAACAAAGTAATAGCGGAAGTAATAGAATGAAACAGATATTCAGAAATTTAAAGAACGATAACAAGAACAAAGTAATGACACAAGATTTACGTGGAAACCCAATGCGGGAAAAAACTATGGACGGCGACGAGCACAATCAATCCACTATATGAGCAGGAAGAGTACAAAACGATCACAATTACAACAGGTGATTTGATCTAATAGTAGAATTACAATCTCTCTTGTAATCTCTCTCAAAGTCTCTCTACCTCTCAATGTGTTTAGGGATTTGGGAGTTTAGGAGTTCACGAGTTATTTTAGATCCTAGGTATGGCCCCTTTATATAGGGTCTAGAAGTTCAGGGTTTTACCCCTAGAAAAGAACCCTAGCCGTCAGGAGAAAATTGCACGTCGAGACAAACCCTAGCCGCCACCAATTCGCGCCCAGAAGAATACACGTGGCACGATCGTGCCACATGGCATGGCACCCCTGTGCCGTTTTTCTGTCGTCTCTCGACTTTCCGCTTCTTTGGCCTAGCACATCCATGTTCGTTTAGCACAATTCCACCGTGCCGATACTTGAATTTTGGGTCACGAAACCCAACAACTGTCTAAACCGTTATTGTCACTTAAAGAACTAATTTTATCGAATAGAATCATAGATGTCAACCACCAATGATTAAGCTCAAATCAAACAATCGAATCAGTAAATTGAAGTAAACAGCAACAAAATATATCCTTTAAAACCCTAAACAAATGCCAATTGAAGAGCTAACTGATTAAAGGTTTGTTCTTTTTTGCGATAAGATGCAGCCGTAAGTTGTAAGAAAATGTAAGGAATTGTAAAAAGCTCTAAGGAGTTATAAGGAGCTGTAAGAACTGTAAAGAAGTTGGAAGAGGATGTAAGAAAATATAAGAAGATGTAATTATTGTAAGAAACTGTAAGGAGTTGTAAAGACAGATGTGAGAATTTGTTGAATTGTTGAAAAGTTCTATAGTATAATTTTTAGATATGTACGCATAATTGTTAGTGTCTAATGTATGATTTGTGAAATACAATGTAATACATTAGTCATATTTATGAAATAAATTTGATACCATCAGTAAACAAATTATTTCTTAATATTATTGAAACAAAATTTTCTTTTTTAAAATGAGTGTTTTGGATGAGAAAAAATAATATTAAAATAATATAATTAAATGAAAATAAACCTTTAAACAAGTTAATTAAACAACAATAAAATAAATTCAATCACACAAATTTTTTTAATCAAACCTTTGTACACTTGAGGTGGTTTTTAATAGTAACATTAGTTTGATCTTCCTATAGGACCTACAAGCAAATTGAAAGAACTAATTTTTTCGACAAAACTGAATACAACTCCTAAAATAAAATTCTATTTTAAATAAACAATCTTAAACTAGTATTCAATATATTATTATCGAAAAAGTTTATAAATATATAGGCCCTTAAAATATTAAGAAATAATTTTTGTTTCACAATTTTAAAAATATGAATGCAATTTTTGTCTTATAATTCGTCACATATAGTTTGAGAGTTTTCATATATAATTCAAACTCAAACATGAATGCAATTTTTGTGTTATAATTTTAAAAGTATCTTAACTTATTTCATCTGTAATGACATATATTGTTTAAGTTGAAACTCAAATATAATTTACATCGTCAAATTTTGTTTTGTAGTTATACAAATATTGTGTTCATAAAAATATTTACAAATTTTTTATATTGGTAATATAATAAAAAATATATATATGTTTCTATAATTAATAGAAAAAATGCGTGACTTATTGAATGCTATACAAAAATATATGTGGAGATGTAAGGATATGTAAGAAGACATAAGGATTATATTAAGGATAGAGAGCTGTAAGAAGTTGTAATAAAAGCTGTAAGGAGTTATAAAATGTAAGCTACATCTTTTTAATCGCCCCAAAAAAAAAAGGAGCCTAAATAGCAGATTAATTTAACTTGATGTTTGGGTTAGCCAAAAAAATAATCACTTGATACCTATTTAGACACAAGTAAAAAATTAGGCAAGTCTCAACATATAACATAAAAAGGTGGCAAAGATCAAACATGAAAAAACAAACAAGCATTGAAGCATTACTTGAACAAGTTACAGTGATCTTCTGAGAAAAATAAAGGCAAAATGTAGCAGAAGAGATGAAGAAAGGGGGCCTTGGACCTTGAGAGCGACAAGTTGGAAAAGCCAAACGAGGCTAGGATGGCTTTAGAGCAGGTGCAACGGTGCACCCGCGGGGGAGAAAAACAGGGGAGCGAGCAGATTAATAGCTGCCTTGCTTGCATCAGTTGGCTTGGGGGGTTTGGCCCGTGGGATGGCTGCGGGCGGCAAGCCTTCCCCCAACTATTTTTCTTTTTTTTTTTGCTTTTTGTTTAATTTTTATTGGTTGTTTGTTTTTGTTTATGGATTTTAAAAAAGTAGTTGTGTGTTGGAGTGTGGGTTCATGGGTATTATTTTATTTGGTGAGCCAAAGTAATGAGCCAACCATTGGAGAATGTGAGGCTTGTGAAACAAAAAACAGAAAAGAGGATTGATGTGGTAGTAGCGGACCCTCACTGAGCCAAAAATTCTGCCTACCATTGCTCATGCTCTTATATGCAGCTGCCAGCTAGCGGGGATATAGACTAAGGAGCTGACGGGCTGCAGCAGTCAAGCTAGTATGGGACCCGCTGTAGCCGGTGAGTTTAACATGGTTGCAGTCTGTTGGCCTGGTGGGTGCATATGATATTGTCAGTCGGACGCTAGATTCCGTCAGTAGCTTGGGAGGTTAATCAGCTGACAAGTCAAAAGCACATTGTTAGGATGGGGCCCGAATTTGAGATGTTGCGGCGCAGGATTTGGCCAGTGTGATCTCGCCACTTGAGGACATCGAGGACAATTCTAGTTTTGAAAATGATGGAAATTAAATAGATTTCGGGTCCTGTTTTTCATAATAAAATATAGCTATAAGCTGTAAAAAGCTATAAGAAATTATAAGAATAGATATAAAGAATTATTAAATTATTAAAAAATTATATAGTATAATTTTTAGATATATATATATAATTATTAGTCTTTAATATATGAATTATGAAAAAAATTATTTTATTAAAATAAATTATGTGCAACACTGATATTTATGAAATAAATTTAATAACATTACTAAACAGATTATATTTTAACATTACACAAAATTTATTTTCTACAATTTGTTTTGGATAATTAAAAAAATATTGAAATAACATAATTAATGAAAATAAACCTTTAAATAAGTTCATTAAATATTAAGAAAATAAATTCAAGCTAACAAATATGCAGAACCAAATATGTTTTGTACTCGATGTGGTTTTTGGGCATTTACATTAGTTTCACTTCCCTATAAGTAAATTTTAAAAAAAATCTCAACAAAATTGTATAGAACCCTAAAAACAAAATCCTATTCGAATTAAACATTTTGGAATTAAATTCAATATAATATTCAATTGTACGATGATAGTAATCAAGTTGTTATGGATAAACTTATGGGTGAAATAGTTGAAATACTTTCGTCGCCTACTGTTTGATTATTTTCATGCATGATTAACATCGAAACTCAAATATAAATGCAATCTTCATATTATAATTTTAAAATGTGTTGATTTATTTTCCTATAAAGGCATATATACTTTATGTCGAAACTTAAATATTAATTCAGATTGTTAAATTCTATTTTTATGTTTATACAAAGATTATATTCATCAAAAAGCGGTAAGATTTTTGTATCGGTAGTATATAAAAAATTTAAACATATTTCTATATAAATATGAGAATAAAATAGATTATAAGTTGAGCGTTATAAAAAATATATAACGCGATTTAAGGGGATGTAAGGAGATATAAGAAGTCGTAAGGAACTGCAAGAAGTTGTAAGTTGTAAACTAAACTTTCCCGATCACTAAAAAAACAGGGCCTTCAACACATCAAAATTTGAGAATATTTATTTCAGTAGAATATGGTCATTTGACTCATTCTAGATTATAGTTTTTAGGCAATATCAAATGATATTATCTCGAAAATAACAAACATATCAAATTTAAAATCTTTAGATTCATTTTGAAGTTTAAATTGCTTGAAAAATACAATGTAAAATGACTCATACACTATTGAAAATAAATACCCTTAAAATTTGAAGTAGTATGAGCCATTTTTTAAGGTTATATTATGAGTTATCATCACCCTCAAAGTTGAATATTTGGTTCCAAAAATCCGGTCCCTATAAGAAAGCGAAATTTCATATATAAGTCATTGGCCATCAAATCAATAATGCAATCCGAATCATCCTCCAACCAAAGTCCATGGGGAAAAAAAAATTTCATTTGGTTGGAGATGGATTAGGTGTGTGTGAGTCAACCAATTTCCCTGCCTTCTAACATGAGGAAAAGTATAGAAACCAATATGTAAAGTAATCTAAAATTTCATCATATTCCAAAGTCCAGGGCATGTTCAATGTTTGGGCAACATCTTTTTTTCAGCTTTGATATGATGCTCATTTTGTCTCCTTCAAACCCATGCAGTGTGAGCGGCCATTAGGCATGCTTCGGTTTCTTCACATTTTTATCCATTTACCATTTCATTAGGCCTGGTCAGTGGATAGGGGTCCCGATAGGCCGCCAGAGTCAGACAGTTAAAACAGGGTCGATGCACATTTAAATGTTGCATGAGTCGGGCTCTTCACGGATCGCTTAGTCAAAATTGGGTCATCGTGGGTTGGTTCACAGGGCCACTATTAGGGCTCTAAACGGATGAATTGTTTTGACAGAAAATGAATTCCATCGCTGGTGCTCTGCTTTCAAGCTTGGGTAGCGACTACCTCTCTCTAAGACACTCTCTCTCAACGATTCTGATGACTCTCTCTACATTCCCCACGACAAGCACTGCTTCTACGTTCTTCAGGCTGTTCATGGAGCTTTTTGTCATTAATTTCACTTGGAGACATTTGGGCTCTTGTTAAATATTTAACTTTCAAGTTTTTGTAATAATTAAATTTTAGCCTTTACTCTCGGTGGATTGTTCCGAATAGGTCGTACATTTGCTTTACACAGCTAAGTGTACCTCTTGTAATTCTCACTGCTGGTTCAGGTGTGCACCGGGATCATCAATTTAGAATTGTATTAAAGGCCTGGGTATAAAGCCCAAATTTGCACTTTCACAAATTATTGCCAAAAACTGGGCGGGTCATGGGTGGCTTAGGGTCGTCGCAAAGCTCATGACCCACCCCAGCCCATTAAAATGCTACTACTAACTCAACTCGCCCATTTTTGCTATTAGGCTGACGTTAATTAGGTCTGATCCACTATCCAGCTCTACATTTCACTGTTATCTTTAATCAGCTTTTTTTTTCCTTATATTACAATTTTTGAAAGTTCTTTGTGATCGTGCTTCGTACTTTCATACGTGAACTAGGCCCTATTCTTTTCGATTTATTTTATTTAAATTTATTCTAAATTAAATTTATCTAAATTTATTTTAAATTTATTTATTAAACTTATATAGACTTATTCTTTAAAAAAATGGAAGATAATAGGGCCTAACACTAAAGTGGCGATATGTTAGCTGTATCACATTTATTGAGAAACATAATTGATTAACATGAAGCAACGTGAAGAACGACTCTTTGTGACGGTGATGGCGTAACTAATCCGCACACCATGGTAATTAAATAGCTCCAAAAGTCGCTTCTGACAATGAGTGCCGGACTGGTATCTGACAACTAAACATTTACAGCATCAATCATGTTATCTAACTGTGGCAACAGCTTTGTTGAATATTGAGGAGGAATTCTGTGAAACCAAAAATTATATAACATGACCATATGCAGAATCTGTTTGCATAATTATATGATACATCTATATCATTTAAGCCAACTAAACTTGCTAGTATTTTTGTTTATTTTCAATAAATTTTTTCTCTGTTTTATTTTGTGAGAGTTAGGTTGTTATTTTTTCACCATTAGTATGAGTAAGGTTATTCTCACCTTTAATGTGCGTTAAGTTATTCTCATCTCTAGTGTGAGTTTTAATTATCGCATTTGTACAATTTATCATAGATTTGGAAATTTAGATAGTGATTTCTTACAGAATATGATTTGACTATTATAGTATTAGGTCTACTTTTTTGATAAAGGAATGAGTTCGTAATGGAATTTTATATGGTTCTACCATATATGAAGACCTTCCTTTCAAATGCAATATGTCATTTATGTTAGATATCTATTCCATGGAGTTACATTATAGCTCACCGGCGTTCCGAAAAAAATACATTGACATTGAAGAATGTAATTGGTAGCAAGAATAATACTACAAGTTTAAGACTAGCTGACAGTATATCTACAAATAACTTTCCGGAGAGAGATTTATTTTGATGCTTTCAATTTAAATTTGTTAGGAGATATTCATTGTAAATGTTGTATGCCCTTTCATTAATGAATTATTACTTTTTATTATTAAAAAAACTAAATTTTGACTGAGGGAATATTCATTTTAGTGGTTAAAACTAGTAGTTAATAGTTAGGAGCAGATAGGAGTGGTTAGTGATTAGCACAGGTTATAGTAGTTTTAGCAGATGTTTGACACGAGAACTATATATACGAGTAGCAATTATAAGCATTTAGCACGCTATATAAGCAGTTACGAGTATTTAATAATAGTTAGAAGTGGCTAAACATAATAGTTAGCGGTTCAAAGCATTTCAAAGTTATTGAGAGCAGTTAGAAATAGTGAATCGTAAGAAGATATTTACACGGTAAATTAATGTACGCTATATCATTTACATGTATGTTCCAAACAAAAATAAAAGCTATCCTTTTTGGGGGGGGGGGGTCATACTCAAAGCCCATGGCATAATTACTACTATTAGAGATTCAACATATAAGCTTAGGGTCTGCTTGTTTCACCATAACATTTCAGTTACTGCGATTAGCCCTCTTTTACTGCTCTTTTACACCATTTTTGACAACCGCTTATGATGTATATTTTCAAGGGTATCATTTTCATTCTTTCAACTCAACTTCATGGGAGGTAAGCTCCATACAAATTCATACATGGCAAGGCTTTTCTTTGGTCCCACTCTTTGAATTTCATGACAAAAGACACTTCATGGAGTTTTGTTTGAATTTCAAAGTACCTTTTCCAAAGGGTTTTACCAAATGGGGAACAAGAGTACCATGCATTTCAAGGGAAAGAACCAAGTTTAAACACAACTCAAGCTAGTTCTATTTTTTATCCGGTTTTGAGCAGCATGTATTCCAAGATTTTCATGCACTTAGGAGCTGCAATTTAGCTTTTTAGAAAGCTAATAAAGTCTACTTTTGGGTCATGCAACTTATTTCAAGCCAACTCAAGTCGTAGTTGTCAAAATAAGACATAGAAGCCAAAGTGCCAGTGCTGGCAGAACATCCAGTTTATTTGCTCAGTTTTGTGGTAATTATTTCCTTAGCTTGAATGCTTCATTTTGGGTGTATGAGTAGTCATATGAAAGCTTAGGAAGTCTATTTTATGGTCATATAATTAAATTTAGCACCAGTCAATAGTTAGTAGGAGGAAAAGATCATTATTCCCATGCTACTAGTTTCAGCACCAGAAAAGAGCATCACAATTCAAGTAGCTAGTTCTCTCTCTCCTCACAATGGCTTTTGATTTGATTCAAATTAGAGGATAAAATAGACATCCCCAAGGGGAACTTTGAATCATCCATTTTAAGCAAGTAAATAGAAAGTTACAGCTTTTAGAAGTTCAAGGTTCTACAGGTCAGCCTAGCAGCACATCAGGCTCAACTTTAACGGCTTGCAGCAAGATGAAGGGAAAGTGTGGGTTGCTGCAAATTGACCCCAACACAAACTCAAGGTGTCCTCTTTTCAAATAATGAAGAATCACTCAAATTGGACATCATTTGGTCCTCAAAGGCATAAAAATATTCTAAAGGTCAAAACTGTCTGTACATCCCTGCACATACCCAGTTTTGCAAGCTTGATTACTCAAGCTTAATTTGGACCTAATAGGCTACAAATTCACTTTTTGGAACCCTTAATATGTCAGATAAGGACGTATAAAGATTTCTAGGTTAGGTCACTAGGTAATAAGTCAATTGGAGCCATTTTTCAGATACTGCAGAAATTGTCCTAGCCTTTACATGCTGCACCTTTTGGCCTATATCTCCCAAACGGTAGCTCTAAATTGCTACCAACTTGATCCATGTGAAAGGTGACTTCCTCAGCTTTCTAACAAGGGTTGTTTCACCCAATCTAAGTAAGAGACCTAGGAGATATAGTTGTTGGAAGTTGACAATGGTAAACTGAAAAGCTGCTAACAAAAGGCATAAAGTACTTTTCAGCTTTTTGTTGCTTTTTGGTTCCCTCTTACTTTATGGACGTGTATAGCCCCTTTTTTCCCCTCTCTTGCAGCTTGTTAAAGGCTCTCATTATGTTGATTTAGAGAGTACACAGCCACAAGAGGGGGGGTGAATTGTGGTGTCCGATTTTCGCAACTTTTCTGGCAAACAGTTTTAGACCCTGTTCGCATAGGCTGTTCCTGAGTTGTGCAGGAGCGAAAAGCCAATGAAATTGAATGCAGAAATAATGGACACAGGATTTTTACGTGGAAAACACCTCTAACCCAACTGAGGTAAAAAAACCACGACCTACCTCGTGTAGGATTTAACCACTTCACTAAACGAGCTGAATACGTTACAATAGTAACACACCTTATTACAAATTGCAATCCACGTAACCGTCTTCCCTGAGACCGGTTACCCCACGTCTAAAAGTCCACTTAACTTAGGACACACTCACCTCACTTTTATAAAAGAGAGATTACAAAAAAGCACCCTATTACAATACTTCTCAACTAAGCTAATATAGGGTACAATGAAGTTCTAGTATGCCAATTTTGAAAGCTTAAAAATATCACCCACTTGACTCGGTTTTCTTTTGAAAATTTAAAACTCTTGAACACTGAAATT
The DNA here is from genome assembly GCA_029747015.1 of Carnegiea gigantea. Taxonomy (NCBI): domain Eukaryota; kingdom Viridiplantae; phylum Streptophyta; class Magnoliopsida; order Caryophyllales; family Cactaceae; genus Carnegiea; species Carnegiea gigantea. The sequence continues at coordinate 89,281 of JAKOGI010000261.1, read as the reverse complement.
TTTGCTCCTGGAAAACCGATGTCCAATGAGTTGTAGAAAACAACTTCTTATAGAGAACTTTGTATGGCAAGACGATTTATTTTTTTTTTCCAGATTTGGAAAACAAAATCCCTAAAGGAGATAGAGTCCTTTAGCCGCAAGTAGTGGAGTAACGTGAGCTGAAAAAATTCCTTAACCGCTTGAGTAAGGCGGTAGTTCTCAGCCACAAGGATTCAACTACTAGCCCATGATTTTCTCAACCAACTTATCCACTTGCCAAAAATTAGAGATTCTTTTTAATAAAAAAAAATCTCGCAGATCCCCTTAGATTTAGTTAAAGATAACCGTTTGGGTTTAAAATACTCCACAGAAAATCTTGCTTGCAAATCTCGGAGATGCTGCCCAAAATCAGAGAGAGAGAATCGTGTAAAACCATTTTTCGCAGCTTAGTCTGGGAACACCCTGACCGCCCTGTTCCCAGGACTGTTCTGAAGAGGTGATCCAAAATATTTTCCAAAAAGCAAAACCGTTTCAAGTACGTGGTAAGTCAAGACTTTCTAATTGGCATATTAACAAGAGTCTAAAAAGATAAAACCTAAATCAAACCAAGACTTCTTGTTGTAACGACCAGTCATCTTGTAGAGAGATGAATTGCTGCTTCAAACACTTCGCAGAGCCTGTTTCTTACGGCTGCACTTATATCACTGAATTGAGGACCTGTTCTTAATCATCCATTAGTCAAGCAATTTTAAGGCATTGAGAACAGTAGTGAGAACCTGTTTGGAGAGCCTGTTTGGAACAACAACACTTGGATTTGTTATCATCAAAACCTTATACATAATAACAATTTCCCCCTTTTTGATGATGACAAACCAAGTGACCATATTGACTTTCAAAGACAAACGAAGTGATTAGTGCCAATTATTCATAGGACCGAAAATTCACAGGAGGCAGCTAGCATCGAAAAATTGTAAGAAAATCAACTCTTCCATGGCAAAACTAAAACAGCATTGGTCATCCTATTTCTCCCCTTTTGGCATCATTAAAAAGGAAGGGGCAAACAGTCAAACAGAGGGTGTTTGCTATCACCACCACTTGGGTAATGGAGGAAAGTCAACATGCGATACACTCAAGTGTTTTGGTACGGTAATGAGATTGGCCATCCTAGTCACACATAAGCAAGCCACAACAAGAAACAAGCAAGGCAAAGCCAATCAAAAATAAGATAACTGTTATTTGCCAAAGGGGTGCAACATAGAGTGCGAATCTAGAGACAGCAAAAAGGAGAAAACCAAGAGAAGAGACAGATGAGGCCACAACAGAACAGCCTACAAGAACAGCCTACGAGGGATGATCATGGAGCAGGGTAAGAGAATTTTGCTGAGAGGGAAGAGAGAAGAGCGAGGAGATCTTCATGGCGTTTGGCATTGAGAGCCTTTTCCTCGTCCAGGGCAGCCTTCACCGCAGTAAGCTCAGCATTCAGGTGGGAGTTTTCCTCCAGAGCAGCCTCAACTTTGACTGAGGAACTGCCAAGAAAAGGAGGACGAGGTGTTTTGATCCCCTGTTCAGAGGCAGATCCCTCAACCAAGGTATATCCACACCCCATAAGAGTGTTACCCCCGATTTCATCTATAAATTGAGCTCCCACTTTTTTCTGCAACTCCACCCCAAAGTGCTCAAAAACACAAGTCAGGAGGAAGCCATACCCAAAGTCATGTTCCCTGGAGATGTTCGCAATTCTTGCGATATGACGAATCATGATGGCAGGAAGATTGATTTGCTCCTCCCTGTCCATCAGATCCACAAGGCACTGATCCATAGCATCTGCAAAACTGCGGCCCTGGCCCTTGGGAATGACATTCTTGATAATGAACCAAAATAGTAACTGATGAATGGATGTCATATCCCCTTTCTTCACTGACTGTGGTGTTTTCAGGCGTGTTTACTGGCTGAATTTTTGGGAAAGCTCCAAAAGCCTTGCTATCCCAAGAACAGACTTATCTTCCCTCACATACACATCAAAACCCGTGGAGGGAATCCCCAAAATCTCCCCTGGTGTCTTCGCATCAAAGCGAAGCTGCTTCCCACTGACAGTACTAGTCACCACTCCTTTGGTGACTGAGCAGTTGGCATAAAACTCTGCCAACTCATGGACAGAACACCCCAACTGGGTGTTTGTGAACAGCTTAAACCAACCCTGAACACGTAACTTTTGCAGAAACACCCCAAGACCTTGTTCCTCAAAGTACTTGACTTTGACAATTTTTCCCCTGACTACCCGTCTCTGAAGCAGTTGAGTAAGCTTGGCTGAAATGGCAGAAAAGGCAGATTTCTTGGCTTTCTTAGGACGAGGTTCAGTAGGGATGTCTTCAGCCCGACATTGTTTGGAGGCTTGTTTGGAAAAGACTTTTCGTTTACTGAGGGTTTTTGTGGGTAATGGTTTGAAGGAGGGTAGAGTGGAGGCTTGCTGGGAAATTGGCAAGGGGGACTCAGATATGGGTTCAGGCAAGGGCTTGTCCTATGAGGATTCTGAGAACATGGGGGTGCCCTGTTTGAAAGAGGTGTTCTCAGTATCATTGTCAGAGGAACTCTCAGAAGAGGAATCAATTTCCTCAATCACGGGAGAAGACTGTTTCGCAGGTCGGGGTGTGACTTGAAAGGCTATTCTGACCGATTTTCTGGTTGGCCTGGTTGTGGGTTTGGCCTGAGAGAGGATTTTTGATTGTGATTGGGCAGGGGTTTCAGCTTTTGTGGATTCTTCGGTTTGGCCACTTTTGGCCCTTGATGGGGTTCTTGATCTTGCCATCCTACTGCGCCTAGCCACAACTTTGTATCTTTTCCGTTTTTCACCGGTTTGTTGTACCGGCGTTGCTTATTCAGTCTCAGCGGGGGACACCTCCATTCTACTACCACTTCCCCCTGTCTCATTTGACTTATCTTCCGAGTCATCCTTCACAGCATCTCCTAGGTCATCCTTAAATACCGAGTCAAAGGTCTCAGACCCTATTTCGGCCCCTGTTTCCTGTTCGAGAAATAGCCCGAAAGAGTATGACTCAGTTAAACAGATGTCACCCCACTCATTCTTAGCCAAAAAGAACTCATCTTTAGCCCCAATTTCCTCACTAGACTCCCTAATCGGTTCTTGTTCCTCACCAAATTTCAAACATGCATCAGATTCTCCAAACAGGACCAAGCTCCACCCAAAATCATAGGGGATATCTTCTAATTTTAGACCTATTGTCCTGATGTCTATGCTTTTCAGGAATCCAAAAGGCTTATAGAGGATGGGGCGAGAAGGTCCAGCAGATTTACCTTCAATTAGAGCCGCTAGAAATTGCGAGGGAGCAAGCAGGGCTGTAGCTGTTTGTGGTGCTGTAACCGGTGACTGGCTTCCCTGAATCAAGGACAAAGAGCTCTTGTTGCCGATGGGAGATGCCACTTTTGCAAGAAGTAGGAGAGAGATTAGGGTTTTGTGAGAGAGAGAAAGAAGCGAATTGGGAAGGTTTTAAAGAGGGAAGCATGCGAGATCTTTAAAAGATTTGCCCGTTGCAACGGGCTTATCATTAAATTTCAGCCGCGCATGCCTCGGGAAGGATGAGAGATTTAATTCTCCACAACTAGTTGTACACGTTTGACAAACAAGAGGCGTACCTGTTTCTGGCGCTTGTTCTTGAGGTTACTTGTTCGGTAACATGGGACAATAAGGGCAATCTCATTAGACCTCAACGAGTGTCAACAGGCTGCAAACCACACATATGCTAAAAATAGCACAGAAATTGATTGCAAACAAAAATTTTTTAACATATTGACCCCGTAGCCTTTAAACATTGCCAACAGGGAGAGAGAACAAGACGATCAAGTTGTTTTAATTAAATCTAGTTCGAGTCTATTCCTCTCAAATTGTTCTCTACTCAGTGCCTTGGTGAATATATCAGCAATTTGATTTTCTGTGGCACAAAAATTCATTGAGATTAATCCTTTTTCAACATTATCTCTTAAAAAATGATGACGAATGTCAATATGTTTTGTTCTTTTGTGTTGACATGGATTTTTGACAATGTTAATTGCACTTGTATTGTCACAATAAATAGGAATGCATCATATGTCAACACAAAAATCCTTGAGTTGTTACCTTATCCATAATAATTGAGCACAACAGGATGCAGCTGCCACGTATTCAGCTTCTGCTGTGGACAGGGCAACAGAGAGTTGTTTCTTGGTTGCCCAAGATACCAAACAGGGTCCAAAAAAATGAGCCATACCTGAGGTGCTTTTTCTGTCAACCAAGAAACCTGCATAATCAGCATCAGCATACCCAACAAGATCAAAGTTGCAACCTCTAGGATACCACAAGGTTAGATCAGGTGTATGTTTTAAATATCTTAAAATCCGTTTAACAGCCTTTAGATGAGTTTCTTTAGGCTTAGACTGAAAACGGGCACATAAACCAACACTAAAAACAATGTCAGGTCTACTAGCAGTTAGGTATAAGAGTGATCCTATCATGCCCCTGTAGAATTTCTCCTCAACTAAGGGACTTCCATCATCCATTACCAACCTGGTTGAGGGAGAGATGGGAGTATCAATGGGCTTGGCCGACTCCATCCCAAAACGCTTAAGTAACTCCTTGACATACTTTTGTTGATGGATCATGGTGCCGTTTGAAGTTTGCTTGATTTGCAAGCCTAAAAAGAAATTAAGCTCACCCATCATGCTCATTTCAAACTCACTCCTCATCATTTTTGAAAATTCGTTGCACAAATCATGTTGAGTTGCACAAATATGATGTCATCGACATATACTTGGACAATCAACAAATGTTCCCCCTTAGATTTTAGAAACAAGGTATTATCTACCTTGCCTCTTCTGAAATTATTTTCCAATAAGAAACTTGACAACCGCTCATACCAAGCTCTGGGAGCTTGTTTTAAACCATAAAGTGCTTTGTCAAGTTTGAAAACATGGTTAGGAAATTCATCACTTTCAAAACCGGGGGGCTGTTTGACATACACTTCTTCTTTGAGGTATCCATTTAGAAACGCACTTTTGACATCCATTTGATACAACTTGATCTCCATATGGGTGGCAAAGGCTACCAAGATTCGAATAGTCTCAATCCTTGCAACAGGTGCAAAGGTTTCTTCATAATCAATTCCCTCTTCTTGGTTGTAGCCTTGAACCACCAGCCGGACCTTGTTCCTAGTGACTGTTCCGCACTCATCAAGTTTGTTACGAAACACCCACTTAGTTCCAATGATTGTTCTATCCTCCGGCCGTGGCACAAGGTGCCATACCTTGTTTCTTTCAAACTGATGAAGCTCTTCTTGCATAGCTGTGACCCAATCTGAATCTGCAAGAGCTTCATTGATATTCTTTGGCTCAATTTTTGAGAGAAAAGCATAGAAGGCACAGAAATTTTTGAGCTTGGATCTAGTTTGCACTCCTGCATTAATGTCAGACAAAATTTGATCAAGGGGGTGCGAACTTTGGTGCTTCCATGGTCGTGGAGTAAGTGGGTCCACAGACACACTCTCCATCCTAGCTGGAATGCTCGGTGAAACAGGTTCAGAGCCTATTCTTGAGCCTGTTTGGAAACCTGTTTCTGAATTTATTCCTGAAGAATTCGGCAAATGTTGTCCCGAACAGGGCTCCACACTGTTTCCCCCTGTTTGGTTCACACCTAGCCTACCTCCCTGAAGAACAGCTTCAGGCCCTGATCCTTCAGTGGAATCCTTACCTTGTTCATCTTGGAGCAACAAGTCTTTTCTAACAAGACCTAGTTCAAGGTCTTCCTCCTGTGCATCATTCTCACTTAGAGAGTTAGTTTCATCAAAAAGCACATGCACACTTTCCTCAACACACAAGGTTCTCTTATTAAACACTTTGTATGCCTTACTGTGTGAGGAATAACCAAGGAATATTGCCTCATCACTCCTTGATCAAATTTTCCTAAGGCATCCTTCCCATTATTATGCACAAAACATTTACAACCAAATACTCTCAAATGCATAATATTGGGTTTTCTTCCCTTGAGGAGCTCATAAGGCGTTTTGTTAAGAAGAGGTCTAATCATGCATCTATTTATAATGTAACATGATGTGTTCAAAGTTTCAGCCCAAAAATTTCTAGGAAGACCACTAGCAACAAGCATTGTTCTAGTCATGTCTTCTAGAGTACGATTTTTGCATTCTACCACCCCGTTCTGTTGGGGTGTTCTTGGGGCTGAGAAGTTGTGGTCTACACCATGCTCATTACAATAGTTAATAAAGCTTGAATTCTCAAATTCCGTACCATGATCAGACCTTAAGCCAACCAATGAATGTCCTACTCTCTTTTCAATCCTTTTAATAAGTGCAAGAAATTTCTCAAATGTTTTATCTTTGGATGCTAAGAATAGGGTCCAAGTGAAACGAGGGTAGTCATCCACTATCACAAGCACATACCTCTTTCCACCTCTGCTCAAGATCCTCATTGGACCACATAGATCCATATGTAGCAATTCAAGAGGTCGGTTAGTGCTTACACAATTTTTAGATTTAAAAGAATTTCTGACTTGTTTGCCTTTGGCACATGCATCACATACCTTGTCATCATTGAATTTGATGGAAGGTAAGCCAACCACTAAATCTTTGGTTACAAGTTTGTTCAAAAGAGAGTGACTTGCATGACCTAGTCTTTTGTGCCAAAGCATAACATCATCATTTAAGGCACTCAAACAAGTCAAATTATTTTGGGGAAGAGTAGAAATACATACTTTATAAACATTTTTGTGTCGCTTCCCCCTCAACACAACATCTCCTGTGTTCATGTTTACAACCAAGCAACGTGTTGGAGAGAACACTACTAGGTTGTCTTTGTCACACAGTTGGGACACACTTAGTAAGTTGTGTTTTAATCCATCCACAAAATAAACATTGTTAATTGAATGGAGAGTGACTCACCTATCTTACCTATACCGACAATTGTCCCGATTTGCCGTTTCCAAATGCCACACTCCCTCCTTCTGAAGCTGTAAGTGAGAGAAAATTGAATTTTTCACCAGTCATGTGCCTCGAACACCCACTATCAACATACCACAGCTGCTTGTTCCCTAGGTTGTTCCCCGAGCTGTTTGCTGGGTTGTTTGCTGGGTTGTTTTCTCTCACTTCAGCCTGCAAAACAAGTCAAAGGTTAGTTTTGGGAACCCAGATCCACTTGGGTCCCATTCCTTTAGACGTACAAATCTCATCTTTTCTAACCCATATTTGTCTTACATAAACTGTGTTTCTTTCAATGGCATACTTTCTCGAAGGACAAGTGTAACGGTAATGACCCGTTTTACCACAGTGATAACATACAATATTCTCAGATAATCCTATGTATTTTCTATTCACTGGTTAGGTCATCCGCTTAGGCACAAAACCTAGTCCTCTTCTATTTCGACTGTGATGTGTGTTTAACCATTCAAGCGCTCTTGAGAACCTGTTTCAGAGCTTGTTTGTAGCAAGGTCTGATTCCATTTGTTTTATTTTCTCAAGCAAATTTTTGTTTTCTTCCAGCAAGGATTCGACCTTTCCTTTTAAGTCAAGGGATTCCTTTTCCAGCTCTGTCAGATTAATGGAACAAGTCTCTTCTTTCATGAGAAGGGTCTCTTTAAGCACATTAATGTTTTCATGTAAGGCAAGTGTCTCTTTGTCAACTTCAAGCTTTTCCATTTTAAGATTTTCATTTTCAAGTTCTAGGTCTCGAACATCCCTTTTTAACTCAGCACATATATCCATTATAGTGTACACCAATTCTTCAAGGGTTGATTTATTGAGACCACATACCTTGTTCTTGAGTTGAGTTAGACTGTTTGTTGATTCATCATCTGAATCAGTGTCACTTTTTGCCATGAGTGCTACATCAGCTTCCTCGGCTTCAGACCCTTCCTCATCCTCGCTTGAATCACCCCAGGCCGCTAGCATAGCTTTTGAGAATCGTTTCGCTGAGCTACTTACACCCTATTCCCTGCCCTGTTTTTTAGGGTGTTCGGGTTCTTGTTCTTCCTTGAGCAGTGGGCAGTTTCTCACAATATGGTCTAGCTTGCCACACTTGAAGCATCCAGAGAACTGTTCCCGAGAGGTGTTTCTGGCCTTGCCGAAGTCCTTCCGTTTGCTGTTTTCTTTAACTTTCTTGAAGAACTTCTTAAATTTTTGAGTTATCATGGCAATCTCCTCCTCATCAGAATCAGAATCATCTTCTAAGGCCTTTAGTGCAAGACCTCGATCTCTCTTTGTCTCATCTTTCTGTTGAGAATTTTTCCTAAGTTCATACGTTTGGAGGTTGCCAATCAGCTCATCTAGGGTGATCTTGTTCATGTCCTTAGCTTCTTGGATGGCCGTGACTTTCGCTTCCCAAGAATGAGGTAAAATTCTTAGGATTTTCCTCACCAATTCTTCGGTGGTGAAGGATTTTCCCAGGGATTTCAACTCATTCGTTATGTGAGTGAAGCGAGTGTACATGTCCATCACACTTTCACGATCACCCATCTCAAACAGCTCATATTTTCTCATAAGCAATTCAATCCGGGATTGCTTTACCTGATTGGTCCCTTCGTGAGCTACTTGTAAAGCATCCCAGATTTCCTTGGCAGACTCACATTCAGATATGCGAGTATATTCATCAGGACCTAGGCCGAAATATAGAAGTTTCTTGGCTTTGGCATTCTTCTCCATCATTTTGTAATCTTCAGTATTGAATTCTTTAGGCTCCTTGGGGATTGACTTTCCATCTTCAGTTGTTTTCTTAGGGATGAGTGGTCCATCCTTGATGAGCATCCACAACTCATAGTCCTCGGCTTGGATGTAGTTTTCCATCCTATTTTTCCACCAACTGTAATGTTGGCCATTAAAGTATGGTGGTCGAGTTATGGATTGACCTTCAAGTATGCCTTGTGGGGTACTCATCTTCAAGGATCTCTCAAGGTGTTAGCCTTTCAAAAGAGAACCTGCTCTGATACCACTTGTTGATTTAGAGAGTACACAGCCACAAGAGGGGGGTGAATTGTGGTGTCCGATTTTCGCAACTTTTCTGGCAAACAGTCTTAGACCCTGTTCGCATAGGCTGTTTCTGAGTTGTGCAGAAGCGAAAAGCCAATGAAATTGAATGCAGAAATAATGGACACAGGATTTTTACGTGGAAAACACCTCTAGCCCAACTGAGGTGAAAAAACCACGACCTACCTCGTGTAGGATTTAACCACTTCACTAAACGGGCTGAATACGTTACAATAGTAACACACTTTGTTACAAATTGCAACCCATGTAACCGTCTTCCCTGAGACCGGTTACCCCACGTCCAAAAGTCCACTTGACTTAGGACACATTCACCTCACTTTTATAAAAGAGAGATTACAAAGAAACACCCTATTACAATACTTCTCAACTAAGCTAATATAGGGTACAATGAAGTTCTAGTATGCCAATTTTGAAAGCTCCAAAAATATCACCCACTTGACTCAGTTTTCTTTTGAAAATTTAAAGCTCTTGAACACAGAAATTTTTTGCTCCTGGAAAACCGATGTCCAATGAGTTGTGGAAAACAACTTCTTATAGAGAACTTTGTAGGGCAAGACGATTTATTTTTTTTTCTCAGATTTGGAAAACAAAATCCCTAAAGGAGATAGAGTCCTTTAGCCGCAAGTAGTGGAGTAACGTGAGCTGGAAAAATTCCTTAACCGCTTGAGTAAGGCGGTAGTTCTCAGCCACAAGGATTCAACCACTAGCCCATGATTTTCTCAACCAACTTATCCACTTGCCAAAAATTAGAGATTCTTTTTAATCAAAAAAAGATCTTGCAGATCCCCTTAGATTTAGTTAAAGATAACCGTTTGGGTTTAAAATACTCCCCGGAAAATCTTGCTTGCAAATCTCGGAGATGCTGCCCAAAATCAGAGAGAGAATCGTGTAAAACCATTTTTCACAGCTTAGTCTGGGAACACCCTGACCGCCCTGTTTCAGGACTGTTCTGAAGAGGTGATCCAAAATATTTTCCAAAAAGCAAAACCGTTTCAAGTAAGTGGTAAGTCAAGACTTTCTAATTGGCATATTAACAAGAGTCTAAAAAGATAAAACCTAAATCAAACCAAGACTTCTTGTTGTAACGACCAGTCATCTTGTAGAGAGACGAATTGCTGCTTCAAACACTTCGCAGATCCTGTTCCTTACGGCTGCACTTATATCGCTGAATTGAGGACCTGTTCTTAATCATCCATTAGTCAAGCAATTTTAAGGCATTGAGAACAGCAGTGAGAACCTGTTTGGAGAGCCTGTTTGGAACAACAACACTTGGATTTGTTATCATCAAAACCTTATATATAATAAACACATTATATAAAGGGAGGCCTTAGGTTGTAAAGAAACACACTTGAATGAATGCAAAAGCTTAAGTTAGAAAAAAACTCTCTTACTTCTCTTGAAAATCCTAGTGTTATATCTTGTATGTGGCAACCTCAAGTGGGTCTGTAGATCTTTTGACTCAACTAAGAAATGTGATCAAGTTCTATAACTTAGTTGACTAAGAAGATTGCTCAAGTGTGTGCAAACCAAGGTGGGTATTCAAATCACTCTTGCTAGTCCACTTGTCTAGTTCTTATCTCTCAATGTGTAGATTCATTTGGGTGAGTTTAAGTTCATATCCTTTACATCTTGATTTTTCCTCTCATTCTCTTCTCTTTTGATCGTTTGTAAGCTCAAAAAGATACAAAAATTCTGTCCAAGTTCTCTCTTTCAGCGCAAAACAAATTGCCGGCTCTTTCACCCTCATTTGGATGTGTTTGAGGTTCGGACTCATACATCAGCTACTACAAGCTCATACCGCTAAGCGAACATGCCCTAATAAATCAATATCACCTTTTTGCATTAGACACGTGAATTACTGAATAACTTAACACTTCTTAGTCCTGTTTTTCTTCTTTTAGACACATACTAGAGTTTGCTGTGCATCATTACCTTCCCAAGATAAACAAAGAGTTTTAAATAATAAGCTATAGCTTCCCTTTCGCCAGTGGGGATTGTGGATTAGGATAGAACCTTTTGTTTTGACCAATTGGCCTCTCAAATATAGTGCCCTAGTTTAGGTTACATTAGGTTGATTAGGATTGGTTATCTTATCATCTTGAAAAAGTAATCTATGACTAGGGATCTCAATTTTTCTAGCGAAGCCAAGACCCCTCCTCTCTCCACTTGGTGTGCTGACTCTAGATTCTGCAGTAGAGAACATTTGAACAAAAGCATAATGGCTTAGTTGATGATTGCACTTTGCTCTCCTTGTATAATCTAACCTTATAATTTTTAACTCTTATTTTTGCAAGGTTGAGCTTCATGGCATGTCCTTTTCATTAGCAAATAGAGTTGGTAAAAGAAAACAGTTGGGAAGAATTGAAAATTTTTTGGAATGATTGGTAATAATTGAGAAAAATTAGGAAGGATTGATAAATACTTATATACCAATGAAAAGAACATACTCTTACTAGTTGCATTTAATCACGATAAGGATGATAGTTTACGTAGGAATTTAATTGAAAGCTTGTGTTATTAGGACGTTAGCTTTAATTTATATATTTTCTTATTTATTTTATTTGTCAGCCTATTATATTTTATTTGTTGGCTAATTAATGATCTATTGCTTGACTTGATGTCATAGTGGTACCTTAACCCTACCTTCTCTAACTTGAATCTCATCCTTTTTCGTTTCCTTTTTTTTTTTTTTAATGCATTGGTGCCTAGATATCGGTTTAGTCTTGTTTTTTGGTAGATTTTAACGTCTTTTTCTTTTGGTGTTGTTTTTTCCCCTTTTGGTGTTGGTCAAGTGTTACATTTCATACAGACTTTGTATCTTATGTTATATTATTGAGTAGACCATTGTTTTTAATTTGGGTCCTTGATTTGAGTGATTGCTATCGTAAGTTTTGTATGTCATTTACTTAGTCTTAGATGAGGGCTTTAAATTACTTGTTTGATTTGATTTTAATTTATTTTATTTGTCATTTATTTATTTATTTATGTGCTTGTTTATTTATTTATTTTTAGTGTCTATTGACTTTCATAGAGTAGGTTAGCCTCTTAGAATTAGTGCATTTGTTACTTGTCTTGCCCCGTCCTAGCATCTTTTCATTAATATTGGTATTAGTGTTGTGGTTATTATCATTACTATTAATATTTTTTTATTAGTATTATTTTTATTAGTGTGACTGCTATTGTTATTGGTGTCCTCATTGTTACCATTGTTGTTGTTGTTGTTTTTTGTTTTTCTTAGTTTATTCCATCCACCTTCTCTAGAGGAGAACAATGCAGTAGTCAATGCATGTCCTCTAGGGAGGAAAGGGATTAGGAGAAGAAATGGGATCCATAGGACGTATTTTGCATCTTAGAATATTGGGACTTTCACGTGTAACTCTATATAATTAGTTATTATTTTGGCCTAGGCATATGACTAACAAAACTAGTATTTAAGAAACTAAGTGGGTGGGTTCTAAAGATAAGGAGATTGATGGATATAAGCTTTGGTATTCAGGCCTTAATACAGCCAAAAATGGAATTGGCATTTTGGTTAAGAAGGAGTTAGTTGAGCAAATTGTTGACGTGAGGCATAAGAGTGACTGCATTGTGTCTATCAAGTTGGTGGCGAGTTCTGAGATTCTTAATGTAGTAAGTGTCTATGAGCCTCATATAGGTTGGAGGAGGATATTAATAGGATATTCTGAGAGGAATTAGTTGAAGTCATCCAAAGTATAGCACGGACTGAGAAACTTTTCATTGGAGACAATTTTAATGGACATAGAGGAGGGAATGGGATGGTTATGAGACAATACATGGAGGTTTCGGCTATGGGGAGAGAAACAGTGGAGGGTTTCTTTTCTAGACTTTGCAATTGCATATGAATTTTCAATTTTTAACTCCTTTTTTAGGAAAAAATGAAGAAAATTTAGTGACTTTCAAGGGTGGTAATACTAGAACACAAATTGACTACTTTTTGATGAGGGCGAATAATAGGAGGTTGTGTGAATGTTGTAAAGTGATATAAAGTCAGTGCTTAATGACATGACATAGGCTATTGGTTACGGAGTAGAGATTAAAATTTAAAGAGGAAGAAGAGAAGTGTTCGGGACTTTAAAGTTAAATGGTGGAATCTAACTACTGAGAATGCGACTAAGCTAACTAAGAAGATGAAAATAGAAGATAATTAGAGACTAGCAAGGGATGCAGACAAAATGTTGGGGCAGATGATGAAATGCATTCGGAGATTGGCTAAGGAAATCGTAGAAGCCTCTAAAGGAGGAAGTGGGAGAATGAAAGGAGCTTGGTGGTGGAATGAAGAGGTGAAGGATGAAGTCAAGGCAAAATAAGAGGCACACAGTGCTTTAGTAACTAGTGGAATAGAGGAGGAAAAAAAGATTAATAAAGTGTGATATAAGATTGCCAAAAGGGAAGTAAAGATGCAGTTGCGGTAGCAAAGAGCAACACTTATAAAAGGTTATATCAGAAATCAGAATCTAAGGAGGGTGAGAAGGAGGTTTTTAAGCTACTAAGTGTTGGGGAAAGAAGAACAATAGATATAGGTAGTGCAAGGTACATTAGATGAATATGGTAAAGTCATGATCGAGGATATCAAAATACAGGAAATGTGGCAAAACTATTTCTGTAAGCTCTTTAACTGGGGGGAGGGTTGACATTTCCTAACAGCCCTGTTCTTTTCATAGTTTAATGGATCCAACCCACTTCTTCCCCCCCTTTCCCACATCTTCCTACACTTTAAAAAAAATATCACTTCTTCCCACTCCTTCCCACTCTCACCCACTTTCACCCACTCCTTTCCAATCCTACATATAACTATTATTTTTCATATTTTGAAAACTTTTATAATTTATGTAATTGTGTGTACGAATAGTCTGATAACAATTATGAAAAGTTTTATTTATTTTTCAGATGTTATGGAAATATTTGTTAGTCGTGGCGGAAATTGTAAAGAAATAATATTTTTTTTGCTTTGTTAAGTAAATGTTAGTTTTTTGTCACTGATAGATATTTTGGGTTTAATTCTGTATATGGAAGAGATATTTAAATTTTTTTTTTTTGCGTTGGTTATGAAATATTTGTTATAGATCACCAAAACGTGAATGGTTGTTACTGTATGTGTAATAGGTTTATTTTTTGTTCATCGTAATTTGGAGTCAAATTTGCAGATTTTTTTTGGCATAATGAAGGAACGTGTAAATTTTTTTGGTGTTGTTTGTAATTCGTGACAGAAAGTGCAGATGTATTGTACATGTATTTTTAGCATTTTTTTTTCCGTGTGCGTTAGTAATAAAATATTGGAAGTTCTTCACATAAATTGCAGATGATTGTTTTCCGCATACTGAGGACCTGTTCTTTTCGTTGGGAAATATGGGTTGGTAAATGGGTAAAGTTGGTTGAGATTGGTAGAAGTGAGTTAAAGTAAATTGAAGCAGGTATTTTTTGTATTGAAGTGGGTTAAAGTATGTTATAGTGGGTATTTTTTTGTTGAAGTGAATTAAAGTTGATTGAAGTATATTGAAATGGATTGAAGTTGGTTGAAGTGGGCTGAATTTTTTTTGTATGATGGGTAGAAGTTGGTTAAAATACTGAAAAATGTGTTGAATTAGTTAAAGTTGGTTGAAGTGGATTGAAGTTGATATTTTTTATTAAAGTCCGTGAAATGGGTTGATCTGGGTTGAAGTTGGTTGAGGTTGATAAATTTGGATTTACCAACGAAAAGAATAAGGCCTGAACATATGTGTATTTTTTTCGTTTTTCGTATTTGGTTAATACATGAAAAAAAATACATCCGTAATTTGTTTTACGAATAACGAAAATTACATTTTTTTTTTGAGGTAACAACGGCCATGAAACAATATTTCGTACCTGAGTCAACACAGAAAAATATTTTTCAGTCTAAAAATTTATTTTATCATCGGTAATTACTATCACAAATAAAAGATTACATCAAAAAAATAAAATATATAACTTACATCAACTCTCCTACTTCATTTCACTCCTTCCCACTCCTTCTCACTTCTTCCCACTCTTTCCCACTCCTTCCCCCTATCCTACACTTAAAAAAAAAAAAATACAACTCCTACCCACTCTCACGTACTCCTTCCCCCCTTTCCCACTCTCACCTATCCCACACCTGCAATTTCCCAATGAAAAGAACAGGGCTAGTAAGCAAAGAAGTTGGGAGGAGCTACAGAACTCTAGGCCTTGCTATCATATCACCAAAGAGAAAATTAAAGAGGCATTAAGAAATGGGAAGGTTGAAAAGACAGTTGGCCCAAATAATATCTCTATGGAAATTTGGAAGTGTTTGGGTGAAAAGGATCTTGAATGGGTAATAGAGCTTTTTAACATTCTATTTTGGACCATAAAGACACCATGTGAATGGAGATTCAGTATAGTTATCCTACTATATCAGAACAAGGGTGATGTTTAAAACTGCATTAACTATAGATGTATAAACATCATACAATGAAGCTCTAGAAAAGGTGATTGAGGGGGGTTACAGGAGAACGTAAGGATTTGAACTAGTTTGATTTTATGCCGGATAAGTTGACTATGGAAGCTATTTGTCTCATACGAAGACTCATGGAGTTCTACAGGGACAAAAAAATGACATCTACATGGTGTTTATTGACTTAGAAAAAGCATATGATATAGCACCCAGGGAAGTATTACGATGGTGCCTAGAGAAGAAAGGCATGTCGGTTGCTTATATTCAATTTATTAAAGATATGTACGAAGGAGTAAGTACAAGAGTTAGGATCTTGGGGGGATATAGGTGACTTTCCTATAGATATTGAACTTCATCAAAAGTTAGCTGGGCCCTTTTCTTTTTACTATGGTTATGGATCAGCTTACTAAAGGGATCTAAGAAGAAGTACCATGGTGTATGTTGTTGCTGACAATATAGTTCTTGTTAATGTGGTCAGGGAGGAGGTTAACAACAAGTTGGAGCGATGGGGAGATACTTCAGAGGTCAGGAGTTTTAGGTTAAGTCGGTCAAAGACTCCACACTTAAAATATCGATTCAGTGGTATTATAGACGAAATGGCCATTGGAGGTGTGGCTAGACCAAAGGTTGAAAAAGTTTAGATATCTGGATGATGATTCAAGAAAATGGGAATATTGATGAGGACATTAACCAATGAATAAAGATAGTGTGGAAAAATGAAAGATTGCTTTAGGGGTGTCGTACGATAAGAAGAACCCACTAAGATTTAAGGGGAGGGTGTATCATATGGTTGTGGGCCTAGCATTATTGAATGCTGTATAGTGTTGGCTAATCAAAACAAATGAAGTCTAGAGGATGAGGGTTGCAGAGATGAGGATGATTCGTTTGAGGTGTAGCTACTTGAAATTGGATAGGATTAGAAATGTAGCGATTAGAGACAACATAAGAGTGTCATAGGATAAGATAAGAAATGTTATATTTAGATGGTTTGGTCATGTAACGAGGAGTATGGATATACCAGTGTGGAATGTAAAAGGATTGCTCTTCCAGAGTGTACAAAGGGTTGAGCTAGACCTAGGAAGAGTTGGAACGAAGCGATTAGACACGATTTGAAAACTTTATGATTATCGAAGAACACGACTCCAGATAGGAAGCTGTAGAGGTATAGGATGAAGGTTACAAACTTTACCTATCTTGCTACTTGCCCTTCCTGTAGACCCCATGGGCACGTGAGTTGTTGGGACATGGTTGTGGCTATTACTTATCATGTATTTCCAGTACTCATGTGCATTAGTGATTTTTTTCTTTGGCCGTGCATGTATTTCGTTATTATATATGGAACTTATTAGTACTTGTGGTATTGCGTTGATCTATAATATTTATTTATTATTTCAATTTGTTGGTTTTTGTTGTTTTGGTGCTAGTTTTGTAGCAGAAGAGTATTATCTCTAAAATGTTTTTCTAGATCTATTAGAACTGAGCTCTTTGTGCGTATTACCAACAAAGGTAAGACCATTTACATCTAGATCTCCTCAAATCTGCAGAAGTGAAACTACATTGGGAGAAGTAGTAGTTATTGTATTATTATAAACGATCAGGTTTGACCTACTGACCCGAGGATACTCACACCTGTGGACTAAAGGTTAAGGATTTTTGACCTCCATAAGGGTCGGATAGGATTAGGATTAGGAATATCCTATCTTATTAATCTTTGTGACTCGCATGAGGGTTAAACGTTTTTAACATGCACAATATTATAACATTAATTACATGTATCTAAAAATTGTCATTACCAAAGTTGATAACACAATGCATTAAAAAGTTCTAAAAATGTAGGAACAATTACTGCAAATTAATATTTGATATCATTTTAATTATTTATTTTTTTTGAATGTAAGTACAAGTAAATATTATATAACCATTCTCTCAAGGATTCTGCTGAAGTAGTTTTCAGTAATTATACATGAAAATTCTGGAGAAGGGAATAAAGACAAGGTAGCTCTATATCCAATCAAACATTCTAGCTTCACCATCCAATCAACTGTGATAAGCCTCTGTTTATATCTCATTTTGTCCTTTTATTTGACGTCTTTTCCCCTTACTTCTATGGTGGAACTTGATGAGAAAGGGTTAAATTAGCTTCATTTGGTTCATGTTGTACTTATAGAGGCATTTTTCTTATTTTTAGGAATTTTTTCAAGAAAATGGGAAATTCACAAGTGTTCATAGAAAGAAATGCCATGGAGATGTTTTCTAAGGAAGAAAGGAGGTCCAATAAAGTTTTGATGGCTCAAATGAGCAAGAATGAAGAGCACAAAAACTGCATGGTTGGCGTGTATTAAGACACAACCGTGATAAGCCTGCAGATTTGTGCCCTGATTCCTGAACCTACGCACGAACAATCATGTAGAAGTCATAGCTGTGCAGTTTGCCAGTTTCAAAACTGCAGGGTTGCCCATGCATTTTTGCACGACTATGCATTTCCCCCTTTTTTTGCGATATTTAAGCAGATTACGGAATTAATTAGAAAAGGGTTTTTTTTTTTTTTTTGCTTAGGTCATTGGAGGCTCGACTGGGGTTTGTATTAGCCACTTCCAAATCCCATTAGGGGGAGAATAACTTTGGTTAGATTGGTGTATATCATGTACATGATTTGGATTTTGCTATTTAAGATTAAGTTTCTCTTCTCTTTCTCTCTTTAGTTTCATGTTTTTAGTTTATTTGCTTAACTCAGTAGTTCTTTATTTTACTTATGTTTTGATGTTTAATTGTACTTAAATTTGTTATCTTTGGTCGTGATTGACCCTTAAGATGGTTAGTCGATTTTTTT
Organism: Carnegiea gigantea; assembly: GCA_029747015.1. Taxonomy (NCBI): domain Eukaryota; kingdom Viridiplantae; phylum Streptophyta; class Magnoliopsida; order Caryophyllales; family Cactaceae; genus Carnegiea; species Carnegiea gigantea. Next base: position 70,983 of record JAKOGI010000261.1, on the reverse strand, counting down.
TAAGCCTTAGCCTATCTTGTTTATGCTTGCATTTAGAGTTTTCTCTCACGCCCGTCATGTGTTCGATGAAATGTTTGAAAGAGTTTTCATTCGTGTTTTGGGTAATTGACTTTTGCTGAAAGATTAAGTCAATTGTCTAGTACAAGTAGGGACGATAGCTAGGGTTTAGACATGAAAACAGTCCTACTCCAAGCTAGGTCCAGGGTTGCTACACTTGTAATTTAATTGGACTAGTCTCATAAAAATAGGTGGTTAGAATAATTAAACTACCTTTTGGCCCTTGAAAGAGGGCTTAGGTGAACTTTGATGGTGCAATCGATGAATGGTGGCATAACTTGAAAATGTGAGGATTTGACTTGATTAGCTGGTTTATCTTAGGTTTAATTATAATCAAAGTCTTCTTTGTGTGTTTTAGTTGTTTAGTTCTACTTTCTATCACCATTTATTCTGCCTAGATTGAGACGCTTTAGTTGACTTTGGTATTTAAAAATGCAACGCCATGTGGATACGACATGTACTAGCTATTTGTTAGCCACAAGTATTTTTAACTCATCAAGTTGTCATGTTACCTTCTCGAAAAAACGTATTTAATTGAGCTAAAACTGAAGTGTGGAAGCAACACCTGAATATTATATACCGATTTTTGAATTCACCATGGAATACATACAATACCCTGAACTGCTTGGACAACTAGCCGATTGTCATCCTTAATTTGGAGGTGACTAAATCTTGCCCCTAATGGTGTGTAAATACCATCCCACATAGTTGTAGTACTAGATACATGAATGGACACCTCATCATAAATATGGGACTTGTTTGGATGAGACGCCCGAGCGAATATTGCAATACATATCTTGTTGCTACTTCTGATGAAGTTAAAGTACCATCAAAGTTGAGCTCGATGAAACCTTATGGAGGGGAATCGCACCCAACTGTGCGAGTGGTCTTGAAGATAGGAAATGAATCAAATAGATGAACTCGTGAAAGATGATGTGTAGAATGGTTACATTATTGCCATTCAGCTCAATTACGTTTAGCTCTATGAGTAACCCTAAGGGCTTAGGTAGATCATTCGGAAAACAACAGCATTGCGATTCTTCCAAATGCTCAAAAGTAGAATTGTGATTCAAGAAATATTTTCCTTTCGACCAAGATATATTTCATGCAGAGCATTTCAAATTGTATCTTGTGGGTGAATAAAAGAGGATTGGCAAATCCAGCCATGTTGAACTGCCAAAATGCCAGATTTTGATGACAAAAGCCCTGAAATCAAAAAGTTGTTTTGTATCCTCAATGTTCGAGAGATAAGCAGCACAAAGAGGATCTATTTGCATACTCTCCACAACAAATTCCCTCTAAAAGGTAAAGTATTATGAACAATTGCCATAAGACAAGCTTGATCTTATTCATGATATATCCAATTTCCATATGCAATTAAATTTCCAAATCAATTGGTCTGACTGCAGATTACCATGTGCTTTCCAAGTGGCAGTTTTCACAAAAAATTCACCATTCCCAATATGACCTTGTACCACCTCAAGTGTGCTTAAAATTAAAGGATTTGAAGCGACTATTTATATCACCAAAGGCACACCTTCCTTTTTGGGAAGCTCACTCTTAAGAACTTCACAGTTAAGCGTGCTTGCTGTGGTGAAATCTTATGATGGATGACATCCTGAGAAGTTTTTCAAGCAACGTGTGAGCGAGGATGAGCACGTCAGAAATATTTGTGGTGATTTGTGAGGCCAGTCAATGATCCTTAAAAGTCATTCTTGGTAATGTCTGCGGCTTAAGAAGGGCTCAGGGTGTTACAAACCCCCAACAAAATCTATCCTCCATTTGCTACTAGGAATGGAACAACAAGCACATGATGTATTGAGTGTGGAGGCAAAACTTGTGAGAGTTTAGATTCATCCCAAGTTTTTTTAATGGTGAGATGAACTCATATATCTTAATGTCAGGATTGTTTACCATTACCTAATTTCCATCGCATGGCATCAAGCATACCCTATTGAATGAATTCACGTGTGCAAAGGATGTGCATTTCCAACGCCAAGAGTTGGACTGTTTTCATTTGTTAGAGAAAAAAGCTTCAAGAGAACCATATTTGACTCTCATCAGTTTGATCTAAAAATTTTCGAATTAGTGATAAATTTTTATGAGAGTTTGGCTATAAAAGTTATACTAACTCCACTTGTTTTTCGCAGACTAGACCACCAGTATTTTTTTGTCTGCAAATCTCATCCCAAGCAACAAGTAGCAACCTAGATTTTATATTATGTTTCTTCCAGAAAAAATCACAATTGATCTAATCAAGATGATGAGTAATAGAAGTGGGTGACTAAAAACATTGCATAGTATGAGTTGATACGATTCAATATTGGATTGAATTAGAACAGTACGCCCATCTTTAAGCAAAGCAGTAGCTTTCCAATTACTCAAGTTAACAACAACTTTAGAGGAAAGACTTTGAAAAGAATCAAGGTTTGGTCGACCCTAAAAAACAGAACAACCCACATATTTCCCAAGAGATGAGCTTTGAGGAATGTTAAAAATTCCTACAACTCCTTGCTTGTCCAAATTTGAAGTATTCTTGGAAAACACAACGTTAGATTTATGGAAGTTCTCCACCTGCCTAAATTGCTAGCCAAAAGCATCCAAAATACCTTTTAGCTTGAAAGTAGCTTGAGAAGTGGCTTTACAGAAACGAAGACTGTCATCTGCAAAAAGAAGACATGAAATTTTTTCAGTTTGTGAAGCTATTTTTATTCCAATTCCAGATTTTGGATCCACGGTGGAAAATTGCAGTTGCTGAGCAACAATATCCATTCCAAGGATAAATAAATACAGAGAGAGAGAGGGTCTCCTTGTCAGAGGCCCTATTCAGTTTTAAAAATCCACAAGGTTCATTATTAACAGTTATAGAGTAGGACACCACAGAGACGATCATGCTTTGAAGATAATGGAACAAAAAATCCTATTTAAGACGATTATAAGCTTTTTCCATATCAAGTTTGACAGCCACATAACCTCTTTTTTCCTTTCATATGATGAAATTTATTCATAATCTCACGCGCTAGTAAAATACTATCATGAATGGTCCTATGAGGGACAAAGGCACTTTGAGTAGGCTAGATAGTATGTTCCAATACAAGGAGCAGTTTGTTGAACATAATTTTGGCAATAATTTTATAGAATGTATTGCAATAACCTAATAGATCGAAAGTAATTTCTAGTTCTAATAAGGGTGATTAAGCAATGATTGAATTGCTTTAATAACTTTCCAGAGCCCAAAAAAAAAAATATTGAATAACCAAAAATTTGGTCTTTTAGTAGAGTCCAATACTTTTGAAAAAATGAAGCTTGAAAACCTTTAAGTCCTGATGCTTTGTGAGGATTCATTTGAAAAATAGTCATTTGAATCACATTGTCTGTTATTAGCTTAATTAATAAGATCCAAATTTTCCTCTGAAGTGGCTTTATTTAGAGCAGTAATAGAGGCAAGGCGGTTATGAGAAGTACGAGTCACGGATAGACGTTTGGAAAAATCCAAGATAAACTTTTCTTTAATTAATTCAATATTTTGAGTTCAGAACCCAATCTCATTTTTGATGTGAAGAACATTAGGGAGGAGTTTCCTTGCGATCGCACGCAGATTGATGAAAATGTCGTGAATTTCTTTCACTGTCAATCAACCATTTTTTCGTGCATAGTTACCTTACTTTTGTTTATTTAGTTACTGTGGACTTACTCAAATTTTTTTTCCTTAAGAGATAAAATCCACTACTTCAGTATTCCTTCTAATAAAGATTCTAACATGGTTTTCTCCACTAGGAATAGAATATCGAAAAGCCTATTTTTTTCGTTGGTGAATTATCTCATTCTTTCCCTTCCTATTATTTCCCACTCCATTCCACTCGTTTCTTTCTCGCCCCTTTTTCACTCCTTCAGAAAATATCATGATGTCCTACCTTTTCCTTTTTTCTTGTCTTTTCATCTTACCCTTATTTTACTCCTTCCTACTTAAAAGAACTCACCAATGTGCAAGTTGTCAAATGTACTACTCTATTGTACCCTTTAGTTTACATTTGCTAAGGAAAAACCTTTAGTACTTGGTACACCACTAAGGGTATGTTGATTTCATTGGTAAATATGAGTTGGTAAAAAGATGAAATTGGCAAAGATTGGTACAAGTGGGTAAGAGTTGCTCTTTTCCTTCAATTATTTTGAATGACTCGTATGAGTTAATTAAGGTTAGGAAAGATTAAAAGAAGTTGATAGAAGTTGGTAAGGCTCCGTTTGGTAGGAAAAAAAGTTGAATGAAAAAGATGTGAAAATAGTAGAGAGAAAATAAGTTTTTTTCTCTTGTTTTGATTGAAAAAAAAAAATACAAGGATTTGATAAATTTGAATGTTTATGAATTACTTGAATCACGTTGATATCATCTAAGTAGTGCGAAGTTGGAGGAGGTTGGAAATTTTTTCCAAACTTTCCTCACAATTTTATGAAAAAATTTTTATCATTTGTTTCTAACAATTTTTCTACCTAATTTTTCTCCATAACTTTTTTCTTTGTTTCTAACAATACAAAATCACAATTATAACTATTCCCTCCTTGGCTGCTTCAAAATATACTAATCCAAATTGTGGTTGAAAAAATAATTAATTTTCACATAATAATTTACAAATTGTGAAAATTTTGAAGTAAATTGGTAAAAGTTGGTGGAAGTAAGTTAGGGTTGAAAAAATTAGTTAGAGTTGGAAAAAATTAAATTTTTTAATAAAAATTGGTAGCAGTTGAAAAAATTAGTAGAAATTAATAGAAATTAATAGAAATTGTAAAAGTTAATTTATGAACTAAAAGAACAGGCCATAGGTAGAACATGAACATAACAAGCGTCCTATAATATATGCCTTAGATTTTATTCATTTTTTATTTCACCACAAAGAAACGCTTCAAATGTCTTCTCAGTAGACCCCAGCACGGCAATGGGCATCCACCCACCCCAACTGTTCATCAACTGATACGTACCCCCTCGTAAATCAACCATTAAAACCACCAAATCATCCAAGGTTTAGACCACCGGCTAGCCATTGTCCTCGTTCCCCACCAACTCGTTTTCTCTGCCTCAGTGAGTTTCCGACTCGGCGACCCAGCCATGGACCTTGACTTGCCGTCCATGGCGGCTACTATCGGAGTGTCCGTGCCGGTGCTTAGATTTCTCCTCTGCTTCGTCGCTACCATACCCATCAGCTCCTTCTGGCGTTTCGTACCCAGAACTGTCCCCAGACACATCTACTCCGCCTCCACTGGGGCTCTTCTTAGCTACTTATCATTTGGGTTTTCCTCAAATCTTCATTTCGTTGTTTCTATGCTTATTGGGTACATTTCTATGGCCGTTTATCGTCCTAAATGTGGGATCATCACTTTCTTTGGCGCTTTTGGGTATTTGATTGGATGGTAAGTGGATTTGGATTGATGGGTATTTGTAATTTCTTCTCAATTTGATGCTGTTGTGTTGGGTTTGTTTGTACTTCAGATCCATGAATTGCTCATGTTTGTGTGGAGATATTTGAATGCATTATTGTGAAAGAGAATTTAAATGGTTTTTGAATTTGCTTGTTTTTATGGGTTTGTTGTAGTCAACATTTTTAAGTCTTGGTTTCAACTTCCAGTTATGGGTTGATCTCTTCACTGAACAACTCATTCTGTTCATTCTATGGAATTGATCCTTGCTTGACTGTGGTTGGCATGCTAATGAAAGAAAACAATGGTTACAAAAGCAAGTTAACTTGTGTGATGCGAACAATGCAAGCAGTACAAGGCTACAAGCATAGTGGCATTCTTTTTGCCCCTGTTCCAACTTACATGTTGGTATGCTTTTATTGGTATTTTTTTAAATGATAGGAGTAAATTCTTATGAAATATTTTCTTTACATCCTAGCTTTATTTTCCGATTAGAAGCCTTCGATGATTTCAGAGGTATTTTGCTTGGAACTTGTCCTTCAAATCAAAATATGAGAATATGGCCTGTATAATTGCTTCTCTTTCAGGTGGCTGGATTTTGGGTAGCTGCAAATCTTGGTGGGTTGGTACTTGGTACCAATTAGATTATAGGTGGTTGGTTATTGCTTGTTTTGTATGTTGGGCCAAATACTCTTAACGTTTTCCTTTTGCTTCAGTGGAAGCTAATCACCGATTAAAAAAAATAAACTTGCTTTTATTTTTAATATGATCTGCTCTCTCCCCAATTACTCTTTGATCCCGCATCAGAGACCCTTGAGATCCCTAATCTAAGCCCTAGTTGTCTGACCTGTACCTTAACAAAATATGTCCATCTCTGGTACTACATTTGTTGTTCTATCCTCTGCTAGTATACGCTGTGATGAACAATGGAGCTGACAAGATGATGCAATTTGTTTTAGTTGCTGATATCTGTCTGGCTTTTCTATCCTTCTCTGGTATTTTGGGGTGACATTTAATTGTGCTTTTCTTACATTGCAATTTGTGGAAATGATTTTGACATTGAAATCCTTTTGACTTGTATAGCCATGTTTACTACATGAGTGGAGATGCATGGAAGGAGGGAGGAATTGATGCAACTGGTAACAGCTTATTATCTGTTGCAGCTGCTTCATATTGCTGTTTTTTTTTGTTTTGCGTATTTTCTTTCTTATTTTTGTTGTCATTTAATAGAGGAATGTATCCGCTATCTGGACAGCTAGAAAAGTCAATTTTGGGCAATTTCTTCGGGTTGGATTGTACTGGTTTAAAGCAAAATGCCTTTGTAAACTCTTCTATGCTCCCTTGGATTAGAGTATCAGCCAATCATTAGTCTTTAATCTAGCGTCTCATGAAAGTAGCCTCCCTAGATTAATTCAGAGGTAAGACTACCATAATTGATCACCCGCACCTCGCCTAGGTTGGACTTTCAGGGTATAAACATGTTGGATTTGAGCTAATGTCGCTGCTAAGTTGGGGCTCGAATCAGTGCTCTAGGATGCAAATTTCATTAAAAAAATAAAATAAAAATTAAGTGCGAGATATATTTTGGGTTGCACCATTTGTATATTTATTTATGATGTTTTTGTGCGGGGCTTCCTATGTTATTCATCAACCGTACTTGAAATATGGAAGCAATTTTGGATGAGTATGGTTTTATGATTCAGTTTATCTGCTTGGATTTAAATCGTAGAGGATCTACATGGTGCTTTTCATAGGAGTTTATCATATGAGAATAGGTTTGTCCATGTAATGAAAAGGTTGAAGGATACAGTCTAAGACAGACCTTGATACAGAGCACTGAGGAATGATGGGAGTAAATGGTGGGGCTGCAATTTCTCACTGCCTCCAGCTTGGGGATGCCCCCTGTAATAGGCCTTTAAGAAAGGCAGTTCTTTGGTGGAAGACTTGGGTGTAAAGCTAGTCCTTATATGGTGATTCCTAGGGGTGTAACTAGCACTAATCATTTAAGCCAATCTGTTACTCCAACTTGTCAAAGTTAACCTCTAACGAGGTTCATTGTTATAAGAATCTTTTATGAGATTCCTTTTTTTCTTTTCTTTTCTCTCCAGGTAGCATTCAGGATGTTTGAAAGTATGGTAAAAGCGGTCTCAACAGTTTCATAAATGATTTACATATGAGGACCCAGGCCCCAGGGTGGCCAGGACCTAAGAAATAAGGCTAAATTGGCTAATATCCTCAGTTTGTTGCTTTGAGGATAAAGCATGGAAAGGTGTGATATGGTGACAATGGAGCTATGACCGATGGCCCTATAATCTTGTCAATTGCATATGATGTATGCTTCATAAATGTTGGGATGTAGCGGTTGCTTTTTTTGGGCAGTTTTGGCTTGGTTCCTGCAAGTTCATCAGCTGACCTTGAAGTCATGATGGCCCCCTAAAATACTAATGGTCATGATAGGGACATCTTGAATAGTTCTGTATGAACTAGTTGTCTGGGATCTCAAGATCCACAAATGGGTACTCCTTGCAAACATGCTGTGGTATTTTTGAAAATTCGTCGGCTAGATTTGAAGATGTGGTGGATTTTGGGTCCTTGAAACCTTGACAAGAAAGGGTGGTATCTGAATTTTCAAGGATCTGGTGGTACCACTCTAAATGCCATCTTTATCACAACAATTGGCTCATGGCTCCTTGAAATTGTTCAGGGTACATTTGGGACAGACATTAAAAAAAATTTTGAGCATATAATAATCTCGGACCCAGAGGACCCAAACATGAAGTGTAGTCAATTTTCCAAGCGTTGGAAGGTGGTGCTTCAAAAATAATAATATGCGCAGCATATGGTAACAGACCAGTCAGACCTTATAGTAGCCCTCATTATATTCCAAGGTGTAATCCTAGTCTGTTTTCAGGGTATGGTGGTCCATCACAGCCTAACTTTGGGGTGCCACGAATGAGTTGAGGACCATTGGCCACAGCAGGGGATTTTGGGATGATTTGAAACCGAAATATGCCTTGGTTTGTTAGGATTGTTGCGATATGTCAGCATCTATTTGTTGTAGTTGTTTTGGAACCTTGATACAAAGAAATTGAAGGCTATTATCTATAGACATTTTGGAGGTTTCATAGTCGTTAGGCTCTATTCAAACATTTTCAAAGGCAAGGATTCTGCCCTGAAACTTCGAAAATGAAAATTATTTTCACAGCTTTTAGCTTTCATTATGGTGCCTGGAAAGGAAAAACAATTAAATGTTTGCCATGTGGTGATTGTGATATGTTGTCTGGGTACCCCAACGGCAAGGGCATAACCACATCTTATGGGATTTCAGGATGATGCGGGCAAGTATGTCATATATTGACCCTGGGATCGTGATGGCTTCTCAAAATGTTTTAAGTTTATTTTGCAATGTCTTGAACTGTTTTAGAGTTAAAGTGGATTCATGGCTCTGAGAGCCTCCAAAATGAAGTCTGTCACCTGCCTTTGCAAGGAGATTTGATATTTCAAATACTGTCCAAGAATGGCACAGGTCCTGCTGGGTCCAGAAAATGTCTAGGTTTATGTTTGGATTCGTTCGGCCTCTAGGTGTGCTTGTCTTGGCTGAGGACCTAAAAAGTTGAAGATTGTATCCAATTTTGGGTGGTTTGGGGATGATGAGGAAAAGTTACAACCTGGTAATTACGGGATCTAACTCATAATTCTTTTCCCGTGCTATGTCAGGGCTGTTATGAACATTTTCTAGTTTATAGTGCTATGGATGCTTGGGCGTGAAAACCATAGTACCATTAGTTTTAGGGATTTTGCAGTGATACCTAGGAGGCATTGAAAAGCTTTTAGATGGTGATTATGTTGTTATGATGGCCTCCAAAATAATCTTTAAGGCTATGTCATTCAAATAATTTTAATGATATGTACCTGGGACTGTTGGAGTATAAGACCCCAAAAATGAATGCTATTATCTAACTTTTTTCATGGATTTTTAGGATTGTGCTCTAAAGTGTGTTATTTGGCATCTGTGGGGTCATGATTGCCCCATGATGTGTTCCAGGTTATTTTAGAAGTTGTTTCATAATGTTCCAAGGGAATAGTGGTTTTGGGTCCCCAAATTCTAATACAACACCACTGCCAACTATGCCTCAGGTGGTTCTAGGGTGATTTAGACGTAGGTAGCCTTAGCCTTACCATGTAAATGGAGAGATTGCTTTAAACAGGCCTATGAAGAAGACTTTTTCCCCCTAGGAAAACGTTTTTATAAATTTATTTTGAAAATGTAAATAAAAATAAAAATTAATAAGATTAAGAAACATAAAATATAAAATAAAAAGAAAAATTATTTAAAAAATTAAAAAAAGAAATAGATATCAAAGGGTTAAAGGATTAAGAAAGTAACCGTAATTAGCAAATAAACACATCTACTAATAATCACTAGGCATAAAGCCCCACTCCCCCCAAATTGAACATTCAGTCCTGCATATTGGGTGCCATTCATTTCCATGAAAGCAGATCGAAGGAAAACACATCTTAGTCTGCAAAGAATACCTTAGATAAATGGGAAGGGAAGCACTAAAGTGCCTGACTAGTTAAATGTTGTCGTAGGATCGTGAATGGTGGGGCGTGGTTTCTAAACATTTAGAAGAAGGTAATTCTAGGATCGCGAATGGCAGTTGGGAACACTTTATTTGGCTTCAGAGAGAATTTTGGTCTAGACCTTTTGTTAACCTAAATGAAGGCAATAATGGACGTTTTTTTAGGCGATATAGGATGACGCCCAACAATGTGACATGCAGCGACTCTGGAGTGATGGTGACCTTTTAGACCTTTAGGGGCATAACGATGATGTTCCAAATAGGTTTATGCATATAATAATTGCATGCTTCTAGTACCTTGAAAAATGAAGGTTAGATTCACAGCTTTCGGACCTCAGGTGGCGCCAAAAAGAAAGTTTACAGGTGGTGACTTTTTGGTCATGCTGGCACACAAATATCATGAGCTGTGTTATGATCATTCTGGACAATTTTGATGGAGTATTGGTTGCGTCTTCCTTATCTGAAAATTGAGGTTAGCAGCACCGATGCCTGGGGTTCTGGATGGCAGGCTAAACACTAATCAAATTAAGGCTGCTATGTTGTGGTTTGGGGTTGGTTCTGAAAAATGTTAGGATATGTTGAGATAGTGATCTAGCTTCTAGCCTTACAAGCCTACAAAGACACAGGCCATTATCCTCCATTTAGAGGGGGGTTTCAAGATGGTGGTCGTCGGTTTAAAAGATATGAAACTTGGTCAATGATGGACCCCAAAAGTGCTTGAAGGTATCTTAGGAATATGCTTGATACTTTGGAGAAATAATTCTACCTGGTTTTTGGGAGCTACAAAATTAAGGCTATTATTGCAACACATGTTTTTGTGTTCAGACAGCTGATTCCTTTTAGCAGTTAAAGGGGTACGCAGTGAGGATTGGTATGGAGCAGTAAGGAGTTCTCGGGACCTACAAATCGCAGGCTGTTATTGTGACAGTTGACGTGTTCGGCGGGCAGTAAAGAATGGTATGGAGCTGTAAATAATGTTGGCATTTAGGAAGCAACTGCATACATTTGTATGAAAGAGTGATAAGGAGCAGTGGTAAGGAGTGCCAAGCAGTTACTATTATATGTGTAAAGGAGTGGTAAAGCATAAGGAGCGGTAAGCAGTAGGCAGTCAGCAATGACAAGGAACGGTAAGTGGTATGCTAGTACTCCTAACTGTTGAAAAAAAGGGCCTGAATACATAAACACCTAAATATTGGCTGCATCAATATAAATACATGGGAAACAAACTAGCAATTTGCATTTACTTCTGTTTTCCAATGACAATTAATTCTCTTTTTGTTTTGGGGGTCGTTGTCATTCTTGTTGTTTTTCTTTTTTCCAATTAACAATTAATAGTGTGGAATCTCACTAGACTACAAGGAATTTCACATGAATCATAGAGTGTCATCCCCCTGCTTGATAATCCTTGGTGGAAACCCGAGCTTAGTATCCTTCTCCCCCTCCCTCTGCAGCCTGCCCCAGAGCTTACTATATAATAGGTTAAGTTCTTGAATCAAGCATGACAGCTGGCAGCCAAGGTGCATATGGTACACTGGCCAAGATGTACATTCTTCACATTGCATTGGAAATTACTGGATATTGTACTATTGTATAGTATGTTAATTAAACAAAGTGGGAAACTGCCGGTTCTCACTCTAACCTCTCAATTTTATTTCATTGGTCAGCGCTTGAATAAGCATGAATAGTCTCCCAATTCATCTCATTCTCAGCATTTCCAGGTGTGCTTTTCTGTCTTTTCATTTGAGAGATAATAGCCCTCTTTTCTGGCAGGTGCATTAATGGTCTTGACTCTTAAGGTTATCTCATGTGCAATGAACTACCAAGATGGACTCTTGAAAGATGAAGACCTCCGTGAGGCACAGAAAAAATTCCGATTGCTGAAGATGCCTTCCTTAATTGAATATGTTGGCTTCTGCCTCTGCTGCGGAAGTCACTTTGCGGGACCTGTGTATGAAATGAAGGATTATCTTGATTGGACAGAAGGAAAAGGGGTCAGTTCACGAACCATTCTTTATTCTCTTATCTCTTGCTGTTGTGCTTTCAAGTATTCTAGAAATCATTAATTCACTTTTAATTTTGCAGCTCTGGAGCGAAACAGTGAAACAGCCATCGCCCTATGGTGCTGTTGCTCGGGCTCTTGTTCAAGCTGCTATATGCATGGGCCTTTATTTATATCTGGTGCCACATTTCCCCTTGTCTACCTTTACTAACCCCTTGTATGGGGAGTGGGGTTTCTGGAAGAAGTTGGGTTATCAGTATATGTGTGGTTTTACAGCACGGTGGAAGTATTACTTCATCTGGTCTATTTCAGAAGCTGCCATCATAATCTCTGGCTTTGGCTTTAGCGGATGGACTGATACCAACCCCCCCAAGCCCAAGTGGGATCGTGCAAAAAATGCTGACATTCTTGGAGTTGAGTTGGCAACGAGTGCTGTTCAGATTCCACTTGATTGGAACATACAAGTTAGCACCTGGCTTCGCCACTGTGAGTGTTCCGCATTCTTCTCACCATTTTGTTTTTATTTGCTGCTGTAAATTTGGCTACATATTGTCATAATGGATTCTAATTTTTATTCTTAACATTGTGGCCCTGTTCTATTTCGCGTTTTGTAGGATTTAGCTAAGAGCTTACATCTCCTTACAGCTTCTTACATCTCCTTACAGCTTCTTACATTTTCTTACATCTCTTTATATCTCCTTACATCTCTTTATATCTCCTTACATCTTCATACATCTTCTTACATCTCATAGATTTTCTATAACATTCATTTATTTTAGTTACAGAAATATATATATTTTTTTAATGATACTACCAATATACAAATTTATAAATATCTTATAAATACAACATTTACATAAACATAAAAACATAATATAACGACGTAAAATATATTTGAGTTTCGACATGAAATATATATTATTATAGATGACCATACATTTATTTATATTTAAAATTATTTACTTAAAATAGGAATTTATTTGAAGAGTTGTATTCAATTTTGTTAAAAAAGTTTTTTTTTTTTTTTTTGTTATACTTTGCTTATTCGATCAAACTAATGTTTTCATATAAAAAATCTTGGACGAAATTTTATTCACCAAATTTATGGGGATTAATATATTTTATTATTGTGTAATTAATTTAATTAATTGTTTATTTTTAATAAGTATATTATTTTACTATTATTATTTTTCATCCAAAACGTTCATTGTAAAACAAATTATACTATACAATTCTTCAACAATTCAACAACTCCTTACATCCATCTTACAGCCCTTTACAGCTTCTTACATCTTCTTACAGCTCCTTACATCTCCTTACAGCTCCTTACATCTCCTTACATCTATAACGCGAAATGAAACAGGTCCTGTATTTCAACCCCCATGGAAGCGGGACTCCCACTAGGCGTTGTTGTATTGTATTTCAATCTCTTGTACTTAAAGCAAAATTTTCTTTGTTGTCATAGATGTCTATGAGAGGCTTGTCCCGAAGGGCAAGAAGGCTGGTTTCTTTCAGCTGCTTGCCACACAGACTGTCAGTGCTATATGGCATGTGAGTTTTCTCCTTTGAACTAATAAGTTTCCTGGATTGCCGTTTATTTGCATGTCTTAACGTGTCGGACTCAGTAATGCTCTCTTGATGTATCTTCCTTAGCTGTTCCAGTAAGTAGTTGGCTTTCTCAACCGCCATGTATTGACGCATGGTGGTAGTATTCCTCCTTGATATATGAATGGGTCAATTGCTGCCTTCTTATAGCATATAGCTGGTATGTTATTGAACTATACGTCAGTATGAGCGGTGCAGTGGTGTACTGGATGAGTGCCATTGAGTCTGGGACAAGATGACCACTTAACAGAGACATTGATGAGGGTGTAAACGTTGAGTAGGATAGAACTTGAAAAAGATTAAAAGGTCTGAAAGTTGAAACAAGAGCTTGCCAATACAAGGTCTGAGGACTTCCAAATATGTAGTTAAAGATACCTGGTTGTCCTGGAAATAACTTCACATAAAATCTAGTAGTTTATTTTTCTGTCTAAATGAGATGGCCCACAGTCCCGACGATTACAGATCTTGATCGATAAGCATGGCAATGTTATCAATATCAACTAGCGTGGTTCTGTTAACTACGCTTGTGATGTTGAAAAAAGAGTCGATGAGGTTGTTCGTACCTGGGTCTAGAAAAGGTCAGAGCATCAGAGTAACTTTTTCTGATGGTCTCTGTGTCTTTGAGCGTATCTTTTTTTTGCTTTAAGGGGTTGAAGGGCTGTGTAACTAAAGGCAAGATTTGAAATTAGGTTTCTGATACCAATGCCCAGAGACTTTGCCAACGGAGCTAGATGACACCGACCTGATCTTTGAGTGCATGTGTTCTAGACCTCTAGTTCATTGCCTAGTAGCCAAGGTGTTCTCTAAATGTTTCCTCCATCCCTGAAAATGAGGAAGGTGGAGAATTGTTGGTTGATCAATCTCGGTACATAAATCAGCAGAGCAGAATTCCTTGAAGTTGCAATCCTTGTGCCTATTTTGTTTGTTCCCCCTTTTTTGTTTTTCCCCTGTAACTCTTTCCGTTTTCTTGAAATTACAGGGTTTGTATCCTGGTTACATTATTTTCTTCGTACAATCCGCCTTGATGATTGCAGGCTCAAGAGGTGTTCTTCTGATACCATTGTCGTTGTCATGTCTTGCCTCTTCCACTTCCCCGCAAAATGCTCCTGGTGCTGTCCTCCTTCTAGTTCACTGAAGCTAATTCTCTTAATTTTGAACAGTTATCTACAGATGGCAGCACGCTGTGTCTTCAGGCCTTCTTAAGAAGATAATGACTTTAGTGAACTTTGCATACACGCTATTAGTCTTGAATTATTCAGCAGTTGGTTTCATGGTAAGTTTCTCTGTCTGTCTTTTTTTTTAATTACTGCAGGTCTCTTGCCTTAATGGAACAACAAGAAAAGGGTAATTATGTACAATAAACAATGTTTCCTGAGTAGACATGGAAAGTGGCTCATTTGGATTGTGCTAATGTCAAATCTGGTTTAAACTGGGTGATAAAACGATAAGAGTTGTGTCAGGTTTTGAATCGGATCATTTTGGGCTTGTCCGTATGTGGTTTTGCATTAGTTTGTCCGGTAAAGTTGTCTAAATACGATCGATATTGCGTTAGATAAACCTTCGAGTTAGTTGGTTTGGATCTGCTATTGTGGCTTCGGTTAACTTGGCTTCTTTTGGGTTTGAGCTAGTATGCATTTGTGCTTGTAATTGGTTATCCTGGGAGTATACCTTGGTTAGTATATGTGAACTTAAAGGTTTCCGATTGGGGGATTTTCAATAGCGATAGTAATGATCCGTTTGACGTCTCCAGGTACTAAGCTTGCATGAGACCCTGACGGCCTATGGAAGTGTGTATTACATTGGCACTATTATTCCCATTGTTATCATTCTCTTGGGTTACGTAATCAAGCCTCCAAAACCGGCAAGGTCGCGACCTCAGAAGAAGGAGCAGTGAAGCCTCAAAGTACTTGTGTTGAGTCGTCTATGAGACCATTGACAGCGCGAAATCCTGACCATGTTGATGGCGTAAAATTGGCCTGCCCATTGTTGGATTCAGCCGCAAGGGGATGTGGCTTTGTTTTTGCTCTCGCCTTGTGCTATTAGAGTCATTCAATTTGCTGATTTCTATTTATTTGTGAGTTTTGTTTTCATGTTGTACAACACAATTACAAAGGATACGGTTGAATGTTTACGTAGCTCTGCATGAGATGCAGAACTCACGAATGCTTAGACAGAAAAAGGTCTACTGTCTACATCTTCCTTGCCCTCATGTTTGTTTTTGGGTCAGTCTCCTTTGCGACTTTGTGTGAGGACAATTATAAACCTTGAGGATGAATTTCTTTTTTTTTTCCTTTTTTTGGGGGGGGGGGGTGGGGGGAGGTGTGGGGGAAGGGGGTGGATGAATGGAATAAAGCAATCAAGTTCCTGATCGTTAGGTTGGCTTACAATAATCCTCTCTAAAATTACTATCAAGCATCAAATGCGGTACGACTAGTTTTTGTTTTTTTTTTGGGGGGGGCCCTTGATTAATAATAATCTTAAGATGGCAAATTGTTGAAAATCAGAAGGAAAATGAAGAGCCAAAATCTCAATTTTTTAATTATTTGAAGATAAGTTCTCCACTCCGTACATATCTGGTTGTAGGAAAAAGAAAAGAAAACGTTTTCTGGAAGTTATTAATCTTCAGCTTTTGGTAATTTCATCGTTATACTGTAATATGATGTTAATTCGTGTTGAATTCCGGAGCTCTTATTTGATCTTTCTTTTAGGATGCTTGTTCGGGCATGGTTATCAAGTGGACATACATTTGTCTCCCTAATTTCATTATTGACTTATCATTTTTTTTAACCCAAAAAAAAAGGTCACCTCTCTAGCTTTATAACCACACCTTTATTTCGCCAACTTTAAAAGAAGCTAAAAAAAGAGCTTCGTGGAATGTAAATATAAACTCGTTCGGCGTCCCTCCCAATCCCCATATATGGGTAGATCTGACAAATCTGACCTGATACTCGAAATTTGAACCGAACGACTGAGATTCATACCCGACCCAATATCCCAAATAGGTTTCCTTAGAAGTGGACTCGAAACCCGAATTGATCCGAATTGAACCATACCCGATCTGAAATTTTCTATAAAGTTGATTATTTTTGCATGACAAGTGATTGGACCAAAAATCGATTGATCCGAAGTCGACTCGAACTGAAATTTAGCCGACCCAAACTGAACCGATCCAAAATATTAGTTAATCCAAAATATGACCAAACCTAAACTTAATCCGATTCGTACCCGAATGATCCATTTGTCAGGCCTATATATAGGCTTTTGCCAACGGCAGAGTAATATGTAGAAAAAATGAGCGCCCTTGGTGGGAATTTGTTATTACCGTTAAACGTACCCATCGCCGTTCGCGCCAAATGCTGTTGTTATCTCCCCGCTACTGCCCCCCTCAAAACGAGAAGAAATCAAAGAAGAGCTTGGAAATTATGGGCTCAATCTGACCATTTTCGACAATCTACAATTTCCCAGCAGCAAGTTAACCTCTCCGTCCTCCGTTTCACTTTTGGTAGGTTCATCTTTCTGTGGGACATATTCACGAACACCTTGTGTGCACTGTTATGCTTTGCCATCTCCCTTGTCGGTTTTCAGTTGTTTGGTGTCTTAAATCAATTGGCGTGCGCAGGAATACCTTGGTTGGACGAATCTTACTTGCCCAGATTGATCGGCTATGGTTTCGGATCTCTTATTCTTTTGAACCATTTTATTGGTTCAAATTCACCTGTACCCTCAGCTCAGCTTGTAAGTTACATCTTGGTTGGATTTGATGTTGTTGGGTTTTGGCGTATAATTTAAATAGTCAACATTGAATTCTTGGCCAGGTATCAGAGGCTTTGGGTCTTTCATTGGCAGCTTTCTCTGTCACACTTCCCGTTGTCGGAAAATTTCTCAGGGTAATACTAATATTTTTCTCACAATTTTCTTGCATATTTTATGATGGCTAATGATTGTCTGTAAAGAAGTGAAGCACGAAGGTTGTTGAAATTGCAGTGATATGAAATATTGTCTTTGAATAGTTGCGGCAGAGTTGTGATTGTCGTGCTACATGCAGCGATGTGATTTAATGTAGGAGAATTAACAAATTGTGATAGCTGTTGGACATTATTTTGGGAAAGAATGCTTGAACATTTGCATTATGGGTCAAGCTACCCGGAAGACTTCTCAGCATTGTTGCAAAGGGCAAATTTTTTCTGGATTTTTTTTTTTGGGGGGGGGGGGGTGTTCAAATGAACACTCTAGTACTGCTTGATTCCATGGTGTCTAACACCAAGTTGACAGATGTTACCGGTTTTGCCACCATAAAGTACATAGGAACTCTAGGCCACGAGTTGATATATGCTTGAAACACCTGAGGCCATATTTGAAGGAGATGTGTAACTAGATGGCTGAATATCGGAGGGTATCTTGAACCTTGTTCTTGTTACAATCTCTAAAACAATATTGTACTCAGCTAAATACTGAATACCTGTGGCCATATTCCACTATTCCCTTTAGTCATATGCCTTGGCAATACTTGGCTGGACCTGCTGCATTGCTACATTCAATCTTGCCATGGAGCTGCTAGTCCAAATCTACCCTAAAACTTGCCATATAAGTTGATACCATTATCACTTGGGTTTTCCTTATTGTAAACTGTGGTACACAAAATGCCAGAGTTATGGTTAATATTTTTGGGCAGATGTAGAAACTTTTTTTTTTTCCACGGTAGGTCATTATGAAAAGTTGTGTTTGTATGGTATGAAAGGATAAGCTAGCATTAGTGGTTCTGGATATATCATGTTTGCAAGACTGAAAGGATAAGATAATAATACTGTTTTGGTTATAGGATACTTGTATCATAAGTATTCAGGATCTTTTTTAAATTTCTTGTGTTCATACCCCAACTGTCTTCTTGATTGCTTATTTCCTTTTACTTATGTAAACAACATATTTGCTAAATATTGTTGTGCAGGGAGCAACAACAGAGGAGCTGACAACTCTCCCAGAACGTGCTCAACAAATTTTTGTGATGTCAGAAAACATATCAGATAACCTAAAGGAGGATCTGGCTTGGACATCATATGTTCTACTGTGCAATACAAAATCTCTGTCAGTGGTAAGTTCTGAACTGAATTGAGAAGCCAAAAGTAATGGAGTTCTCAATTGGACATTTGTTGCCTGCTCTTATCCCGTTCCCTCTCCACCTCCCTCAATCAAGAAAAGGAGTCTCTCATTTTTTATTTGACAATGGCTTATTTTATCTAATTTTCAGCTTATATATCTGCAACATGTGTTATGTGTCCGTGGCTACTGGAAGGTCCCAGAAGATTTGTTAAAGGATGAGATTCTGAACTGGTTTATTGGTCAAATTACAAAATTTGGTCTGGTTGATGTGAAAGATGCACTCTATTTCCCTCAAAGCACAGGTAAATCATGAATTGGCTTTGCATTATTGCCATTATAATTACAGTTTTGTTGTGTCACGTTCCATGCTAAATTTAAAATAATAAGCGACTTCGACCTAATAACTGTTGATCAATCTTAGATAATCTTACACAAAGTAACTTCGAAAAGCGAAAAGAAGTGTTGATTAGGAATGCTTTGCATTCAAGTTTGAATGGGCTGGTTTATGATTCATGTCTCGACTCTTGAGCCATGTGAGTGACTTCATTGTGATGATGAAATATGAAATGGGGAAATCCAACTAACATGGATAGACTAAGAGGTTTGGCAATAATACATGCGCTTCATTTGTTGCTTCAAGTTTTATAGGAAAGAGGATCTTTAACCTCCCTCCGAAAAGATGGAAAGGGGCGGGGTGGGGAAATATAAGTGATAGTGTTCAGACATTGTTAGATTGACAGAAAACAAAATGGATGGTTGACATTCTCCTTTATGGTTCCCCTGGAAATCATCTTATTTTCTTTGTAGGAACCAGCTCTCTTGCAATCAGCTTCTGCTAGAAATCTCCAGTTTTAGTGAAGGCTAAAAACATGCAAATGATGTGCTGGTCTGACTTATGACTTTAGATCTTGAGGATGTTGATACAATATTTCACAATTTACGAAGTTAATCTTCTGCACAGAAAAAAGCTGCTGCTGAATTTGAAATTTCCATGTGTAAATTTCCTGAACAGTTCTTATTTCAAAAGATATCTACTGAGTCTCTTTTCTGATAGATTTAATCCAGAATTTTGTTCATCAATGTTCTTGTACACCGAATGATGCTTTTCAAATGGTTCCAAATCCAAATCTACATCCCAAGAGACCTGCTCAGGTTTTTTTTTTTTTGGGGGGGGGGGGGGGGGTGGTTTTATCTGGTGGCCTTCCCCTTAAGTTGAGGGGAAGCTGGTGCATAGGACCTTCAATTAGAAACCATCAACCTGCTATTCTAAATGGTTATTTGTTGGAAGTGACTGATGAAACAAACATATTGCAGGCTCCATGCTGGAAGGGGCCATTCCAGATGGTACTGGCTCTATTTTAATACAGCCAGTACCGGGCAAGGGTAAGGAAAACATTGCAGGTTTTGTCCTGTTAGCTTCAAGCATTAGCTATGCGTATGGTGACAAGGACAGGTTGTGGATACAAGCCATTGCCAATAAATTCAGAGGTGAGACAAGAAACACGGATTCTGAACTTTCATAGTTCTTTCATGGCTACATTGCTATAGGGGTGCTTGTTTGAGCAAAAGAGGACTCTGCTTTTTCGTGTTTTGAGGTCAACCAAGTGACGTGCTTCAAGTGCAATTACGTTCGTGTATCTTTGATTTTTCATATTGATCTTAACTTTTGTATCATACAAATTTTGTAACCACTTTAAATAGCTAGTGATATCAATTGCCCCTGTTGGGGAAAACACATGGTATTTAAGAACCATTTCAATCAAAAGTTTAAGCTGATGGTTGAAGGCCTAAGAATAGGTTTTATACTCTAACACATGGCTTAGGAGATCAGAGTTCCTTTAATAGATTTTGAGGTAAAGTTGAATGTACAAGGAGCTGAAAATTTTTGTTTAGCTTTGCCCTCTTGTTCTGACATGGGACTTTGCAAACTTCGCTGTGATAAAAAATACTACATATTAAGATATATCACAGTCCGGAAAATAACTTTTACTCTATTGAACTACTGTGTTCAGAGATTGTTACACTTCTCAATCACTTCCTGATCAAATACAAATAGTCATCCGTTCCAAATTAAAAATGGGCAAATCTTCAAAAAGGAAAGACATAAAATAAGAGAAAATGAAAAAGTGTCTTCCTATATCTCCAATGTTGTAGTTGATTGAGACTCGATAACACAAATTATGGTAGATTAATGTGATGTTTGATTGAATGTAATGCGATGCAATCGACTTGGTAATACAATCATGCTTACATAGTTTGTGGCAATCACAATTATGAGGTAATTGTTATTTGTAGTATTTCCTTACAACAAAACAAGATAATAGAAACACAATTACAAATCTTGCATTGTAAGGTCATTTACAATCAACCAAACATTACCTTAGTGTCAGAGGAGAGGGGGTCTTCAATCCTGTCAGATATCATATTTTAGTTCTAACATAATGCCTGCTCTCTGAATTGCTGTTTTGTGATGATAGTTGTGGTTTTGATTTGTCATTTAGATAGTGATCACCCGATGGATCCTTTGTTTTGTTGGTTTGGCCTCATATTAGCGCAACTGTTTCAGAATCTGGTTCAATGACGCAGAGACATCTAAAATAGGCCTATTTTTCTTAGAGCACCTGATGCTGTGGGATACAACTTTGAGCCTTCACAAGAACTTCTCCAAGCCATACACGAGATTCTGCCCAGGAGAAAAGTGCAATATTGTATAGAAACACAATTGGAAGAAATTTTATGAGCAACTGACAATATATATATATATATATATATATATATATATATATATATATATATATACATGCTCTTCTAGAGATCAGAGAAATGCAGTTAGAGTTGACACGGAATTAGAAACACTACCTTTAGTCGTACAACCTTCCTGATGGCCATAATTAAGCCTGGCATTAGGCTCTTTACGTCTGTGATCTCATGTTTCAGGGTGTAGATGTGTGCCAGATTCCTCATAGGTCAGATAATTTTGTTGCATAGAAAGTTATAAATAAAACATTCCCTTTTATTTTTCAATCTTCAGAGGAAAACCAGACAAAGCTCTCCAGGACCTGAGAAGTAAACTGTTGTGCTAGAAGGAAGACCTGAAAGGACCATACTGTGAACCCGGACTCCATCTTCTCCCAGAATTTGACCCCTTGCCTAAAGGATAAGCACTTTTTGAGACCACGTTGTCCGTCAGTTATTTACAATTCTTTGTAGCTTATTGGTTATTTAATGAAGCAATTGGCCAGCATGCATTATTGGGAACATATAAATTTACGTCTGATATCATCTTACCCCAACATCAGCAGAAATATCTTCCCTGTTGTAGATCTGCCCAAGATTCGGTAAGTTGTTTGCAATTTGAACTGCATCTTGCGATGGAAGATCCTGCAGAGAAACAACTGGACTTTTTCATCGTCTTATTGAAAAAGGTTAATGCATTCCACCTCATTGGTTCGTAAAATTGCTTACATATGTGTTGTGTCTTTAGATGTGGGTACTAGTGCTGAAAAATGTCAATTGATATAAGCAGCTGTTCATTGAGTGGTTACTAAGCCAAGGGAACTCAACTAAGGAACTATTCTGGATCATCCTACACCCAAAATACTTTGAATTGTTGTTATGAATCAAATTGCTGCCGTCAATCTTGTGCATGAGACAACTGCCTATGGTAGCTGGGATCTGAAGGCTTTGTATACTTGTATGTGAACAAAAAGTTGACCATTCACCTAGCAGCGGTGCAAATGTCTGGTTACAAAAAGTCGTTTCCCCTTGTCTTGATGAAGAGATAGCAGGCTTCTTTTAATTGGAAAGAGCAAACAGAAAGACCACAGCTGCTGGATTGCACTGTGTGTTCTATTTGATGCTGATGGTCAAATCTGGCTGTATTAAGAGCATGAGTACTTTGACTGAGAAAATGAAAAGTAATCAATGTGAACTGACATTTCATTGGCTTGGTTTGATTGCTTAATTCCTTGGAAAATATCTGTAAACATCCTGTACTGTGAAATGGCATGTTTATGAAGTATGCGTTTTGACAGTCATGACATAGATATGATCTGATACGGTCTCACAACTATAGAAAATGAACAGGGTAGTGGCCAATAATGAATGGATATACAGGGGAATTCTCTATAAGCTTGCTTACACATTCTTATTTGGCATATTGGAAACTTAATCATAGCTGCATGTTCATCTAAATTAGAAGTTTTTTATCACCATTTTCATAAATTTGTGGTTGCATAAATAAGTTTTTTATCACCCAAACAGCACTTCAATATTTTGTGGATGTTGTTGTTGCTTCAGTTGTTGTTGTTGTTGCTTGATCTTTCGTCTGGTGCTCTTGTTGATGCTGTGGCTGTTGAAGATGTGTGTGCTGGTGTAATCCCATGAGAAGCTTTTCTTGAAGCTTTACTTGGCCTACCTACTTTCCCTTACTAGGTTTGCTTTTGTCACCAAGTTCCTTGGCTTTCCTTTTCTCAACAGCTTGTGGGTTCAGAGAGCATGTCCTGGAGTTGTGGCGAAGTACGTTACACAATTACATCCAACGCATGTCCTTCTGATAGCCTTTTCCCTTCCCTCTTCAGGACCTCTCCTTCTGTCCTCTGCTCTTCTTCCACTCTTCATAACAAATGGTGGGTCCAAGTTTGGGTATGGAAGCTTAGGCCACGTAATGGAGTCCTTAATTGGGATAATGGCACCACTATATATCTCCTTGAACTTATCAACACTGTAGAACTTGATGGTGTACTCCTCCAAATGCTTGTGCAACCATAAAATGCATATGGTAGCATGCTTGCATGGGATACCGGTGACTCCGAAAACCACAAACACGTGTTCTTATTAAGATCCACAACTTACTTAATCCCATCATCCATGACATCAAACCCAAATTGTCCAGTTGGTACAATGCTGCAATACCACCAAGACCTGAAAATTTGATTCAGTTGCTGCTTAACAGAGGGCAGAACAAGACCTAACATCTCAATTGCTTCTTTCCTCTCGCTAAACCATGTGGAGAATTCCCCCCCCCCCCCCCCAATTCCTTCAAGCACTAGAATAGACTTGTCTCTGAGTTCACCAATGATATCATTAAAGGTCTCAACAAAATTTGTTATGTTGTCTGGTGAGCATGTGTGACTGTTGAAAAGATGCCAGCACCAGTGCTCCTTAGGCTCTATATTCAACCATTCAAAGCATGCAAGGTTGCAATCTTGTGTCTAATTCATATAGCCATCATGCTTCCAGAAATTAGAGGAATTTAATGCTCTCCATAGCAACTCTCTCAAGTCAGGGCCATGATATTTCCTTTTCATGTTCCTCTCTAAATGAATCACACAAACCACCCTCCTAGCATCTGGCATAAACTCCTTTAAAGCATACTACATAACCCCATATAGTCGTTGTGAAATTTGGAGCGGTGGCCTCTCAAGAGATAGAGGTTGTCCCCATGCTACATAACTACATAAGGGTCCCAGGCCAATTGGTAGGTGAAGTACGGCAACTGAAGCCAATGATAAATCAGACTGAGGGGGCACTGCCAATGCTATGTTTGGCCCATCTCACATTTAATACTCCATGAAGGCCATGATATCAAACTCTTGTCTAGGCTGCAGTGACAGCGATGGTGCAGACAGCGGATGAGACTCATACCTACTAGGGCCCTGTTTGGTGAGAGAAATTGGAATGGAATGGTGAGAGAAATTGAAATGGAACAGAACTAGGACTTGAATCCTGGGGGGTTGGGTATAGAATTTGAATTCTGAACTCAGTTGTTTGGTAAAAACTGGAATGGAATCAGGTCCCACTCCTTGCTGTTTGTTGAGTAGTTTTGGAATGGAATCAACTCTGTTTTTATTTTAGAAATATTATATGCAAGTATGAATATTTATAATAATAATAATAATATTTACTACAATAACAATAATAATTACTATAATAATAATAAACTACAATAATAATAATAATAATAATAATAATAATAATTATTATTATTATTATTATTATTATAACAATAATAATAACAATAATAATAATTATTATTATTATAATAATAATAATTATAATAATAATAATTATTATTATTATCATTATTATTATTATATTATAATAATAATAACAATAATAATAATAATTATATTATAATGATAATTACAATAATTATAATTATTATAATTATTATTATAATAATTATTATAATAATAATAATTATATTATAATAATAATTATTATAACAATTATAATAATAATAATTACTATTATTATTATAATTATTATTATTGTTATTATTATATAATAATAATTATTATTATTATATTATAATAATAATTATTGTTATTATAGTAATAATAATAATAATAATAATAATTATTATTATTATTATTATTATTATTATTATTATTATTATTATTATAATATAATAATAACAACAACAACAACAATAACAACAACAATGTTGAACCCTGGGGATGAGAACTTGAAACCCCCCAATGATAAGAGGGTTCAAGTTCCAGGGGTTTATGGAGGAACTTGATCCTCCCAAATATCAAGTTCCTTTTCTCAAATTTATCACCAAACACTAGGGAGTGGAACTTGAAACCTGAGGATTCAAGTCCCCAATCCTTTTTTGCTCACCAAACACCCCCTAAATCAAGTCTAAGTTGGAAATATGGATTATTTGTTGGATAAATTTGTGGGAATATTTTCATTGTGAAATTTTAGAGCAGTGAACATTTGCATGACCCATGAGGGAACAACTTTTCCTAGTACTCTTGGTTGTGGATTATAAATTATGCATAAGTTTTATATCTGTTACATTTATGATTCCTTACGTCTGTTACTATTAAAGTACAAATGTATTTCTAGCCCTTTAATTATCAACTTAAGATTTTGGTTGAGTTGGTTTCTGAACATGGTATCAGAGTCTTTCTGATCGAGAAGTCTCAAGTTCGAATCTCATCAGCCCCCATAATAACGTATTGCGCAAGGTAGGGGAAGTCTTTGCAGCAGCCACGCTTCAAGCTCAAAGGGCATTCGCATGAACGGGGTGTGTTAGAGTATAAACTTATTTATAAACCTTCAACCATCAGCTTAAACTTTTAGTTGAATTGGTTCTTAAACGGTTACCAACAATAGTATTTTCTATGAAGAATAATATTTGATTCTTAACAAACTAAGAATTGCGCCTGTCTATATTTTAAATTGTCAATTTACTAGAAGTATAAATTGTTCAACACTCAAGTAAACTAATATTCCGAAACACTGCCTACGCAACATGCACATACAAAGAGTGTCAAACATAGATAACGTCACTCTTGATTTGTAGCACTAAGTTACTCTGTTGCATAAGAGTCTCCCAAAATGTTAGGCCTCACAAATTTGAGGAAGCTTTAGCAACTAAGAATGATTATTTCAGAGTAAGACCCTATTCTCTTCCAGTTTTTCTCCACACAGAAATAACTTCAATTTAATTTGGTAAAAATAAGTTCAATTTAGTTCAACTCAACAAAACTAAGTTAAGAATTTCGACTAAACTAAAAAAAATTAATTTAGTAGAAAGAAGTTCAACTTAGTTCAGTTGAACATAAATAATTAAGTTAAGAATTTCAACCAAACTAAGTTACTTCACCAAAAAAAAAAATTAATTAAATAGAAAGAAGTTCAACTTAGTTCAGTTCAACATAAATAATTAAGTTATTCACCCAAAAAAGTTTTCTTTAGTAAAAATAAGTTCAACTTAGTTTAGTTCAATATAAATAATTAAGTTAGTTCACCAAAAAAAAAGTTTTCTTTAGCAAAAATGAGTTCAACTTAGTTCAATTCAACAAAAATAAGTTCTATTCAACAGAAATAAATTCAATTCAGTTCAAGTAAGAAAAAAGTTTCCTTAGTTTAAGTTAATTGTGGTTTAATTTAGGGTGATCCTTGTGCCAAGGGGATAGTGGACTGTGCTTAATGCTAATTCTCTACCAAGGGAGGCTACTTGAGTTAATTGATAGGGAATTTCACACAGCTACGGGCTTATTCTTTTCGTAGGTAAATTGGAGTAGGTAAAAGAGTGAAGTTGGTTGAGGTGGATTGAAGTTGATATTTTTTGTTGAAGTGAGTTGAAATTGGTATATTTTTTATATCGGTTAAAATAGTAAGAATAAAATTTTAAAAGAGGTGGGTTGAAGTGGGTTGAACTAGATTGAAGTGGGTTGAAGTCAATATTTTTCATTGAATTGGGTTAAAGTTGGTCGAAGTGGATTAAAGTGGATAAATTCAAAAAGGCCAACGAAAAGAACAGTCCCTACTTAGGGAGGTTATTGTATAAGGTTTCTCTGAATGACTTGAACTGAGGGAGGTTGATTTGAGTTTGTAATTTTTTGTTCAATGGTTAGGTTTATTGTTGTCAATTGGTAGGACCTGTTGCAAGGTTCTTTCATATGTTTTGTATGGCTTATTTGCCAACTAATCATTTAAAAAAAATAAGCTCAGCCGAAATAAGTTGGGGGAAAAAACACGGGTTAACCTATATAGATTAGATTGTGGCATGACTAAGTGAACCCACTATAACCATAGTGAAGGAAGTCTTGGTTGGGAAATTCTCTTTGCTTTGAACTTGGCTGTTAATTAGTTCTCCCAAAAAATAAAAACGGTACTTGATATATGATTAAGAGGGGGTGAGCTGGGCGTTCAAAGGAGAGAAGTTGGGAAAAAAGCAGCAGCTGAGCTATCATTACAGAAAATTCTGTTTCTTGACTCGTGAATAAATTAAGTAGATATAGCTAAATCACTATTTGTCCTTATGGTTAGAAGAATAAATCTAACTACTCTAACAAATTATATATACCGCTTTAATCATACTGCATGCCATTTTTGCCATAATTACAAGATGATTTTCCCTATTCTTTAGGGCAAAAAGAGGCGTACTTTCATGGGCACCCAATTGAACCTGAAATCTTCACACCTAATCTTGCCATATATGGCACAAATGACTCTCAAAAATAAATTCTTAAGTTGCCCATTGTCTTGGGTTAAAAGTGCAAAGCAGCATCATCATATCTCCAAATTAATGACAAATGCTGTCTTTTTTTAATTAAGTTTTTCGTCTCTGTTAATCAGAGTCGAACTAACCATCACTATATTAAGGGCTTGTAATTTTAATGCACACAATATATTTTTTTCTATGCACAATTGTCAAACTAGTATCTTAGAAATAAATGTCAAATTAATTAAATTGATGAGCAATCAGTTACTCATCTCTTGGAGCTTTTATGTACTGTATTGCCCGGCTTGTGCCACCATCAACAACTAAAAAAAAGAACTAGTTAAACCGATCAATTTTAATATGTCTTCTTTTGTTTTTTTTTTTGGTTGATAGCAAAGGGAAATCAAAGGAAGATTATATTAGGTTGGAATCAATACAATCAAATATGTCTCCTGATGCCCGAGCCACAACATCTTCCGAGACATCGTCAACCCAAACCCTCCTCTCCAAGCTCAATGGGATCTGGGGGCCGCGGTCATGGGCTATGTATCCTATTCCGCTCTCTTTTAACAAAAGAAAATGCAACAAATTCAAATAGTTCCACCAAACCTGAGGATGTCAGAAACAATAAAACCCACGAAATTATCCTCTACTACCTTATTCTGCAGCTTCTGAACAAGGGGTAGGCAATCCCCTTCAGCCACCAATCCCAGCAGGCCACGATCATATGCAGTTCAGACGGCAAGCAGCTAATACAATGAGCATTCAAGAATAAATTATTCAAGAATTATCTCCAACTACAATGAGTATCTATGGCCCAAAGATATTTTTTAAAAATTGAGTATCAAAGAATTAGTGCTATTTTTTGGATTAAAATTTCAGGAATAAATTATCCTTTCAATTGGTGCTTTAAGAAATACTTTATTCCTTATTAGTTCAAAGAAAATGATAATATATATTCTAGCGAGGACCTATGACATAAGTTTTAGCCCTCTATCTCTGTTGATACAGAGATAACTAACTCTATGTATATAAATTACAAATCACTCACAGCATAAAACAATAGTATGGTTTAACTCAAACTTACGTAAGCATTTCATTCATTATAGTAATTCAGTAGTTTCTCAAATCGTAAAAAAAAAAAAAAGGGAGGAAATTTGTTACAGAAGAACTTTACTTTTTTTATGAGTTTACCTTAATTCGACTCTAATAAAACAGATGTCTAAAGACCTTTCAAAAGCCAAAAACAAAAACCTAATGAACTATGTCTTGCATATTCAAGTTATAGTGATCATCCTATCCATCCAAATGCTTCGTTAACAATAATGATACAATTACAAAAAGAACACTTTTGTTATATATGTAGATAATCATTCTCCATGTTCGCTTAGAGTTATGTTTTAACATCTTCACATAGACTCACCTCGATATGATTTCTCCATTTAAATAGATAACTTTTTTTTTTCTTTTTAGTTTATCGTGATAGATCCAATCTACCCAAATGCTTCTATTAAATAGAGCGTCTCTACCTATAATTTTAATTGCAAGGCCCAAGAACAATATCGAAAGAAGATGAAGTATGCAAATTTGAAGATTTGAGGTTACTAGCACTTTCACTTTCGTGTATATATATATATATATATATATATATATATATATATATATATATATATATATATATATATATATATATATATATATATATATATATATATATGCAGACTGAAACTAGGATAATCTTCTATTTTTTTTTAGTTGTGACAAGTGTTTTTTAGCTAGTTGAAGGTGTTTAGCAATTAAATTCATCTAATTTAGCTTGTTGCTCAATCCTATATTGTTTGTGCCTTGTAAGCCTTTTGACTTTTAATAATAATCGAACAAAATAGAGCTTCTATTAACTAAGATTAAGAATTTAAAACGGTATTTTCAAATGTATCAATTAAAGTTGACTATAACATCTCGTCATCAACTCAACGTGATGTTATAAAAAACGAGTTGAATAATAAAAATTTGAATGCCAAAAAAAAAAAAAACTAAAGAAGTTAATAAAACAAAGAGCCGGTAGTATACTTTATGCATTCAAATAAAAGCTGTCATCTGACCATATTATGCATGCCGCATAAATCTGGAGCTGCCGACACCTGATGTTGCCCATTTATATCTATTTACTTCGGCTTTAATTTTGTAATATCGTTGTTTGCGGATTCCTTGGTTTCTAATGTATAAAAAAGAAGGGCATTATTTGCCTTTTGTCTTATTGAGCCTCAGCTTTTAGAAATCGCTTGCCACTCCTCCATCAATGGGGCCTTGTTGTGCTGCACGTACATTGCTACCAGCCAAACTAATTATTGCATGACCGAAATTAGGCATCCCCATGTTCCTTTAATCTAACTTGCTAAGTGTTTGTTCTTTTCGTTGGTAAATTGATATTAGTAAAAAGATGAAATTGATCGAGATAGATTGAAATAAATTGAAATTGATATTTTTTATTAAAGTAGGTTAAAGTGGATTAAAGTTGGTTAAAGTTGGTTGAAATTGATATATTTTTTGAAGTTAGTTAAAATAATAATAATAAAATTTTGAAAGAGGTGGGTTGAAGTTGGCTAAGGTAGGTTAAAGTTGGTTAAAGTTGATATTTTTCATTGAAGTGGATTAAAATTGGTTAAAGTAGATTAAAATTGATAAATTAAAAAAAGATCAACGAAAAGAACAAATCCTAATTTTTTTTTTTAAAAAAAAAAGAGTCCTGCAATAATGGTTTATTAAAACAAATTAAAAAAATTAAAGTTAAAGTAGTCGTAAATTTATCCTCATGAGATGATTGAACGACAGAAGACGCATAGAACAATTAGGGACGTATAACTTGTCAGAATGACCATCTTTAGGCTAAGATTATCACACATACCCATCTGTTCTTCCTTTGATTAAACGTCAATGCTTAGTGAAATAAACAAAATTGACATGATGTACTTGTTATTTCTCTATTATCATCTGCTCTATTTTTCCATGTTGTGAGTTGATCAATCAACTTCTTATATATGGTATCAACTTAAAATTTGAGTTAGAATGATATCGAAAGTTATCATTTTCTTTTTTTGGGGGGGGGGGATGGAGTTGAGAAATCCATCATTGGTGTAGATAAGTACCTTATAATTTGAAATTTCAACTACTTTTATCGTGGATGTGTGTATTAAGAGACAATGTTTCTGAAAATACGTATGAAAATCTCAACTATACATTTGCTTTAAAATTATAACATTCCTCTACTGAGTAAGACTTCAAATTGAGGGTGACAATTAATGTTGAGCAATCAATAAGAGGTTCAAAAACTAAGTAATTAACTTCATCTTAAGTGTTACGTGATGTTAAACAATCAATAAGAGATTTAAAAACTTAATTAATTACATTTTCTTCTTCTTTGGTAGAATTAATTGCATTCTCTTGCCACAACATGCTCAATTTTAAAGTATTTTTTAATTATATTATTGATTTGAAAAATAATGCACCGTAAGAAGAATGATCTCATTCATAATTTCTAGGTAGAACATATTTAAGGAAAAGGAACAACGGAACATATTGAACTATGTACTAGATGTCTATATCTGAGGTTCTTTTTTTTTTCTGATTACGTTGGTGGCAAAGGTAAAGAAACAGTCCATAATACAAACAAGCAGACCACAATTATTACGAAATAAATTCAGCACAAAATGGACCAACAAGACAATCAGGGTCAATACTCCTACACCTGAGGCTCTTAGCATATAATGGGAGTACTAATCTTCAAATAGGGTCTTATCACTTTTGGGAGTGTCGGTTGGATGGTATGTGGAGCAAAGTCATAGCTTTTGCAGTCCACATTATAATTGCAGAGCACAAATTTAAGTATTTAACGCATGTCTCTGCTGATGTTGGGTCTTCACAAATATCACCTTCACCTTCACGTTTGGTATGTCCAAATGACGATAGTAAAAAATTTCTCACCAGAAACAGGTGGTAATTAAACATAAAATACACAACAGAAAATGCAAATACACAGTTGTGTCGCAAATTGATTCAAGGCCCACCCCACCAAAGTGTTGCGACAGAATAACATGGAAAAGCTGGTCATATCAAATTTTAACATATATTGTTTGTCTTTTCCTCCAAAACGAAGATGGTTCCCCTGAGAGTCTCGTCCTTAGTCAAGACATCATGCAAAGAGCCTAGGAATAAAATGGAGGAGGAAACAAAGAAATACATACTCGTCAATCGTCATTTTAAAATACAAAATTTGATGAAAAGTTAAGACATTAAAACACATTTACAATGACAAAAAGAAAATACGATAAAGTGTTCATATTTTTCTCGGAATTTAAAGCCAACGCCTCTTTTAAAAAAGGTAAGTTTTTTGTTTTCTATTAAGTTAATTCTCTTGTTACTAAGATCTTTTCATAGAAAAAGAACTGATTATAAATAGTAAATTTTTTTTGTAAAATTAGCTGTTTAAGTAGCTGTTAGCAACTCAGAAGATAGTAGATAGTTATTTAAGTAGCTGATAACGTTTTTAATTTAGCTACTAGTGGATAGCTATTTAGATGAGCGGTTGAAACAAATATGTTCGGTAAATTTAAATATTAGGTTAGCTGATTAATGTAAACTGACATTAAAGAATATGTATAATTTTCAAATATAAAATTTTCAAAGGATATTTTAGGTGAAAACATATAAAACGCTACTTATGAATATCAAAAACTAATACTGTTAACTTTTTAAAAACGCTATCTAAAACGCTAAATGCTACT
The DNA here is from genome assembly GCA_029747015.1 of Carnegiea gigantea. NCBI lineage: Eukaryota > Viridiplantae > Streptophyta > Magnoliopsida > Caryophyllales > Cactaceae > Carnegiea > Carnegiea gigantea. The sequence goes on along the minus strand of JAKOGI010000261.1, from coordinate 38,487 downwards.
TAAAATACTAGTTGATAGGGGCAGAGCCACTAAGAGGCAAGAGATGTCAATTGACCCCAAACTTTTTGGAAAAAAATTAAATGTGGGATATTCTAGCAAAAAAAATAGATATATATTAATTAGTTTGTAAATACTTTACAATTGACTCCTCCTGCTACCTTCTGTGTATGTTTTTCTTTTTTTGAATTTTTGCGAGTACTCTTTAAGTTTCCTCTGTTTTTGTTTCTCAATTTGCAGCCTACGCACTGTCCCCCCCCCTCTCTGCCTTCACTCACACTGAACCAGACCATGCACTACCCTCTCTCTCTGCCTAGTTGCTCGCCGACCGTCGCCACCAGTGGCTCCCCATGGGACGGCCGCCGCAGCCCCGGTTTGCTCCAACAGATGCAATCGCACTTCTCCAATCCTCCTCCTAATTCCCAATCTAAGGTAACTACAAAAAATTCCTAATTTTTGTTTCCCAATTTTTATTTTTAGTTTTGTTATTTTGTAAATAATTATGACCATATTCGGCAAAATTAACTGTTTAGTTAGCGGATAAAGGTTTAGGTAGTGGATAGCGGTTCAAATAGCTGATAGCGTTTTCAATTTAGCTGTTAGTGGATAGCTATTTAGATTAGCGGTTGTAACTAATGTGTTCGATAAATTCAACTGTTATGCTAGCTTATTAATGTAAATTGACATAAAAGGATACAGGTAATTTTCAAAACTAAAATTTTTAAAGGATATTTTTTGGCTAAAAATATGAAACGCTACTTTTAAATACCAAACATTAATACTATTAACTTTTTAAAAACGTTACTTAAAATGCTAAACGCTATTTGAAATGCTAATCAAAACACTAACTTATCAAACACTAAAAATTAACTAATTAGTGCATTGACCTAGTCAAAACACTAAACGCTACCCAAAACGCTGTTGCCGAACACGACCTATGTTTATTTTACAGATTTTAGCTAGATTCATATTAAATAATTGATTAACTTAGTGAATTACTCATGATTCGTGAATTGAAAAATGAGAATTTTTACTTAATTGTCTTCTTGATCGAAGATTTAAAATTGGGTTAATTTGGTTTGTTATTGCTTACTTGTTTATGCTTAATTTACTAATTTTTATTGAATTTTTGTTAAATAAGTAGTTAATTTAAAAATTTACTCATCAATTAAGAAATTAGGCTTTTGTCCTTCTTGATTGAGAATTTAGGAATTAGGATTGGGGTAATTTGTTGGTTATTACTTGTTTATTTGTATTTGATTTATTGATTTTAGTCAAATTTGTGTTTGTTAATAATTGGTGGATTTAATGATTTACTTTCAAAATATGATATCTCATCGATGATAACTTTCTTGAATGTATTAGTTGCGCACTTCATTTCCACAACTATTAAAATTTATATTATGCGTATTATTAATATCGACCCACTTATTTTGAATCCTAACTCTACTCCTGCTAGTCAAAATACTAAATTATTAAACACTAAAAATTATTTAATTAGTATATTAATTTAATCAAAATACTAAACTCTATTCAAAATGTTATTGATAAATCAACCTTAATTACTAGTCAAGGCCTGTTCTTTTCATGAGTAAATTGGAGTAGGTAAAAGGGTGAATAGGATTGAAGTAAATTGAGGTGGATTGAAGTAGATTGAAGTAAGTTGAATTCTATTATGTAATAAATTAAATTTAATTAAAATAATATAAATAAATTAAAATAAATTAAAATTAGTATTCTAGAAGTTAACTGGCACATGAATGAATCAACTCAAAGACGACAAAAATGTCGAAATCAATATTCGAGAAATCCATACAACGACCGCCCACGGTTTTTTTTTTTTTTTTTAAATCAGTAGAATGTACAATCTCCATCAGTCAAAAGGATGTGCCGTAAATCCCAGTGCATTTAACCACGTTTAGCGTTATGATGGACGGCGCACGAAAGGCCACGTCATGGCCACCCAACTCAGAAGCTCGCAGTGTCGGTGGCTCCAAGCCTCGAAGTTCGAGCGAAAAGGAGGGACCCAGGTGGCCCACTGTACCCTGATGCAAGCAATTCCGCTGCTCACTTTTAAGTATTTTCATGCCCCCAAATAATTGAAGAGATCTTTTTTGCTATAATGATAGAAAAGAAGAAAAAAGAATAGGCAGGTTTTTTTGCCAAAAGTTTTCGAGTACTTGAAAGATAAGTTTATGACAAATAGACTACCTTATACCTGGTTCATTTACTCAATCAATGAAGCGTCCAAAAAAGTTAAAGAGGGCCTTTGATAAATTTTTCGAACCTGAACTTGTTTGACTTAGGTTGACTTTTTTCATTAGTGGTTTTTATGCCCCCAAAAAGAAAAAAATGCTATCTATCCAATGTATGTTAAGACATGTTTTGTCTTTTAATAAACATAAGTAACTGCTAAGATTTAAGTTAAGAACATCAAAAATTTATGTGTTTTCATCCTCTTCTAATTTTTTTGGTATCTTTCACCTCTGTCCATTATTCTGATTTATTGTTGCATCTGTGTTGTGATGGATATTATTGCTTGTATTTGATGAATTTTCCTACGGCAAACTACCTAATCATCTAACCAAATCAACAATGTCATGGTGCAGAATAGTGCATGTCTTGGCAAGAGAGGAGTCGTACGTAGTTGATCATCTCCTCTAGGGCAAACATAATCCGCATTATCAATTATTTTTCGTTGGAGATTTAATTATATTTTTGATGAAACGAAAAATTTGATTTTCTTTATTTTTCTTCATTTTGTTGTTGAGAAAATATAATCTAAAAAGTCGGTAAAGTCTCAGCTAAAATGCATCTTATCTCACACCAATTTAGATCAACCACTAAACATTTTCATTTTTACATTTCATATATTACTACTAATGGGAATGCCGATTCCTAGGATGACTAAGCATACTACTTGATTTCAAAGTAAATAGTTTTAACGCAGATACGCACACTTGTAGTTCTAGTCAAGGGCGGTGGCTGAGTAAATGGTACGTCATGGCCAATAATGATAGTTTCTTCTCATGAAAAACACATTCATACTATCCTAGTATCATGCTCATAGAAATCACTATAGAGTGACGAGGACAAAGCTGGAAAGGGCCAACCGCAACGAAGACAGTAGCAACTAACTAGTAATTAACTAACACGAGTGGATCAGATCGAGCTTAAAAAGGTTAAGGCATAAGCGCTCCTAATTAAGGTCTGGATTTGGTAAGAAACACTGTGGCCTCCTATGCTTCAGCTATTTGCTTATTTCAAGCGGCTTCTTACTGATATGTTTCACAGTTAATCATTAAGCCTAGTAGACTGCCCGTCTAGCCACGTGGTGTGGTGACTGGTGAACACATACTTCTAAATTCACTGTTGAATAACAAAAGACAAACAATGCACGTACTGCGATGAGCCATATTGTGGTGTGTCAATATTTTCCGCAAAATTTATTAGCAAATGTAAATATAAGTAATGGTACCACATCAACATGCATGCACAAATGGCTTACATGAAGCCAGATAAAATGAAACTATTGATACTATAGGACCTTAGTGAGACACATTTTGCCCAGTCAGCGTTAAATTACTTGTGATCATGTCCTCATTCGGATAATGGCAACCCACAGTTAAGTAGCTAGTTGGTGAGCCTCTACGTTATCTGTCTACGACAAACCCCAATCGAAGTCCATCTCAATACCCTCATGTGCTCCTCTTTCTCCCACTCCCAGTCATTGATAATTGAGAATGCACCGAGTAATTCGCGATGCAAAAACCTCCAGCGTTAACCATATGCCTTAGCAATGACAATTGAGAAAATTGTTAACAAGGGGGGTTGGAGGTTGAAGGTCAAAGCACATGACTCTCCAGCAATCCCTCTCTCTAATCTCCTTTGAAACAAGTAGTCAAGAACCATTTTATGATTTGAATAGATCATGTTGACCAAGTGCACCTAACTCAACTTATATATGGCATGTTCTTTCAAAATGTGAGAACGCGTACAGTACTTTCCGTGTGTTCAAATCTCTAAAAAGAAATGCCATTTGCAAAAATATCTAGGAATATGAAAATTTATGAAAGATTCCAAAAAAGAGTAGAAATCTATGCAAAAATATAAATCTATAGAAAAATATGCAAGAAATTTGTTAAAGTCTATGCAACCATGTAAGAATGTTTAGCAGAATCATGTGCTTCGCACGGTCATTTACCGTCACTTTAAGGATCAGTCTTTCAAATTATTTTAAACAAGTAGTACGGGAAAGTATGCATGCATATGAATTTTTTTTCTAAGTGTCTAGAAAAAAGTGATAATCTATTAAAAATTTATATAATTACAAAGTTAATATGTACATTCAAATGAACTCTTTCCCCATATATTATTATGTTTTCTTTGGCATAATTGCTTAGGTTTATGTATTTTCTATAATGATTAGGTCAAAACCTTTTTTTTTTTTCCAATTAATATATGCAACGCACTGTAAAGCAGTTGACATAATTAGTGTTTTGATGTACCTATTTCTTTGGTGGTGTTAAAGAAAAAATTGTAAAGTAAAACTAAAATTTATTAAAAATTAATTTCATATTAAATATATTTCATACTAATTTGATGCGTTTATTATGTTTTTCAATATTTAATAAAAGAATAGATTGGACAATTGTGTAACTTCCCCTAATGAAATTAATTGAATGATTTAATAATGTAATTTAGTAAGGTACTTTAACAATTGTGCTAAATAACTAATAACAATGTGACAGATGTCATTCCCACAACTACTTAGTTGCACTATATGATATGATGATGTGCAGAAATATGAAAAAATCTCCAGAAATAAAAATCTAAAAAAAAAGAAACCCTAAGAAACACACTCCAAAATAAACAATCATAACACTAACAATTGCCCATCACCTATTGCAAGTTTGCAACCTTTGTCCAAAAACTCATCGAGGGTTGAAATTGAAACGGGACAAGCAAAGGAAGAGCCACCTATGAGACTCTCAGTGAACACAGGCGAATATTTTGACGCGAGAAGGCAGGGCAAGAAAGGGGGTGGAACAGGAGAAAGGGTTAAAATGAATGACACTCGAATAATAATGCCTGCAACACTATGAACTTTTTTATTTAGGTCTTGTTTGATAAAATTAGCAGTTCAAATAGTCAATAACAGTTTAAATAGTGGATAGTTGTTTAAATAGTAGACAGCATTTCTAATTTAGCTATTAGCAGATAGCTGTTTAAATGAGCAGTTGAAATAAATATGTTCGGTAAATTTAACTGTTAGTTTAGCTAATTAATATAAATTAACATAAAATGATATAGATAATTTCCAAAGATGAAATTTCAAAAGGATATTTTTTGGGGAAAAAAATATGAAACGCTACTTTTAAACGCAAAACATTAATACTATTAACTTTTCAAAAACGCTGCCTAAAATGCTAAATATTACTTGAAATGCTAGTCAAAACATTATGTTAATGAACACTAAAAACTACCAGATGAGTGTATTGACTTAGTCAAAATACCGAACGCTACCGAAAACGCTGTTGCCGAACACACTCTTAGGCATTTTGAAGTACAACTGACAAAAATTCGTCATATCTAATTATCTAAATTTATCCAACCTAAACAAATTGGATATGGTTACAAAATTTTTGTTTGAATTAAAGATTCAAACAATTAATCATGTTCTAATTGTCTGAATTTTTGAAACATTTTGAGTTTAGATAAATTCGGACAATCGAACATCCAATAACTAGATTTATGTGTAATTTCAGTTCAAATTTTCTAGCAAATTTCATAAAAATAACTTTAGACATTAAAAAATCGAGTTCGGATTTGTTCACACAAATTCGGACATTCGAATAATCAGGTCCAAATTCGGACATTCGAGTTTGTGTCCGAGTTTCGCTAAAGTGTCAGATTGATAATCCGTACAGGGTTCGGATATTAAGTTTGTCTGAATGTCCGATTTCTCCGTAGCCAGATCGACCCGAACTCAAATTTTGCCAGTGCTGTTTTGAAGGCAGGATGGTCCTTTTTGAAAAACACATGAACAAATTACACAAAGGTAAATGACATCAACTACTAAAAAAAAAAAAAAAAAAACTCTTAAAGTTGGAGAGATAATGTAACTTTCATAATTGGAGAGATAAAATATACATTGGATCAACGATCTATTTTGAATAGGATATCACACAAAGAGTCTGTTCTTTTCGTGGGTAAATAGGGGTGAGAAAAAGATTGAAGTGGGTTGAAATTGGTTGAAGTGGGTTAAGGCGAGTTAAAGTTGGTATTTTTTTAAGGTGGATTGAAGTAGGTTGAAGTTAGTTGAAGTGGCTTGAAGTTGTTATATTTTTTTGTGGTGAATTGAAGTGGTTAAAATAATGAGAATGTGTGATAATTTATTAAGTTATTGTAAATTTTTAGTGCATTTTTTCGCTGAATAGTAATTTCACAATTTTGTAACTATTTTTCTGGAAGTTGGGGGTCGGTACAACTTGTCAATTAATTTTAACGATTTGAGTTATAAATTATTAAATTTAGGAAGATGTGGGTTGAAGTGGGTTGAATTTAATTGAAGTTGGTTGAAGTGGACTGAGGTTGGTATTTTTTTCAGGTGGGTTGAAGTTGGTTGAAGTGTGTTGAGGTAGGTTGAGGTTGGTAAATGTAAAAAGACCTACGAAAAGAACAGGGCCAAAGGCTATGAATCTTTTCCCCAGACTGTGTCGTGAAACAGCGGTTATCGAAAGTTCGGCGATCAATGAAAATAAAAGTAGTTTTTGTATTCGTTGAATGGTAATTGTATTTGGACATTAGAGTTTGCATTTGTATGGTGACACCTATTTCATGAATTCTACCATTTACTAGCCAAAAAAAAGATGCCTAAAACTGCATGTTGGGAATTTTTTTTTTTTAATACAAAAACTAAGTTGATATGAAATATAATGTCACCACCTACACATGTAGCACCTAAAGGAGGCTCCAAACAAAAATAATGAATCATTAATGAGTAATAAGTTATTCGAATAATCAACCAATCTTCCAAGGCAATAAAGTGGGTCAAAGAGGTCAATCAATATTGCGGCAATAGCAAATTTTATGTGAGACCATCTTATGATTATGCACATCATGAGACGTCTCACATGCTAATTAATCATCACATAGATTTAAAAAGAAAATATCTTACCATATAAATAATCTCGTAGGACCGTCTCATGTAATTATTTGTTTTGTAGCAAACACCAATGACACATTTGGAGCATATGAGCTCGCCACAAACACTAGTATTTCACTGCGGTTAATTCTGCTAAAGAAACCAAGGACAGAGAAATCTCATCGGGGTAAATCTAGCACGTGTGACTGCTACTTTGATTAACAATAACTTAACATCCTATTATTACTCACTTTTTTAATAATTTAATCAGCTGCGAGAATTTTCCTGAATTCCATCACCTGGAACTCAGTCCACCAACCATAGCCTGCACCCGAGTCTAGCGCCTGCAACATCTTTACCCACATCAAAGTCCTAGCACCAACCCGTCATTAACTTGACCCCTCATTGGAGGAGAACACCTTCCCAAAACACCCCTGCATCTAACACGTGGCAGCATGAGAAGCCATTATCACATCATCATCGGCCATGGGAAGCCACCGTCAAGCTCGATGAAAAACACAGGACCCTAGCTAGCCTAGCGGCAGTTAAGCATAGTCCTTCCTTACGTAAATATAAATACTAATTTTTATCCTTCAAACCTAAGCTTTGGTGGCTTCCTAAGGTTCTTCTCTCTCTTCCCCAAGCCCAAGGCCCAAGGCTCCGACCTAAGCTTTTTTTATATGGAATAGTATACTTCTTCGGACAATAATATAAAAGCATCCACTATCTTTTTATTGAAACCGAACCAAGAATTATTTTGATTTATATTTAGATAAAAGTGCATGTATCTGATCATCAACTTCATTTCGTTGTCCATGTATTATTTTCTATTTTTTCGGTTCCGCTTCTGTTTTTCTCTCCACTCGGGTTCTCTTTTTTCTATTGCCCTCTCTTGTTCGCGTTTTCTCCACAAGGACAAGGAGAAGAGGAGAGAGACAGAGGGACATTTCTTCTTCTTTTTTTTTTTAAAAGGCGATAATATGTCTCCTCTGTCCATCCATTTTCCCACGGAAAATAATTCAATTACTTTGCTTGTTAGCAGTTTCAGTTAAGGGGGGGTTAGTTTGACTAGGGGACGGCGGGTTTTTAATTTTGTGGGTAGGCAACTGATCCGACTTGCTGCCCACATTCAATTTTTTTTAGGAGGAGGAGAGAGAAAGGGAGGGGGGAAGAGATCTGAGAGGGGCGGAAGTCCATGAAAACTCTTAGGAGAGCTTTGAATAGCCTCTTTCTCTGCTCATTTCCCACTGTGATCTGACAGACAGATGGATTTAGTTCTGGGTTTCCCTTGTCGGAAAGCCACAGATTCTCTGGGGAAAAGTTAGTCCTCCAGTTCCTCTCTTGACTAGGCTATCTCTATATCCTGTCCCTCTCTTTCTCTCTCCTCAACGAAATTCTTTGTTTTGCTGTTGTGGGTGACCCAATCAGAAGCTCAAGTTAGAGGGGGCGCATTCTACAACAGCTGGTCCGCACTGGGGATTAAACTCAGATTGGAATACTCTGGTTTTTGATCTGAGTCTCTACCTTAGAAGCCTCCTCAGTCACGTGTGGTAGTTCTAAGCTCAACAAGTTCTCCTCATTAATTTTTGTACAGTAGGAGAAAAGAAAATACTAAAAACAAAAAAAAAAAGAATTAGGGGGAGTGGAAATTATCTGGCAAAGATGATGCGAATGAGGACTACATTGACAGGGCTGTCACCCATGAACGGCAATACAGCCAATGGCGGCAGAGGCAGAGCCGAAAATGTCGGTGGTGGTGTTGGCGAGGGAGGGCCAGAGAATTGGGAGATGCGGCCGTGTGGGATGCTGGTTCAGAAGAGACTAGATGCGGATGAAATCACCAAGCCGCCACCAACCATTAGAGTTCGGGTCAAGTATGGGTCAATCTACCACGAAATCCACATTAATTCCCAAGCTACATTTGGTAAATTCGACATATCCTTACTCCATTGAATTGAATATGTTCTAAATATCTCGTTCGTGGGTTCAATTTTGTTAAAATTAGCGCTTAATGATGAGTAGTTGACTTGGGCTAAGTGGGGTCATTTCTTCAAATGAAAATGCAGGGGATTTGAAGAAGATGTTGTCAGGGTCGACAGGGTTGCACCATGAAGACCAGAAGCTGTATTACAAGGACAAGGAGAGAGATTCGAAGCTGTTCTTGGACATGGTTGGGGTGAAGGATAAATCGAAGCTAGTGCTGGTGGAGGATCCAATTAGCCAGGAGAAAAGGTACCTGGAAATGAGGAAGACTGTCAAGTTGGAGAAAGCCGCCAAGTCTATCTCACAGATCAGCTTGGAAGTTGACAGGCTTTCTGCTCAGGTATTAACATTGCTCTCTTTTTCGACGAATTCATCATCTGTAGTTTTGGGACACCCTGCAGTTTGATTAAATTGAGCCTATTACGTACGTATTCCCACTTTCAAGGGGACAGGGAAAGGGTTACTATTGGGGAATATTTTTCTACTTTGGATTATAGCGGACTATACAAAAATGTATCGACAAATTGTTCCACAGTTTTGTTATTGGCAGCAGAGTCAGTGCTTTCAAATATCGGTTATAATGAGTGGTTAGTACTCACGTTAAATTAAGCTAAAAGGATCTATACATCTAATCCCCTGGCACCTTACCCTGATGGGACTGGAGGGTACTTCTGGAGGATTGGTTTATGAAGTATTGACAGTGCAATTCGGTTTGGAATTTAAGAATTTGGCTTCAAGCTTTGAAGTTAAGCGAATTTAAGAACGTTAAGAAATGTAGAATCTGACAACTAAATGTAGTTTCATACATCCTGGGAGAGATGTATCAGTTTAATCTTGGAATGGGAATGTGCAGGTCTCAGCTCTAGAATCAGTGATTTCGAAAGGAGGACGGGTAGCAGAAAAGGAAGTTGTAAATCTCATTGAACAGCTGATGAATGAGCTGATCAAATTAGATGGCATTGTGGCCGATGGAGATGTCAAATTGCAAAGAAAGATGCAGGTAAGCTCCAACTTTCATCAGTTGATTATGGGTTCTGTGAAAATTGCAACTCAGCTTCAAGATATGATTAGTGAATCAAGATTTCTGACAGCTCTAAATCATTTCTGCAGGTGAAAAGGGTTCAAAAGTATGTAGAAACTCTGGATATGCTCAAGATCAAAAACTCCACGACAACAACAAATGGGGATCATTCATTGAGAACAAACCAAAATCATGAGAAAATTCCTTATGGAAACGTCAAAAGCTCAATATTCACAGGCAATGGTCAAAACACAGACCAGAGTCAGTTGAGGGCGTCAAATGGGGGGAAACCGCCCCAAACTCCGCAGCAGCAACAAAGGCACTCTATAGGACACTCGCCTTTACCGCCGCGCTCACAGCAAGAACAGCCATCGAGGCATTCAGCATCTGGGACAGTGGTAACTACACAATGGGAAACTTTTGAATCCACACACCCAGCTATTCCTATCTCCCCTACTTTATCTTCTGGCTCTGGCACTCCCTATCCAGTCAAACCCAAGTTCCCTTGGGACATGTATGAGTAAGCTGGGACGTATGCCTATCCCCCAATATGTGTTTTGTTTGTGTGGATGTGTATTTTTTCCCCCTTCTGTGGCCAGTTGGATTTGGCATCTGCCTTTTTCATTCTTTTCTGTAACTAGATTTTCTTAGCACTCCCTTATATATTACCTGCTATTTGGGGAAATAAACGGGCTGCAGCCACGTATATTAGTTAATACTACCATAATGGTCGTGCCTACTTCACTCGGGGTCTTCTTTATTCTTTCAATATTTGCTTCTTGTAATAGAGATCAACCAAGCATGATAAGGTGTAGCTTTGTTATGATAGATGCAGTAGTCATGGATGGAGAGGTGTATTTGTTAGAATCAAGCAATGTGGGAACAGAAAGCTCTCTCTCTCCCTCCCCCCCCCCCCCCTCTCTTCTATTGCAAGCCAATACTAGTATTGGTAAGGTCAAATTTGGTAAAAGAACGGTGGGTGCAAGGTATATTATTACTCCACATACCTTGCTTCCTAGAAGGTTTACAAACTGACAGACGACAATGTGAATGGAATGGGCCAATGGGGCAGTGTCTTACTGATTACATAATTAAACAACCTCGCCATAAATGATATGAGGGGATAAATACTGACTAGGGTGGCAAAACAGAATGAGCTGTACTTAGTTTAACTACCCTAGGGATGATTAGGATCTTAGATATCTTACAAAGTTCCCAAATTCAGAAGGCCTAAATTAGTTTCAGTCTATCTAAAGGATAATTCAGGAACCTACTCCAAATATGCAGCACACATCTCTAGAGATTAAATATTCAACCTAAAACCACATATTGTACTATAACAATTTTCGGGGGTGATCATTGGGTCTTACCGGTCACAACTCATATTTCTGAGGTTTGCCTGAAGTTGAGACTGAGAACCGGCATGGGAAGCAAGCAAAAAGAAAGCTATCTAGGAATCCTTGTTTGTGTTCATCCGTTTGGGTGGAAGCTGTCCCTGTCCCTTTGATTCCAAAGCGCACATGGAAGAAGTACAAGGTGGTCACATTCAGATTAGTTTGAACTTGGAAGTTAATTATAATGAGTGGGCTATACCGCAAGAAACAGACACGGCACGGCAGAAGCATAACACATGCACAAAGCCTGCAATATGGAGCAGTCATGATTAGTAAGTACATGCTAATCCCCACAATGAGCCACCTATATAGTTCTTGAACGAGCCTACAAAGTATCTAACGCCAGTATACATCCAGGAGTCAGATCCAACAATTTGCCACTAACTTTTCATTTTTATAGTCTAAACTGACTGCCATAAGGACTTTATATTTGGCCCTCAATATCTTAAGAATGCAAAATGACGTACAACATGTAAATTTAGTGACGGATCTAGACATATAAAACAGGGATGTCCATATATTAAACTTCCGTTTTAGAAGTATCTATATATATTAATCTAACCCCCTTTAAAATATAGATCATTGAAAAATTTTTGGGCTAGGGGTGTCCATAGACACCCTACAGCTCTACATTGATCTGCCTATGAACATGTTACTGCATTACATAGATCCTCCTCATTTGCAGCCATCCTATCTACATTTAAGCGACTAGTTGACCACATATGTGCAAGAACTATCTGGATCAAGAACCCTAAGGTGACATCAGACCATGATGCATCAAATGTCTGGCATGAGGGCCCAAGCAAAGAAAATTCAAATAGACACAAGCACGGATATGTCCATTGTAAATTATCAAATGCAGGGCTCAGCTGCAACTTTCTAATAGAATATAGCATAGTGAATCCAGAAGAGGGCGGCGGGTTGCATCTGAAGGCATCCCGAAGATATTAGTTTAAAATTTTTGTTGCATCATATCTAAGAATTAGGATCCACCTCGTTGGGAGAAACAAACACGCAGAGCAAAGATGGCAGGCAGAACGCACAATTTACTTTGTAAAAAGTTGGGTATCTTCTGAAAGAAAATCTTAAAAGCCTCCATAATGATAACAATGCACGTATCAAATGCAGAGAAGCATTGATTCAAATATGTTGGAGAGTAAATTGTATTTCCTTTAACATCTAGGACTAGCATATAAGTAGTTACATATTGATATTTAAGAGCTGTAGACTCTGGTCGACACTCCACAGAAAATAAGCACAAGAAACCTCCATCATATGCTTGTCATATCACGGCAATCAGGTTTAAATAAACAATCATTTAGCGACAAAGCAATAAACATCCGGTTATACATAAACAATCAATTAGCGACAAAGCAATAAACATCCAGTTGTACAAGTAGATATCTAGTATGCAGAATATTAGCTCCATTTTGTCCTTTCCCCCCTGGAGGTGAAGGGGGTGTTGAGGCAGGATACAGAATCCAATTTCAGGTATGCTATAAGATTTTTCATTCATTTGCTATCATTTGTATCATTCCCACACACACAGTTGGGAAAGATAAGCATCCACTACACTAATTACTCAGATATAGCCGTTGCAAGTCTGCACAATGCCAAATAATATGAAACAAGAAGTAAAATCTTCATTGTTCCTACAAGGCTCGGTTATTGTTTTTGATGAGATGATCCACAACCAACTTGGTAATTCAACTTTGGGTCACATAAAGTACGCACAAAACCAGGATCACAGACATGAAGACAATCATGGTACAAATATGAAGCAAAGTTAAATATAACTGCATGCTGGGTCATAGCCTCATAGAAGACCTATCCTATAGAAGCTTAACGTTTCTGCAACTTTATATGCCCAAGCACGAATTGATGGAGGGTGAATATCTCAATTAAGACAGAAATGACTCACAAATTTCAGTTAAATTGCAAAATAAACAGAGAGTAGCATATGGAACTTCTCCATTATATCCCAGCCTCATTGCCTCTGGAAATGGTTCCAAAGTACAGCAACACAAAGGAAATTGTGGCTGAGTAAACAACTGAAGCAATACAATGCCGCTAATGTTGACACTACTAACACCATAGGCAAGAATATTAAAATCTACAGAAAAAAAAAAAAACTAAAACTAGGACCCCAAAGGAGGAAACGTATTGGAATGGTTTGCATTTGCGTTCTGTACGGCTTCATGGCATAAGCGATGACAAGTCAGCTTATTTAGTGGACTAGTGATGGCAAAATATCTTACAAATGAGCAGCTGTCCTTTGCTTTTTTTTTTTTTTGTGAAGAAGTATATCAATGTTATCACTCATATATATTGTGGCTCATCATTGTCATTGAAGTCACAAATCATAACCATGTAAGGTGCACACTATGAATGATCTCAACCATTCCTTTCAATCCACACGAAATGACCACAAAAAAAAGGAAGACAGCACTGTTCCCATGCAACGAAAATATCATTAATAAAATAAACAAATTATCATGTACGGCATAGGCAGTAGAAAGATTTGGTGAAGCAAGATTTAGAGCTGAGCAAGAGGCGACCTTCCACATGACAACCAGGTGTAGGCAAGTGACGATGGGCTGAACTTCAATACAGCCCAATACCCCCTATTGCTTTGTGACTTGCTTCACATTTTTAGTCCAATACGGGCCCAGATCAAAGGGCAGATTTAGACCCTTTATGAAGGCATTGTGCATAAGGAACTACGTATGGCTCCCAACAAAGAAAGCATTAAGTACAAAAGAAAAAAACAAGTTATTCTCCAGCTAAGGCAATCAAATCAATGACAAAGTATGTGTATCAATGAAGACAAGAGCAATAAACTGCGAGGATTTTCCACAGTCTACTCCTCATCAGGAGCCAACACAACTGTGTGAGTTGATACTTTGCACAACATGTGAATCTGATAAAATTAATTTGTACATGTTTTCTGTTTGAAAAAGCATTACAAAAGCAGTTGTAAATGTCACTGCGAGATAACTGAGAATGTATACTTGGACAAACTGTCATTACTGCATTTTTGCCTAGTATGTGCAAACGTACTTTCCCTATGTGGTTCTTTTCCTATATACATGAACAAATGAATGTCACACAGCACTATCGTATGCAACAAACAATTGCAACATGAAGCATTCCCTCTCTTCTAACAGGATCTAGAAAAGATATCCCAACACTACCTAAGAAAGCTCTAAATGGGACAGAATTTCCTAACAGTCCTCAATTCTTCTCCAATTTGAAACAACAGAAAATCAGTCAGACAGAACGTCATCCACATCCTCATCCTGTAACAACCCTAATTTGAACCTGAGACAGCCAAAGTCAATAACTAAGCTCAACCAGCTACTGCATTGCAAATTAGGCGATGACAAACATTAAACCCAACTCAATGCAAAGGAATAAACGCATACTTTAATGCTCTGCGAGCTAAATCGTGATACATGAACATCATTCAGGCCAAAAACAAAACGAAGATGAACTGATTTTTCCAGAAAAACAAAAGGAAGAAGGGAAATTCTACAAGTAATAAAATGTAGCGAACGACATAAGGAATTATGCAAACAGACATATAGAAAATGAAAATGCAACTTCACAGCTATCACACAATTCAGATGAAATTGCAGAAATTAAACAAAGCATTCAGAAACCGAATGAAAATTTACACGCTGTTAGAAACCATAGTCTACAGTACGCTGCTGTACCTCGCTGACCGAAAAGTAGTACTCCGTTCTTCGACTGAAAACCCTAGTTTTTGCAGAGGAGGAAGAGAATGAGAGAGGGAGAGGAGCGAGAAATCATCATGAAGAGTTTGAAACTTTGAATTCACACCTTCTTTGATGAAATCAAAACCCCTGTGATTGCGACCATAAAAGGCGGAGGAAACGCAAAACGAGAGAGAGACAGAGAGAAAAGGGCGCGATCATCGTTCCGGGGCTCGGAAAATGCCCGGGAGAAGTTTGCCATGGAAACTTCGCCCAGCATGACCCCGAGGGCCCAAACGGCAGCCATGTTGTCCAGGATGAGAAATGGCCCAAAGCCCAAGTGTGATTTTGTCTTTTGTCTGCCTTCTAATAGGGCTTCTTTTCCTTTGATCCCCCTTCAGTTTTGCCTTCTAGAAGTCATTTTCTTAAGGAACATTGCCTGGATTAAGTGATAAATACTTCCTCTTTAATAAAAGAAGTAGAGGTTCAAATTTCATTGAATGCCTAGTTTCCACCTAGGTTCGACTCTCGGTGGTCTCAATCTTCTCAAGTTTATCTGAGAGCTTGGGGGGGGGGCATGTTGAGCTCTTCTTGGGCCTACACAGTATCTCTCTTTCATGTTGGCCCGCTAGATTCCTTTGAAATAGAGGACCCCACGGGTGCCCAGAACTTACACTGGCCCCCCAAAAAAAAAAAAATCATCCAATGGAAAGTTTATCCCCTTTCATGTTGCAAGGTTTTCCCCCTTATCCCTCCTTGCCATAGGTCATATGGAAATTGTCAGAGGACGCTCAAACATAGCATGAACATCAAACTCTTGAAAGTTGCCGCAAATATCACATTTAGCGCCGAGCCCTTGGATTTTGTTGGCAAGAGTAGCTTTGTATGGGGGTGCGTTAGCAATAGTACGCCATGTAACAAATTTCATATGAATAATTCCGACTAAAAGGCTTGCATAGAACAACCACTTGCATCCAGAATCTCATGGGCCCAGGCATGCTGAATGAGGTGATAAACATACTTTACTGAAAGGATACCCAAGGAGCAGGAATGCTAGGTAAGTTGGTCTCATGGCTAGATAATGCAAAGGAGAATGCCCAAGATTTCTTCAGCATCAACCAGAAGAAACAAGGATTTAATTAAATCCGCATTCCACTCTTCCTTTTTGAAAATCAATTAAATTAGCAACCCTCAAAAGGCCAACTTTAAGCTTCATAGAAGTGATAACTTCTAAAAAATTGGGCCTGGGCAGCCTCTTAGAACTTCAAATATTGAGAGATTAGCTATCACCAACAAGCTAATGCGAGCCCTGGCTAATCACCTATCTAGGTTGGTCTCTAGGTTGGCAGAGACACTTCAAGGTGTAGTTTAGCTGGGAACTAATAGAACCATCTAGAAGGCCACAATTCAGAAAGTACTTAGCTGTAAGGAATTTGAATACAAGCTAGTGAGTCTTCTGAATAGATTAAATGCCAAACTTGATTAACCAACAAGGCAGTATTGAAAGCTTCCTACTCCCTAAAGCCGACACCCCCCTGTAACTTGCTTTTGCAGAGTTTGTCCTTGATAACCAGCGGATCTTGCTCATATTTTTTTTATCATGGCCCTACCAATTGGTCATACTAGAGAATTGTAAGAAGGTCATGCGGGAACCTAAAGACACTTATAAAATAAGTAGGAATGGTCAAAGCGACAACCATTAAAAGCACTTCCCTGCCCACCCAACTCCCAAGGGAGGTTCTTACCAAGCCAGACCCTAATCTTCTTGCAAATGCGATCTTTGATGGACATGAATGTTTTCTCCTTAGCTTTAGCCATTTTGGTGGGCAGACCAAGGTACTTTTGTCACAGTAGATGACTTTCCAAATGTCAAGGGTCATTATAAGTACCTCATTCTTCTTGCATTGATGGATATCTTTCTGGAAAACATTAGACATAAACAAGTTTGTTTTCTGACTTGAGGTCGCTTCATATATTCCTTGAGAATAGATTTCACAGTCTTCGCGATTAGCACCACGGAAGATACCAGAGTTATCTACAAAAAGGAGGTGAGACACTAAAGGCACATCAGGGCTAACAATGTAACAATGAAGAGTGTTATTCACAGCTGCAACGCGACCAAATAAGAGAGACCTTCGATGCAAAACAGAAATAGATATAGGGAAATAGGATCTACTTGCTTCATGGCTATGTTAGGTTTAACAAAGCCCCTAGATTTACCATTAATAACAAAAGAAAATATTGTAGATTTAACAGATCTCATAACAAGGTTCACATAATCAGCCTGAAAACCCAATTTAAGCATGATAATACGAAGAAAAGGCCATTCAACTCTATCAAAAGCCTGAACCATATGAAGCTTGAGTGTCATTTCTCTATTAGCTCTATGACATACATTTATATCATGGAATATCTCAAAGTTAATGAGAATGTTATCAGTGATCATATGCCTCAGAATGAAAGTGCTTTGATTTTGAGTGATGATGGAAGGGACATAGACTTTGAGTCTATTAGCAATAACCTTAGCAATGAGTTCGTGAACTACATTACAATAGCTAAGAAGATGGAAGTCACCAATTTCAGTAGGATTATGTCTTTTAGGAATCAAAACAGTTTGAGTGTGATTAAGAGATGAAGGAACGTTACCTCTATTAAAGATGCTTAGAATTGTATGTGAGACATCATCCCCAATAATAGGCCAAAATTTCTCATAAAAGTAGGGGGTTTAGGCCATTCGGCCCAGGAGATTTTCTAGGGGGCATTTACTTCAAGGCGGTAAGCACTTCCTTACCATAAGGTTTACAAAGCTACCCATTCATGTCCATGGTTACCATTGGCTAAATTTTGGAAATCACCTGCTCCATATTGTTGGGCCTATCAAAAGAGAAGAGTGCTCCAAAATAATTAGTAACAATTTGCTCTATTGTGCTATATAAACCTTATGGTGGTTAGCAGTTATTTGTATATGGTTTGATAATGTTTGAATGTGTATGATTGCGATCTATACTTACCTATATTATATCTAGTGCGCATGCTTAAAGCACTGTCCTACTGGATGGCGGTAACACCCCAATCATCAGATTTATCAATATTAATTAAGGGTTTAATTAAATAGTCTACAAATAGTAAGACAAACACATCGGGGGTGTTACAAAATGGATTCTCGCTAAAGTTGGGCACATTACCAAAAGTGATAGACAATAGGTTTAAGCAAACACGCCCAAGGAACTTTTCATGAGGATAATAACAATAAAATTACAACATAGAAGAATATTAGTAAGCTAAGCGTCGCATGAACTGAAGTTAAGGGTGTGCAAAATCGATTAACCGGAGTTTCGGTTAACCGATTTTTCAGTTCAAAAAAATTCCGAACTATAATCGAACCGAAAATTTCGATTAATTGTTTTTCGATTAATCCAAAATTTCGGTTCGTCCAAAACCTGAACCGTAATCTAACTAAAAATTTTGATCAACCGGTTTTTCGGTTTGGTTATCAGTTAACCGTTTACAAATAATAAAAAACTTATAGTTTGTTACCTAAATTTTTCATTCTTTTATGTTTAAATTCTTTTTATAAAAATTAAACTTTGGTTACCATCTACACTAATACATAATACTAATCTTTTAATAACTACCCTTTTCTAAATTCTCATTAACTTGAACTTTTCAGCCGTTCGAATTACATAATAATAAATAACAACCGTTGATTTTAACACATCAATCAAAAATAAATTAATCAGTCTAATATATATACATACCCACGTTCCACGTAACTGGAAGTTTTCCCACTTCTATCTTCTTTTCTCTCTCTCTCTTCCCCCCGCCCCTCTATCTCTCCTCACCTTGCCCAGAAATTACCAGAATTAAATTAATCATTCAGCCTCCCCACGTTCCATGTACCTAGAAGTTTCCCCACCTCTCTCTTCTTTTCTCTCTCTCTCTCTCTCTTCCCCCCCCCCCTTCTATCTCTCCTCACCATAACATGCTTGTCTTCTTCTCTCTGTCTCCACATATCTCCATTTCCTGGCTTCCCATTACTTCCGTCATGAACTCATGCACAATTCCTGGGTTTTTATTGATTTCTAGGTTTTTGTTAGTAATTATTCTCTCCCCTTCTGTCTTTCCATTTCTATTTTCATGGATTCCACTATTAAAATTACCATACATGCAGAGCTAACACCCCATAATTAAACAACTTTGATCGAAGAATACACCAGATATGTAATAAGGACCAAAGAATACAGCACGCGTAAGGAAAAACAAGGCAACTTGGGGCTCCATAAGAAAAAGGGAAGACTAGCCAATGCAGAGCAAAAACCGAGGGCGACACGAGGTAGAACTATGCTCAATAAGGGCTTCAGGCGGAGGAGTAAGCACAAAACAACCCCTCTATCTCTCTCTCACAGCCTGTCATCTCCCTCCTCAAAATAACCCCTCTGTTCTTCCTCTCTACGTGTCTGTTCTCTCCAGTCCACATTCCTGATTGGTTCATTTGGTTTAATTTGGTTAATTTATGGTTTATTTTTGGATTTGTTTTTAATTAATTGCATCTCCAACTAATTCTGAATTCATAACGTTGATTGGTTTTTTTAGAGTTCTTTTACCTTGCCTTTTCCTTTTTGGGTGACTTTGGAATTAAGATGTGATTTCCTAATTAGAAAAAAAGGAATTGAAATGTGATTATATTTTTGGCTGGGAAGGGGTTAGTTGGTTTTATTTTGTTCATTTTATTATTCATTTTGGATTTCAATAATGGTTCAAGATCAGACATTTGCATCGTCAGCTTCTCGGATTATCCATAAGCTTTTTCGGGTTGAGTTGCATCTGTTTTTCTTTAATTTCAGTTCACTTCATTTTAGATTTTTCTCTTTTGCTATCTTTTCTTTATTTAATTTCTGGGTTTTTGATAAAATGTTGAAATAAGTATTGCATTTGGCAGAGATCGCGTGTTCGAGTCCCCTTAACATGGAACTATTTTTCAACTTATTTTTTTCAAAATGGGAAGGTCACTCTATCAGCTTGGTGGCTCCAGATTAGTTGCACAATCTTTGTCTCAATTTACTTTTAATTTTTTCAAAAAAAAATTAATCAGTTCCAGATCAGTTGCACAATCTCTGTTTCAATTTATTTTTAATTTTTTCAAAAACAACTTAGTCAGTTCCTGATCAGTTGCACAATCTCTGTTTTAATTTACTTTTAATTTTTTCAAAAAAAAAGTCATTTATAGTATAGTTCCTACCTTCACAAGACTCCTGCTTAGTTACAAACTTGTCGCCCACTTCTCGCCCACGCACTAACAACTCAAAAATTGCTCACTGTTCACATACTCTCAACCGGCTATGTGGCTTTCTTTTTAACAACCAATCAGTTCTCTCAGTTTCACACCTATCTTATAACCTCCTCTTCCATCTCCTATATCATATGCAACTAATCAATTGAAATCTTGAATATGTATTTCGTAAGCATCCTGATCTTCGTAGGTAAACGTAGTCAAATTGAAAAAAGCTTACGAATTTTGATTTATGCATTGTTCATCAATTATACATATATGTGGTCAATTTATTCATAGTATGAGTTTTTGATTTTTTGATTTATACATATATACGTTAGGTATTGGTTTTGCCAGAATTGGTGGTCTATTCACACTAGGCTAATTATTTAAAAATTTGTGGTTCTTCCTTGGTTAATTTGTCAATTTTAGTCAACGTATGATGTTTTCTATTTTTCTGTTGCAGGAGATATTGGAGCTACTCTTCTGAAACCTGTATTTCAACCTCAATCTCCTCCAATGTTAGGTATTAATCTTCCAGAATTCGTTGTATATTCACAATAGGATAATTATTGATGTAATTATCTATTGGGAGGGGTGTTTTGTAGATGTTTTTTTTGCTTCTAATGTTGCTTATTTGTTTTGATCGATTTTGGGAATTCTTGATTCTAGGGTTTTTGTTGATTTTTCGACTTCTCCAGAATTGGGATTGGTTCTTGCTCCGCTTACTTGAGTCAACCAGTTTGCAGGATTACACTGGATCAGAATAACCTTATTTGAAGTGTTGTAATGCTTAAATTTTGCATGGAGATTAGATATTGTTTCATTTTTAAAATATGGCCCACAAAAACAAGGGGCTGGTATAACAATGTCATAGTAAACTAATATGATAGTCTGACAGTAGTACTGAGGTTATTGAAGGTGTTGTTAATGAAGGGTTCTTCTAGCCTAAGTTGCCCAGTGATGAGCTTGATTTCTTTGTTCAGTAACTATAGGGAATTTTACAATTCATGCTTGTCCCAAATGGTGCTTAGGGAATTATACAATTCATACCGAGGTTTGTTAATGAAGCAGATTTCCTTTGATTATTTATTCTTGGCTCCGAAGTGTTGAAAATTTCATGTATACATGTTTCTAATACATTGATTTATACAATTCGTGTTTGGGAAAATGGTGCTGTTTTAGTTTCTGCTTACCTCCATATGTGGTTTCTGTTGGTTATTTTTATTGATTTTGGCTAATGTTGGATGATTGTAAGTGTTAGGACCTATCATAGCTATTCTCTTGGCGCTTACTTTTACACTTTGCTATTATGGTCGCACGTAGTCTTGAATGAATCGCACGTAGTCTTGAATGATTTTTTTTTATTGATTCTGGAAATTCTTGATTCTGGGGTTTTTCTTGATTCATCAAATTCCTCATATATGGGATTGGTACTTGCTCTGCTTACTTGTGTATGTGGGGGTGAAGGAGAATATTTATTGTTTTTGAATTTTTGATGATTGTTTGGATTTGTAAACTAGAGCCAAAATTTTCATTTATGATTTTTCTCATTAGTAGCTAAAGAAACTCCAGGTAAGAATAGCTAAAGGCTCCCTCCCCAGCCTTGAAGCGACCTATTCTTCACTATGATTTTTCTCAATAATAGATAAAGAAACTTCCCGATGAATTGAATTCAGAAATTGGTACTTACCGATGATTTGATCAACAAATGACAAACACTTGAACTGGGAAATGCTTCCACGTCTAAGTAAATCTTATTTATATTTCATCATTTTTGGAATTACTATCTAACTACCCTCACCATAATGACCGCTTTTTTAATAAAAAGGGGTTTAAATAATAATGAAAATTTCTATAAATGATAACAATTATTAAGGTGAGGGTGGTTAAATAATAATTCCAAAAACAGTGAGATATAAATAAGATTTACCTAAATTTGAAGCGGAGTATATGATAATAATCTATTGGTTAACCAATATTTTCAAGTAAACTTTTTCAGTCTAAATTTTGTCAAACCAAAAAACTGATATCAAATGAAAGACTAATTGATTGAAAACTAATTTTTGTTTCAATATGCATTTTATTAAACTTCTTTCATATTTTTGTTAACTAAGTAAACCAATGATTTACATCTTAATATCTATATCTATATTATGTTATTATAAACTAATTTTTGTTTCAATATGCATTTTATTATAAACCAATGATTTATAGCTTAATATCTATATCTATACAATGTTATTATAGACAATAATGTAAACAACGATACTTGAAGAATGACTAGCATGAATAAATTGTTTTTAATCATCATAATTTTCAATCATTTTCTTTTCAAGAGAAAATTCCATGCATGGTGGGGTTAAATTTTTTTATAATAGCTTAGTGATTACCACTAAATACTTCCAAATATCCAAAACCTACCATGGAACTATCCTTAGTTAAAACTGCATTATAATTAGATAAAATTGCCCAAAACCATAGAAAAATCACCTAAAATTTTCAACTATTCAAAAAGGATGCTATGAGAATGATATTTATTAATTTTTTAAGCAACTTCTTTCATATTTTTGTTTAACTAAGTAAACCTATGATTTATAGCTTAATATCTATTTCTATACATGTTATTATGGATAATAATGTAAACAATTTTGTTGTGTTTACTACTTGAACAACATATGTTTAATTTTTTGTAACTTAAGGAAAAAAATGATTAAGAGCTTAATATACATCTCCATAATATGTTATACTTCAAATTTCCAACACTTAATCAAAACTTAATAACTTATGAATTGATTAAGTGATATTTTTTTGTTATTATTTATCATTTTTATGAATATCGTCAAACTTTACTTGAAGAATGACTTTTTTCAAAATATCTAGGTAAAAAGCACTACGTTAAAGATATACTTAATCAAAACTTCAAGTATAAGGGTCTAATAACTTATGGATAGATTTTTGATCATGAGCTCTACGGTGGCTACTTAGAGCACGCAAATGTTGTTTGTTACAGAAGCGTTAGAGGCTAATTTGGACTCTTCTTATACCTAATGTGTTATCGTGATTGAATCTTTCACGTTAATATTATCAACAAAAAACAAAAAATTACTTAAAACTCGCTAAGGAGATCTCAATGTTGGTTAATAAGATTCTTGAAAAAAAAACAGAACTAATTTTAATTTGGTTCAAATTCAAATGAGATCATTATCAACTTGAACAAATTCTAATCTATATAAAAAAATGTCTTGTAAACAAAGACAACTTTATCATTGTGATTTGGGCTAAATTTGACTCACGTCAATTAGGATTTGAGTCATATTAAATACTGTTATTTCAGATCTTGAATTGAGCATAACTATAAGTTTGAACAATTAAAGTAAATTACTCAAACATAGGTCAATTTTAGACCATTATTCCTAAATTATAATATTAACTATGTCTACAATGGCTAATGGTTCGTTACTTGCATCGTATACGTCATGAAATGTCTATTTTAATATGCACCGTGCATAGCACGGGTCCAGACTAGTTTATAAATAATAAAAAAGTGCACTTCCTTACCTAAATTTTTTATTTTTTATGTATAATTTTTTAAAAAAATAAATTTATTTTCGGTTTGGTTAACCGCCTGTTAACCGAATTTTCAAATAATCCGAACCGTAACCGAACCGAAATCTAAAAAAAATTTCGGTTCGGTTAACCAAACCGACTTTTTTGAAAATTTTGTTCGGTTAATCATTTTTCGGTTCGATTTTCGGTATCGGATTTTTTTGCACACCCCTAATTGAAGTTGTTTTATTTAATATCATGAGATGAGTATTTTGAGAGTAATTTTTCATAATTATAAAACTGTTAATAATTCATATAAAGATGACTTAAAAGAAAAACTACATGAATCACTGACTGCTTTTATTTTTTTAAAAAAGAATCATAGAACGACTATTAGTTAGTTCTCTTTTAAAAACTGACGGATAAAATACTCACGTCATCAAATTCTTTACACAAGATAATAAAATGCGTATAGTATTGATAATCAAACAAATAAAATAACCCCAAAATAATAAACAGAAATTTCTATCCAGCAATTATTCTGTTTTAATAAAAAGCAAACAGTATATCATAAATAGCCTTCTTTTAATGTGACGTATATATGATATCATTATGCAAAATAGAGAGTGAATTTCTACGTGATATAACATTCCAGCCTGTTATTGATTTGATATCTTGAGTATATCACACAGGTGAATCCACTACAGGTCGATAAAAGGATGAGGGTGGGAATGGAATCGAAGGGGGAGAAATTAGAAGATAACGATGTCGGCAGTTGCCAAACAAGAATTTCTCACAAAGTTAAAAAGTTAAAGAAGCCGAAATTTGACACGGAATGTATGCGGTACTTTGATAGTCGTAACTGATGTGACGTGAGTCAATTGCGTTGGTGGTTCCTCCCCCTTTACTCATGCACTTTGGCCGCCGAATGCCGCTGCTTCCGTGCGGCGCTCAGCTTCTGTCTCCCTTCAAGACGACGCCACCTTTCTTGTTCCCACTGTCGCCCTTCTTCCAACAATTTCTCCAGCCCACAAAACAGAAAAAAGAAAAAACAAAAAGCCTGTTGATGAATATTTATCGCTTTGAAAAGTAACATTCTTAAGGCGCAGTCCCACTTGTGGCGGGTGCCCAGTGTTGGCGAATAGGATTTCGTGATTAATTTGTCATTTGCTGGATTGCCAATTTGCTCGGCAATTGGGTTATTTTTGGGATATTTTAACTTAGAATTAACGCAATGAAATTGAATCGACTGGAATGGGATTGTCTAATCTATCTCATCTTTATGATTTTACTTTAGTCCAATGTTATTTATTTATTTGTATATTTCTGTATTTGTTTAAGTTAACGGAATCACACAAAGATGTCATAATTTAATATAATTATATTATAATATTAAGCAAAAAAGGGAAATATACTCATATATTTAGGATCTTAATTTTAATCAGAATGTTAATTTTGGACAGTAGTTTTGTAATTTTAATCCTACATACATGCTAACTTTTCCATAGGTATTTTCTTTCTATTTTTCCTCCCTCAATTATAATATTTCTTTTAATTAAATTTTACTGTATTAATAAAATTAGTGCACAATATTAGAATTATCAAACTCTTTATAAGTGAGAAATCCCCCATCTTACTTTGGAAAAGAAAAAAAAATCCCCCATCTATACAAATATAAATATATTAAAGCAAAATAAACTGTTTTCTCCAATTGTCAAATGTCACTCCCACATAATTTATCTTTCCAATTTTTTTTTAACGGTAATTATTACTAGAAGAGTCTTGAAATATCACTTCACATTTTTTTTGGGAACCTCAAATATTATCACTGTTACTTTCCAACTTAAAAAAATATATATATATTTATAACAAAAGTTTCTGATTTCCAATATTACTAAAACTTTGGCAACGATTGATAATAAAAAATTATTGATCAAGATTCTTCTAATAAAAGATTTTAATTTTCAAAATTAGGTACAACCCTAATTCCAAACCTTATTACAAAAATCAATTTTTTTAATGATTATAAAGTATGGTACTATATTTATGGGGTGTGTTCATCAAATATTAATGTATTTTATATCAAAAAATATTAGTGTTTATCATAATGAGAATAATCTAATTTCTTAATTTAAAAAAACTCACAACTTACAATAAAAATAGTTGCATACATAAATCTCATGCGTCAAATTAAGGGGTCCTTAAAACTAGTCATATATATATATATATATATATATATATACAATCACCCCGGACGAAAGTAAGAAACTCCCCAATTTATAATCTTTTTTATTTATAAGGACACTGTGAGTAATAAGTTCCCTCCTTTCTATACTTAATTATAAAACTAACATAAAAGTACAAGCTTTCCAAATTCCACTTCAAAGTAAATTAATCATTTTGCTCAGACATAAAATATTAAAATTACTAAAATTTTACAAGTTTTCATAGATTGCAAAAGTTAATAAATTTTTAAGGTCGTGCAAATCTATATATATATATAGATATATATATATATATATATATATATATATATATATATATATATATAATATATATATACATGCACACACACACACATACGTACATACATATACATAAATACATAATAATATATATATATATATATATATATATATATATATATATATATATATATATATATATATATATATATATATATATAAATATAATATTAGTATCATAATCATCACAATAACTTATCAGCACAAGTACTTGGTTTAAGTGGTTTTAACTTATTTTGCGTAAATAAGGTCTTAAGTTTGAGTTTTGTTAATGGAGAAAATCTAAAATTAGAGAGTTAATGGGCCATTAGTAGCTCAACTTTGTGGGTGTTTGACAACAACAATTTTTTGAGAAAAAAGAGTTGTTTGAGGGTATTTTAGCTATTTTAACTTGGTCAAATAGCTAAGTGGATCTTTGCTAAGTAGCTGTTTGAAACAACTGTTTGGCATCAAACAACTCTTTTTCAAAAAGATTATTTTCATTAGTCTCTTTAAAAGAGCTTTTTGTAAAAATGACATATTTGCCCAAGAGTTTGAACAAATTAGATTACATGTTGTTAAATTATATTTTTATAATATTGCTTTTTTAAAATAGAAAGAGTATACACTATCATAAAAGTGTTCCTCGAAAGTTTATACTAGTAGCATTTGAAAAAGAAATTGACCAATAAATGAAAAATATGTTCTATTAAGAACTAATTTAGAGATAAAGACATAAATGAAATTTTATCAAACACCTTTCCTAGAAACAGCTAACTTTATCAAATAATTTTTCTACAAATAAGTAATTCAAACAGCTAATGTAAATAGTTAATACAAACAACTAATAACTGTTTGGCAAACAGGACCTTTGTTAAAATAAAATAAAGCCCAAAGATCCTCATATATATATATATATATATATATATATATATATATATATATATATATACACACACACATGTGTGTGTGTGGGCGCACGCGCATGTGTGCACACATGGCAAGAAATTAATATGTTTTCTTTATTTTTATCTTTCTCTATTGCTTATCATTATTATATTGTGTACGCTGTTTTAGGTATAAAAGTTTTTTCCCTCCTCCCTAAAGGCAAACAATATGATAGGATAAATTAAAGCAAGGGGAGCAATGCACTATTAACAATTTCTATGATAGTAAAATATTTTTTACCATGGTAGGACATTTCATGTATGACTTGCAGTGTTTTTTAAAAAAAAAATCGGAAAAATAATCTCAATTTTAAACATCTTGCCTTAGAAATTCTTCTGTTTGCCCGTAAGTCCTCACTTACTAGTGCATGAGTATCTAATTCAACGACAAAACTGTTATACATATATAAAATGCTGTCCTTATATAAATTAAATTATATTAAGTTTTGGCTGTAGGAGATCTTATAAATGTCTTAAAATCTATTTATTTGTCTTTTAAGACCCTCGAAAAGTCCCAGAATTCGGGCACTTGCACTTGGGGACATTTTAACCCCTTATTAGTTTCTGGCCCCTTCGCTCCTTAAAACTCCCAAATTGTATGTAATATAAAACTGCATAGTAGTGGTACCGTCCTATATATATCTATTGATTACGTATATTATTAGGACAAATCCGAGTTTGACATTTTATATATATATATATATAGGATTAGGGATTATTTTTGCATTGATAGTCGTGTTTAATTAAACTAACCATTATCAAAAACCAAGTAAGACACTAGCTATAAGAAAATGGTGTCCAAATTAAAGACCTGGTGTTACGTTGCATGAAAACAAACTCGATGAAAAAAACAAAACAAAAATATCGTGGCTTATCTATTTTCTTAGCTAGGAAAATCACCGTCCAAGGACTATATATGCCCATTCCCAGGTAGTTGGGCTAACCCTATTTTATTCATAACTAGGATTTAATTAAAATTTTGTTTTCTAATTGTGACTGTCATAGTTCATCTTATCTGACTGAAATCTTATAAGCCTTTTCATCAAACTATTTTGATCAAGTTAATATGATTAGTTTAATTTTTTTTTTTTTACAGCTATGACCATAATTTTTCTAGAGTTACTAATTAATAGTTGATTATGATACTTATTTTGGTGCACATGAACACACAAAAGTTGACGTAAATAAAATTCAAACTCAAATACTTAATAATGATTTTTATAAATTTTACTAAAGACACTAACTGACACCAATAATGATCAACGTAACTAATTCTCATGTATTATAAAGAGTCTACCTATCCTAATAGTGACTAATTAATGGGGCATTAGTCCGGTTGGCAGGCGTCACTGCACTTTGGCCATCCTCCATTCCTCCCCATTCAGGTTCAATTCTAGGGTAAACTTTATTTGCCGTATTCCTTGGTGGTGCACTGGAGGCCGTGATCTGGACTGTGAGCCTATGCAGCTTCCCTTACCCCACAGGCCTGTTGACCCATTGAGATGTTCCTAAGATGAAGGTTACCTAGTCATACCCTTTTTAAAAAAAAAAAATTATAATAGTGACAAAACTGACAATGAAATAGCTAGAGATAGCATCATTGCATTTATGTTCACCTCCTAATGCAAAGTTTGTGTGTTTTAGTGTGGAGGACCGAATCCCACCTACCAACCGACACCTATGCACGTTGTAGTTTGCAAGAAAAAAAAGGAAAGGCGTTAAAGTTTTATCGAGGGTTTTCGGATGTCAATAACCTAGATTATTAAGACTTTATTTGATCCTTAAAGAATTTGGTGGAAGAAAAGTTTAAGAAAAAAATATCAAGGGAAAAAAATTAAAGAGAAAGTGAGTTTTTTGTCTCTTATTTGGATTGAGGAAAAAATACAAAAATCTGTGCTTGAATTATGTCGATATTATCAAGCAGTGCAAAGTTCGAGGAGGTGGGGAATATTTTTGAAAACTTTTCCCGAACTTTCCTCACAATTTTATAAGAAAAATTTTATCACTTGTTGTTAACAATTTTTCGACCTAATTTTCCTCCATATTTTTTTCTTTGTAATTTTCTTTAAACCAAACACAAGAAAAAGTTACTTTCTCAAATTTTTTTCTTTCTATCAAAATTTTCAAGGTCCAAACGCAGCCTAAGGGTTTGGATGCCGATAATCTAATATGAAGAAATAACTCTTAGGATATGATCTTTGAGGATATTTATTTTCAATACTATAGGAGTGATTTTTGATTGCATTTTAAAGATATTTTCAAATAATATTGCTCTTAAAATAACACAAATATATGAAATTTAATTTGCACAGATTATTTGAAAGTCTAAATTACCTGAAAGGACAATCTAAAATCACTCCTATACTATTGAAAATAAATATCTCAAAAGACCATACTGTTCTGTGCTATTTCTTTATGTTAGATTATTAATTTCTAAACTTACAATAATTCACACTATTGGCACCTAAAAATGCTTGTATAACAAGGTCTGATCACTAATTTTGTTTAATTTAGATCAAGTGGTTGGATCAAAGTTTGTGAAAAGAGGACTTATCTTACAAGACACATGACAAACAGAGCAAAGAGGTAGCATTCATACTCCGCGAGGCTAAAAATTAGTTTCAAATGCCAATCAGTGGTAGCTGTCTATACATGAGTTCCATCATGAATCACTTTCACAAATTAGCTAGCTCATTGAAACGTCGATGTCATTTTTAAAATTTTTCTATCTTAGAAAAATTTCGATATAGGCACACTGTAAATTTACTTGCTTGACATCGATCAACTCTCTTTGCTTCATTAATATACATTAACTCATCAACTATTTGGCTTGTCCTAAAATCTACGAAGTGTTAAAAACGTATCTTACTGCGATTAAATTAATTTAGCATCATCTAGCTTCTTAGATCAAGTTGCCAACAATTTCAGGAATAAGTGGTTTAGGACCTAAACCTAGTCTTTTTTTTGGGAGGGGGTCAGAAAAGTAATCTATAATTAATATTTACTATGATATAAAAATTAAAAACCTCTTTGCACAAACTAAAACACCGAATATACGGCAAATTGCTTGGAAACCAAGGGATATTCTTTTTGTGTAGTGCTTTATTACACCAAATATAATCGATTAATTGCCTCTTCAATTAATCAAAGGCCTAGGACATGCATAACCCTACCCATGGGCGGCTAACCCAAAGTTATGCATTGGCTAAGAAAGCTAATAGTGGTCATATGCCCATTGCCCCATTCGCTTAGGGCCATCTATGGTAGCTTTCCCCCTTTTCTAACTATAATTTTTTTTTATCGCCTTTGAGGTGCAAATTTCTAATCATATATAATTAAGTTGGCCTCTAAATGTGCAAGTCTTTCTGTGATGCAAAATATTGGGTATACGTACATATATGCAGTAGCTAATGAAGTGCTTATTGTGAAAAGACACAAGGGATCACGATGCATGCATGGAGTTGCTTTAGATTGCATTTGAGCAACGAACGATTGATACTTTTTGGTCCCTTGAACAAAGGTTAGCTGCATTTTTACTCATTTTCTTGTACAGATAAGAATGTTATTGTATAGTCTGATATATATCTCTTATCTATAATGTTGATGCAT
The DNA here is from genome assembly GCA_029747015.1 of Carnegiea gigantea. Taxonomy (NCBI): domain Eukaryota; kingdom Viridiplantae; phylum Streptophyta; class Magnoliopsida; order Caryophyllales; family Cactaceae; genus Carnegiea; species Carnegiea gigantea. The sequence goes on along the minus strand of JAKOGI010000261.1, from coordinate 7,351 downwards.
GTGTTTTTTTAACCATATTATTAATTATGCATTTGACTTAATTTCTTTTACGTAGAATTGTGGTTCTTGAGATATTTCACTTAGATTAAAGCAAAATTATATTAATCTCTTATCTCTCAACACTATATATAAAGCCTCTGAATTGTGGTAATAAAAGTTAATAGTGGGCAATTTGAAATAAAGATAAATTACTCTTGGTTTGCATAATATGCAATGGTTGCATACCAGTTGGAAGAAAAAAAAAAAAAAAAACTTTAATTTGCCACCAACATTTTTTTCTTACTGACTAAAATTTAGATGTTTACATGTTAGATATTTTACATTCAATTTTATTAATCTTTAATTACCTTTTATTTGGAAATGAAATTAGACAATGACATATGTACATTTTAGTTATATTCAACTTCTTTTACATTGTATTTTATAAAATTAATTTGTACCCTTCTCTTGAAAGAGCAAAATAAAGGAGTATAAATTTTCCACTACATATATATATATATATATATATGTGTGTGTGTGTGTGTATATATATATATATATATATGTATATATATATATATATATATATGCTATAGATTCTGGATTGAGAGGAGATATGCATGGCTAAAATACTGGAATCCCCCATCTACATCAGTACTTGATGACCTGGTTAGATGATGAAAAGCTGGCCAATGCATGCCGACTATGTTTACTTAAATCACTTAAATTGTACTATGTATCATACTTATACCCCCCCCCCAAAAAAAAAAACAAAGGTCACATGAGTTAATTATCACTTAATGAATTAATTATGATTCTCGGCAATATTAAAAATAACTGCCAAAATCCTGCCCAATCATGGAAAGGATCTGGCGTGCATGGAATCTACTCCAAATATTTTTAAACTCTGACTTCCATCTGATCCGCGTTTTCCATTGGCTCGACTGAACAATATCTTGTTTTTAAATGGCTGATTAGGTCTATATATTACAACAATAATAAATTAATAATGTTCTTTCCCTTCTGGCTAAGCAATGGGCCATTTCCCCTTAATTAGGAATCATTTGTGCGTATTTAGTTTACTTTTTAGGTGAGCATAAAGCCATATGTCTCTTTCATTCTATGACTCATTAATCTTAAGAAATTCGATAATTTAGCATATATTCTACAAATATAGTACACACACATCATATCAGTTGTACAAACGTCATTCGAGTTTCTAGATAAATTTTTAGATAAATTTTTCGAAGCAATTAAGGATAATATAACAAAAATGATGGTGGCGGCTTACATCCTTTAAATGTGACAAGTGTCCACATATACTTTAGTGGTTGGATAAATATACACTAAAAGATTGGGTAGAATGGATGTACTAGTTTAACATTCTAAAATGCTATCCTTCTTATATGTTTGGCCCCTAATATATGATACCTGAATTTTAGCCCAAAAAATTCATGCCTTTTGATAAGAGGCAAGAAGCAATGGATGATGCATAAATTAATTGTAGCTTTAGTGACTTTATTTTTCTGGCATCACCTTTCCATTTACTTATTCATTTATTTATTGGTTTACAGAAATGGAAAGTATAACATAATGCAATAGAGTTGCATCAAAACATACTCCCAAATAATTGGCCAGTTCGAAAATTTTTACGACACACGCACACATTTCTGAATGAAATTAATAACAATTCCAAATTACTTCTAGTCAGTTATAACATTTTAGGTGGTCACTTTGCATACATGTTAGCCAATGTTATTAAGTTTCGATTGTGCCACTTTTCAAGTCAATGCGTAAGCAGGATATTTTATGCATGTTGATTAGTTGTTTGATTGGTAGGATTTTAAGCCAGAATTTTGTGATCTTTATATTTTTTTTACAACATTCTTTTAAAATGGGTTATAATCATTGTAAAATTTTTCGAAAATTAATTATAGGTGACAATTAAGTAAAATCAATTCCAAGTGGAACAAAATGAATGCTTAATGTTTCTTTGCTACCCTGTCAAATGGTAAATTGTGATTACTTGTGTAACCTTTATGTGCTCTTAAGGGAGGTCCCCTCCCTCGCGTCCTTTTGTCTCTTTGAGGACATGAGAAACCAGAAGAGGAAAAATGTTGTGCAAATTATCAATTATCATCCCACCAATCACCCTCCTTAATTGTTTTTTTTTTAAATTCAAAACTGAAGAATATTATAACATGGGAGTTGGGCCATGATTGTGAGTTTCACAAGCTTAGCGTTGACCCTGAAGATTCCAAGTCCTACAGGATTCACTTCTTTGACGCATCTTAGAAATAAAAGATTTTTTTTTTTTTTTTTTTTTAAGGGTGAGTGGTAGAACGTTACATCTTACCCCATTGTTTTCAATTATGTCATACTAATATATTTTTAGTAAGATGTTAAAGGTCAAATGTTCTCTTATTTATTTTAATGTACTCTTGAATTCAAGTATACTTAAAATGTCAAATTTGAACAAATAATTTTATAAACTATGCACAATTTATGAAATATAAAATAAGAAATAAAATCGGATTAAGATGGTAGGAAATAGTAAATATATGAAACTGCTATTAGGTAACGAAGCTGACCATTAAACTTGTATTTTTTTATATGAAATAATATTTTTTTTTTTAAAAAAAAGCTTCTAGCATATTGACTTTATCAGTTAATCAGCAACAAAAATACAAGGTAAGCTAATTTTCTATTTTATTGTTGTTTCTATGTTGATCCACTGTTGATTTAAGGTGTCATTCGCTTTCTCACGATTAGGGGAGATCATAATTAGCAAGCAAAAAAAAAACAAAAATACTATGACATAACAGTGTTGATATAATTAGAATTTATAAATAGTGGGGTTTAGTTAATTCAGGGTATATTGTTTTCAACTTATACAAGTTATTATCAGGATCAACACTTAGTTAAGCTTCTAACATATATCATAAATATTTTATTATCAGGATCAACACTCATGAACGCCTATTAGCAACGACGAACACTCATTGCTACTTAGTCATTTTTTTCCAGTTATATATGATTTCAACACTTATTAGCATCAATCAATGTTCTTTAGCATTGATCAACATTCATTAGTACTATTTGATAAACAATCTTCAACATTAATTACAACAAGTTATTTATGATGAGTCAAAAAGAAAAAAAAAAAATTCTCGACTGCTAAAATTTTTGAGAGCTATTATGAGTCTTCTATATACTTTTTTGCATAAAACCACTTCTTCCCATATATGTTGTGAAATATTTTGAATATATAAAATAAGTACTTAATGCTATTGTTAAATCATTTATGGTTTAAATCACTTTTCAACAAACAAAAACATTATAATGGTTGTTGGGAATTAAAATTTGGCAATATTATGAAACAAGTGAAATATATAGTTTTGTCGATATATGGCATGAAGGGTGTAATAAACTTGCATTATTAACTATCAAAGGAGATCATGAAGAATTGTTGATTGATAATTGGAACTTGACTTATTTCGCGTGGAGAAATACTAATAGTTGACTTAGTCGACTAAGGGAAAAAGCTTAGATATTGTAAATATCTTGCGATTCTTAAGTGTATTGTCTTAATTTACATTAATTTGTTATATGATAAAATTACAAAATTTTGAATTATTATAATTAATTACCAATTGTGAAATTTTAGTATTTATTGGTTACACCAATAAATATAAATGACATCCTAATTAAATTAACAATATACATGAAGACGTATTATATGTGTGATTTTATAGAATTATGAAAAATATGGATAAACAATTATTTTACCTGATTTAATTTACAAGTGTCAACATCCTTTTACTGTCCACTCATACTATTACTTTTTAATTTAATATATAATAATTTAATTTTTAACCTGCAGCAAGATATTTAAAGAGTATCTTGTGATAAAATATTTGTTATATTGTACTGTAGTATGATATGTAAGCGTAGCAATGAATCCGAAAACAAACCCATGTGTTTCTTCAAAAGCCACGTTCCTTAAAAAAAAAAAAAAAAAAATCCACGTAGCAGTACTATACATTGAAAGAGGTTATGCAAATTGGATGTATGTGACCATGAAAGGTAGTCTATACATTGAAAGACGTTAATCGGAACCTAGGTTGCTAACTTCTGCTAGTCAATTGGATTCTTTTCTACTTTTTTTTTTCTTTTGGCAAGGGGAACTTCTGGTATTATATAAATTGTTCTTTCCAAGTCGTGAGGAGTTGTGTGTACTTCTACATGGACTGGGGCAAAGGTTATATATATATATATATATATATATATATATACACACACACACACACACACACACACACACACACAAAAATACACACGCGCGCGCGCACACACACACACACACATATATATATATGTATGTATGTATGTATGTACGTATGTGTGTATGTACATATATATGTATGTATGTATGTATGTATGTATGTGTGTGTGTGTGTATATATATATATATATATATAATATATATATATACACACACATGCATACATACATATATATATATATATATATATATATATATATATATATATATATATATATGTATGTATATGTATATATGTATATACACATACATATACATACACACACACACACACACACACACACACACACACACACATATATATATATCACTACAAGAAAGCGCCCAGTTAGAGACCGAAACTCTTCGGTCTCTAATTGAGGCAAGCCGGTCTCTAAATAATTTTAGAGACCATACAGAGACCGAAATTCTTCGGTCTCTAAACCTTTGGTAGCAATTCAAATTTAGAGACCAAAAAGCGCATAGTGGTGTCTAATTGAGACCAAATGTGGCCGGTCTCTAATTGAGACCAAGTTACTGGTCTCCAACTGAGACCAAGCTAAGCCGGTCTCCATCTGAGACCAAAAATGAGCCGGTCTCTATTTGAGACCAAATGTTGTGGTCTCAATTAGAGACCAGCCACTCGGTCTCTAACAGAGACCAATTTGGCCGGTCTCGAATTGACACCAAGTTCCGTGGTCTCCATTAGAGACCAAATTTGGATGGTCTCTAATTGATACCAAAACTGTTGGTCTCAATTGGAGACCAATAAATTTGGTCTCAATTGGAGACCAATATATTTGGTCTCAATCTGAGACCAAACATATTGCCTCGGTCTCCACTGGAGACCGGTTACCGGTCTCAATTGGAGACCGATTTTCAGGTTGGTCTCCAACACAGGCTGAGGTTCCTGCCAGCCTGCGTTTGAGACCAAACTTGCATTTCGGTCTCTAACAGAGACCAGAATATCAATTTCGGTCTCCAACCTGGGCATATTGTTTGCTATATACATACCATGTAGTTCAGCATCTCTAAATTAAATCGAGATTACACAAAATGCACCAAAATATCCACAATTTCGCATTCCACGAACACAACAATTACAGAGTTCCATCGGTCACGTGCATGAAATTACAATGTGACAGAGTACGACGCTGCCTACATCTACACATAGCCGAAATTCCAATTAACATGTACATCTACACATACCTACATCTACGACGATGCCTGAGAGTTGTCGGCACGGCTGGGGTGGCCAAGCAGCGCTGAAAAGCTATCAAACCGAGCATTAAGCTCCAGCAGCCCAATCCGTTGCACATCCATCTCCTTCCTGGTAGCTTCCAACTCCGCCCTAGTACTACTCAACTCCTCCCTAGTACTACTCAACTCCTCCCTAGTACTCCTCAGCTCCTCCTCTGTCGAATGAAGTCGAGCTTGAGTCGTTTGCAGCTCATTCTGTGTCGCTTGCAACTGATCTTGGAGCTGGGTTACTATGGGAGAAGAATATGCGGAGGAAGTGCTGCCGCCACTACGCCTAGACGCGATCGGTCTCTCAAACATGGCTACCCCCTCTCTTCCAAGTCCGTATATGGAGCCCTTGTCACTCCAGCCTCCACTTGCCTTGAAGAACAGGTGATCATCTGCTGCGGAACCGACTTGCACATCAGTTCCCACTTTCAGCTGCTCATATTTGTCCTGCATCGTTTCAAACAAATCAGGAAGGCAAACAAGTTACATATGCGTACATTTCAGACATCTACGTAGTGAACGAAGCTTTAATGTAATACTTACATACACACTCTGAGCGTACTCATCGCACCAAATGCGGTGACCGCTCTCGTCAACCTTGGAATGAGTGGTGACAAATAACTCAACAGCCGAAGGTCTTCTTCCCAGTTGCTTCGCTTGTCACATACACATATTTATTTCCACATGGGCAACTTTTCAAAGTGAAGATAATATATTTCACTACAACATGTAACTGTTTCATACCAGTCTCTGAGCCCACATTGTTGCAGATATAGACCCCTGACTGTGCCCAATCTTTGCCTTCGGCCCCTTTACCTTGTTCTTCCTATTTCTCTCTGATCGCCTCTTGAAATCCTCATCTGTGTCCCTCTTGGTCTTCATTGCAGTGCGAATACCATCAGTCATCCAATGAATGATCTTCTCTGGAGGGTCCTTGGAGGTCTTGTACACTATATCCTTCAGTCTGACCCGTACCTTCTACTGCCATTCTCTTCTCACTAAGTCCTCATGCTCAGGATCCCATGTGAATCGTTCCTGCATATGCAAGTCACAATAATGAATTAGTAACATACGTGTTTATATACGTGTGTATACGTGTTCAGGTATGTGCATATGCAGGTGTATGTTTATGTATACACATGCGTACACATACATATATATATACCTCGAAAGAAACGGACAGAGTTCCGCCTGAAAATTGACCATTACCCTGGCTAAAAGCCACACATTAACTCCCTGCAATAAATAAAATAACAACACACATTCCCACGCTCAACGGGCCACATGCCCGGAGTAAACCAATTACACATTTCAACGGATCACACATCCGGATTATTGGGGATGACATTCGAAATAAAGAGGACAACCAACTCATTGCACGTTTATTCCTCTCTGTATGAACATAAATATGCATATTCGTATATATGTATACGCGTTTATGTAGGTGCGTCTACGTGTACAGGTATGTGCATATGCGGGTTTATGTATGGGTATACACATGCGTAGACATACATATATATATATATATATATATATATATATATATATATATATATATATATATATATAGGTAAATATGCATATATGTATGTATGTATGTATATATATATATATATATATATATATATATATATATATATATATATAGGCACACACAAATATATATATATGTATAAACGTGTATATATATATATATATATATATATATATATATATATATATATATATATATATATATATCTATTTATACATATATATATATATATATATATATATATATATATATATATATATATATAT